>CM030367.1:188047506-188525006 GCA_017893485.1 Hemerocallis citrina | reverse complement strand
AGCTTGCCCCAAATTTTTTCCATTTTTTTTTATTTTGGTTTATTCTTTGCTCATGAGCATGGAGAGATCCTTGTAATTCATCCATAGAGATAGTAGAGAGATTTTTGACTCTTCGATGGCTACTACTACATGTTCAAACTTTGGAGTCAAAGATCTCAATACTTTCTCCATTATTGTAACTTCATCTAGAGTCCCTCCATTTCTTTTCATTTGATCAAAGAATTTCGAAATTGTTCCACCAACTTTCAATTTAATATTTTCGAACTCAACTCGTAAAGCTTGAAGGCGTACCTTTTTTGCTTTGTATGCTCCTTGGTAAGCATTCTGTAGAATATCTCAAGCTTTCTTTGAAGACTTTGCATCAGAAATATTCTCAAAGGCAGATTCATCGGCGCCTTGATGGATGACAACCAACGCATTATTATCCTTCTTCCTTACTTGTCTTAGGTCACTATTCTACACATTGGTCAAAGCTGCTTCAGCAGCGGGTGACTCCGGTTCATTGTAGTTGTTTTCTACAATCACCATAACTCTTGTGATCCGAGCAAAACTTTCATTTGAATGATCCATTGATCATAGTTTGCCTTCGTCAGCTTCGAAATTTATGGCTAGAACATATTTCTCATCGTGTAGAACCTCCTTTTATATTGAACCCAATAGAAGAAACGTGACTCTGATACCACTTTGTTGGAAAGGAGTAGAAGAATATAATGGAGAACTCATGAGAATAATGAAAAAATGAGAACTTCTTGGTTTTATAATATTATCAATACAAGAACAATGATACAATAAACTCACAAATCTATTACACACCAGTATGGACTCTTTCTCTCTTTAGGTATTTCAATACCTATACTCTACATCAATATTACACTCTACCCTCTTTATGCTCACTTTATTCATTTTCATAAGAGCTAGATCCAAATAGCCAACCTCCAGGGGATATTTATAGTTGGGTTAGGTGGGTGCACTATAAAAGGAGAGGGGATTAACCTGGCGCCCGGCGTTTGGATAGAAACGCCGTAGGAAATTTTTTCCCACCCATACCCGGCATTTTTGTGAAGTGATAACCGGCGTTTTCTCTACAAAACGCCGGGTATATTATCCCGAGATTCCCCTGTCCCTTTTATTTTCACTATTTCCCTTTCTCTCTCTCACAAACCCTAGCCTCCCCCAAATCCTCCGACCACCACACCTGGCCATTGTCGTCGTCCCCCGTCCTCCACTCCCCATCTGCGTGACCGCCCCTAGTTTTTCAACAACTACCCAAAATCAAAACCCTTTCCTCCCCGTTCCCCTTCGTCATCGTCGTACCCCTCGTCATCGTTGTACCCCGACCCCCGTCGCCGGCGGCCCTAGCACCGGGCCTCTCCCGGAAACTAAAGAAGATTCTAGAAATCCGTACGGACAGCCCCGATCTCCTCGACTCCTTCGCCGGACTCTCTACCTTCTACATCGAGAACACCCCTCAAGCTCGCCGCAACCTCAAGTCCTCCATCGAGCAGTGCTCCCTCGTCATCAACCACAACTTCCTCCTCGCCTCCCTCCCCGCCCAGAAAGCCCTCGACGCCATCGACCAAGAAGTTAACTCGTTGACCCAGTGCTGTGATCAGTAAGTTGTTGAAATTGTTGAAGTTCTTGAAATGTTTTTTTAGATTTATGGCATTTGATCTTATCTTAATATGTAGGATTGTGAAGGCTTTGGAGAGTTGCAATGAGAATACGGGGGATATAATTAGTACGACGGAGAGGTTGAAGGGGGAGTTGGATGTGATGACGCAGAGGCAGGAGATTGTGCCAATGAGGATGTGAGTGAGAAATTATATGATGTTTGTTTATTAGTAGAATCGATGAATTGCTAACTTTTGGGATAATGTGAGTATAAATGTAGATTAATGCTCAGAGGGAAGATGACTTGAATGATAATTTCTTTAAGGCGTTGGTGCATGTGCAGGAGATTCACACAAATTGTAGGATACTGTTGAGAACACATCACCAGGTATTTTGTTGGCATTTTGTAGTGTGTTTAGTTGGGAAGTTGGGAATGTGTTGTGTATGAGTCGGCTGAATAATGGTGGTTCAGCCTCAAGTCCATTGTAGTTGAATTTGCTATGAAAGGGGAGGCGTTGTTTTTGTTATATGTTGTCCATACCAATTATTAGTTGAGACAGACAGAGACAGAGAGCGAGCTATAACATATATCAATAACGAACCACCGCATGTGGCCTAGTGGTAAGAATGATCGTGACTTGGAGTGTGCTCCTCCAAGGTCACGGGTTCGAACCCTATGGTAAACACTTTGGTGGCCAGTGACCGCTATGCATAGATGGCTAGCGCACAAACCCAACCACAGGTTGGGGCACCTTGTCACGGGACTGGGATTAGTCTGACCCATAGAGGGGGATGGAACCCAGTATAATCAAAAAAAAAAAAAAAAACATATATCAATAACAAAACAAATAATGAAAAGAATATGATAATAATAGAGGGTGTGTAAGCATGTGCATAATATAAGAAGAGATCGAGGACAGAAGATGTATATATATGTACAATGAGAGAACTGAATAGTGATAGTTTGAGACTTCTGTGTTAAAGTATGGACAATTTCTGAATTAAAGTTTAACTAATCAGCCTTTAATTAGCATGACTAGCTCACTAGTGGTACTCACAATGCAATGCATATCAAGAGTTATCATATATATCTTTCGTTATTCTAGGTCTTATGAGAATTATACATTGTTTTGTTGCTTTATAATTACTTATTCATCATAACAAAAATCTGTGCCTCTTGTTGCTTTATGTTTGTAGAGACTATGTGTTGCTCCTATTCTATCAATCAAAAGGATATACAATTACTCATTGAATATGATAATAGATGTGTATGTAATTTGTTTGGACATCTCGGTTTGAGATTGGCCACATGAATCCAATATCTTCATTAGGCCACACCTCTTTTGTCAAATTTATAGTATCTTTTAATAATCTCAAACGTAGTAGGTTTCAGGATTCCCTACTTCAACCCGGCCATAAAGAGGCTTTCGTGAGAGAGAGAGGGAGGGCGCGGGCTGGGTGCCACGCGAACACAGCAGCGATGACGAGTGGCGCCATCCACGTAGCAGGCAGGTTCACGATGACGATGACTACAGAAGGGGAGGGGGCGGGGGGGAAGGGATGGTCACAGGGAAAGATCTCCGCTGAGGCACCACAACGTGCGAAAGGAGTCGGGAAGGTTCTCTCCGTTGGTGACCACCATTACATCCCCTTTTCAGGGGAAAGGAGGCGGTGGTCAACGACGGTTGAGATCTATATCCCCACCTAAGAACGCATCGAAACCCAACGACTCACCACGGCAAGACAACCACATGAGAAGCTCTCCGAACAAGCACTTCCTTCGCAACCTACAGCATCGGAGCTCCTCTATTACCTCACCTCAACAACACCACCGCAACAACATCATATCTGACAATGTGACGCATAGGTGTCCAGTCAAGGTGAGCACGCCGTCCAAGTTCACTAAGGAAGAACTCTTAGCGGCACTGAATGAAAAGCGACGCAAGGGAAGGGATAGCTCTGATAAGGAGGACGACGTTGGGGGACCATGGCAGGTGTTTCAATTGAAGTCATCCAAGTAGCAAGAATTGTTAAGAGCCAAGAGTTGGAATGTGTCATGTCCATTGTGCGGCGATCAACATCGTAAATATGATTTCCCAATCGGGGTCTTTGTGTGCTTCGAATGCAAAGAACCCGGCCACCGTGTTCTTGACTGCGCCATTAGAAGTGGCAAGAGGAAATCTCATAGACTAACGGAAGACACAAGGCAGACGGCAAGGAAGCGTGAGTCGGTACACGCAATAGTGGTCATTACTGGTAAAATGAGGGCATCGAGGGAAAGACTGAAGACCACCTTGGGGGTTATCAAGGTTGTTCAGGGCTGGCCATCGACTTCGGAGGTGGTCACGGGGCTGCAATGCCTATCGGACTCCTTCAACCGAAGGAGGTGGGGGTGGAACAAGGTAAAGGATTTTTGGGTGACCGAGTTTCCGACAAGCGAGGGGGTGGCGGCTTTGGCTCGTAGGGATATCATTAAGATCGTCGGCGGTAGGTATGGGATTTTAATAAAACCTTGGACGGGAAGCAAAGGGGTGATCGAACAGGAAATGATCACTAAAACTTGGATCAGACTAATGGATTTTCCTATGCATTGTTGGGAGCTAGGGGGTTTCAAGATCTTATCAGAAAGTTCGGAGTGGTTTTGGAGGTGGACGATTTGACGGAGAAGCGTAAACGGGGTTACACAAGAGTGCAGATCGGATGCAATGGGTTACACAGCATTCCGACGAGTATCAAAGCAATGGTGGAGAATTTGTGTTTTTTGGTCGAGGTTACCGTCGACGACGAAGGGGAGCATCTGACAACGGTGGGGGAGGGACCAAAAAAAGCGGTGGCAAAACAACTATTCTACGACGTAGAGGGATCGACGTCGGAGAAAGGAGCGAGGCAGAGAACAGAGCTGGAGGAAGAAGAAGGTCAGTTCAATGGGTCTGAACCGGTGCTAAGGCTTGAACCGGTTCAGCAAATCCAAACCAAACCGCTAATCATCAAGGCTTGCAAAATGGGAGGCGATCAAATGGGGGAAGAATTTTTGTTTGGGAAATCAAATACGATTCTGCACAGACAGGATGGGCCCACCATAACGCCAACTCAGCGAAATAGGACATTTGGCAGCGTCCCATTCGAGGACTTAAGGGACTGTGGTGCACGTAATTGTGCTACCATCTCTAGTTCGGAGTTTCAGGATGGGACCATAGCTCAAAAAAGTAGAGCTGTATTAGGTAAGGCTGTCAGCAAGGTTGTACAAGGTGAGCATGTTAGTGGAGAGGGGCTCGAGGGTGAGGGTTAGGACCTTAGCGCCAGTTTTCGAATTGGAGCACCAATTTCAAATGAACCAGAAGTCGTTTTGGGCCTCAACAGGCCAGAGGTGGGCTGTGAAAAGGCAAAGCTCGGCCCATCTTCAATGCTGTCTACTCCTATGGGTCGGGTTGAGGGTGGGGTACTTCACAATAGTGGTAACAACGGTATGGTCCAATCAGAAAAGGCAGTCGGAGGGGGGCATTTAAATAAAGATGAGGCCCGGATTGTAGAGGAGGAAGTTGACAACGACGAGGAGGAAAAGATCGAAGCATTGCTCAAACAAGAGGTTGAGAAGAGGGTACAAAGAGAGGTTAAAAAGAGGGTTAAGGCAATGTTGGGAAACTGGGCTACGAAAAAAAGAGGACTGTTCGACAGGTCATCGGGATCAGAGAGTGAATCCTTGGGATCAGAGGTGCTAGAGACAGGGGAAGAGGCAGGAAATGAGAGTGCTTTTGCGGAGACATCTAAGGTGGTAGCAATCACAAAGAAAGAGAAGAAAAAAGAAAAGACTAGGGAGGGCTTCAAACGGAGTGATAGACAGTGCAGTAAGGGGGACAAACCGATGACCGTGAAAGAGATTTACCAAAGAGTGGGAAAGCAGAAAAGCTACGAAAACCTGGCAGGTACACACTCACCCATATCTATATTTGGTGCGATTCCTAATTTTATGTTAATTCAATTAGCAAATGCTTATGGGATAAATATGCATGCACGTCATGATGCGCACACAAACATTATTGAGGTCATTCGAGGTAGGAAAATGGACAATATTAGTAAGGTCCAGAGGGTGTTAAACGGTGAAGTGGAACAGGACTGTTTTTCCCAAAACTTGATTGAGTTGGAGCGAACTCATCAGGGGGAAGGGGAGGGAATGATCATTGTTAATGTTTAACGTAATATTTTAGAACATTAGGGGGCTTGGCAAAGCGGCCAAGCGTATGATGGTGGGGGAAGTAATTAGGAATAACAACATTGATATGGTCTGTCTGGAAGAGACAAAGGTGTCTCAACCAACAAACAGGTTTCTCAGGGGTTTAAAGCTTAACCACATTAAAGAATGGAGGGTCAGGGACACTATAAGAGCGTCAGGGGGAATTATGGTTGGGGTCAATACCAGTAATTTCGACTTACTGGATGACTAGGTGGGTAAATTTACTGTATCAATTAGGATACATAGGAGGAGGGACGACTGGAAATAGGTGATCACGGTGGTGTATGGTCCACATGTTAGAAGCCAGAGACAGGAACTCTGGGAAGAACTACATAGCATCATGGGTAGGCAGAGCTTGCCATGGATGCTAGGAGGTGATTTTAATATCGTCAGGCACACGTTCGAAAGAAGCGGAGGGATGGGTAATGGTCGCGACAGTGTTAAGTTCAACCAGGTCATTTTCAATTTGAGCTTGATGGAAATTCCTGTCAATGATCATAGCTTTACTTGGTCTAATCGGAGAAGGGACCCTATTCTTGCTGAATTAGACCAGATTCTGGTTTCAACGGACTGGGAGACTAAATTCTCTTGGGCGATGTCACGATCTTGCATTTGAAATACTTCGGATCATATACTGATCATCATAGGCACGGGAGAAAAGGGGAGGCGACATTATAAAATCGTTCGATTCGAAAAAATGTGGTTAACTAATAAGGAATGCCATGATTTGGTTAAGAACAGGTAGGAAGGAGAGATTAGCCAGGTTGATCCGGCAACAAGGCTAGTTAGGAAATTGGGTAGACTCAAAAGAAGGCTGAAAAATTGGAATCGAGTAACTTTTGGGAATGTACTACAGCGGAAGGATTCCACTTTGAAGAAGATCGAGGAATTGGAAAAGAAAGAGGAAGCGGATGGTCTGGATGACAACCAGTTCGGGAGACTCACGTTCTATAGGCAGGAGATCTTGGAGATCTATAGCAGGGAAGAAATAATGTGGCGAGAAAGGTCAAGGACTAATTGGCTGTCGGAAGGGGATGCGAACACTAAATTCTTCCACAAAATCGCAAGTAGGCATCGTAGGAACAATTTTATTCACTCCTTGGATATTGACGGAAACAAGATCTCTGAGGAACGTCAAATAGAAATGCATATTCATGAGAATTTCAAGGAATTATTCATGCTTGCGGTACAGGGACGCATAAGGCGTAACAGCGCTGCAAGATCCATTCACTATGGAGGAAGTCAAGATGGCGATATACGGTATGGGTCAGGATAAGGCTCCAGGACCAGATGGTTTTCCGGTCTTCTTCTACAAGGAATTCTGGGAAGTTTTGAAAAAGGATATCATGGAGATCATGAACGCTTTCTATGAGGGGCCGCTGGACATGGGTAGGCTGAACTATGCCAATGTCTGTCTAATCCCAAAGAAGAAGGAGGCCACAGGGATAGGGGACTTTAGACCTATCAGTTTGATCACCTGCTCGGTGAAAGATCATCACATAAACACGGGCTAATATGCTAAGAGCATTGATAGGGGATATCGTAGAGGACTATCAGACAGGATTTATTACGGGTACGGACATTCTTGAGGGGGTGGCATTGGTACAGGAGGTGATCCAAGATTGTAAGAGACGTAACAAACCGGAGTTTATGCTAAAATTAGACTTCGAGAAGGCTTATGACAAAGTAGAATGGAAGTGCTTACTGGAGATTCTTAGTAGGTGAGCGTTTGAGGACAGGTGGATCGAATGGATCGAAACATGGCTAAGAACGGCCAAGGTTATGGTATTGGTAAATGAAAAACCGGGTAAGGAAATTAAGTGTAAGCGAGGTCTTAGACAGGGGGACCCACTGTCACCGTTGCTCTTCACCTTGGTGGCAGACGGGTTACATAAGATGCTTCAGTCGTATAGAGAAAAGGGCCTTATTAAGTGGTTGGGTATGAGGAGGGGGGTTTCCGCGGTGATGAACGTTCAATATGCAAACGACACACTTATTTTCGGAGAGCGACATTACTCAGGCTACACTTCTGAAGTGGGGACTATATCTTTTTGAAGATTGGCCAGGGTTGACAGTGAACTTCCATAAAAGCATCATAACCTTATTAGGGGAGCCGAGGGAGGCGGGGGGTGCAGTTGCAACCATTCTAAACGGCACGATTAAAGCCTTGCCTATTAAATATTTGGGGCTACCTATTGCAGCTACCAAACCTAGAAGGGCGGATTGGAACGAGCTTATTGAGAGAATAGCTTTTAGGCTGGATGGATGGAAGGGCAAGATGTTGTCATTCGGAGGTAGGCTAGTGCTGCTCAACTCAGTCATTAGCGCTATCCCTTTATAGTTCTTATCATTCTTCGAGATTCCAGTCTGGGTGATCAAAAAAATTGACATGCTGAGAAGAAGCTTTCTTTGGCACGAATCGGGTTCTGATGGGAAAGGGTACTCGTTAGTCAAATAGGGGGTGGTCTGTAGACAAAGAATTCGGGGGGGGGGGGGGGGGGGGGGGCTGGGGGTATTAAACCTCCGACAAATGAATGAAGCCCTACTTTGTAAATGGTGGTGGAAGCTCAAAGTTAAGGCAAAGGCTAAATGGGCTACTCTGATAGAGAAAGCATACATTAGGAAAGGCTGCTCGCATAGGAAACCAAAGAACCTCGTGTCTATGTCCGGGTTTTGGCAAGGGGTATTGCGACCCAGGGAAATATTTCTGGCAGGGGCAACATTCGTGATTGGAAATGGCAAATCTATCTGCTTCTGGAAAGACAAGTGGTGCGGCCCAATTACACAAAAAAAGAGATTTCCAGATATTTATAAAATGGCCACGGATAAAAACGATTGGGTAGCCAGAAACTGGAGAAACGGAGAATGGAGGCCAAGAATTACGGGCAGACTGAACACGAGAGCTAGAAGGCAAAAGGAGGATCTAATCCTTTTTTTATAGGATTGGACGCCGATGGAAGAGGACATTGACGACAAGGTCTCCGGGGCGGAAGGGAAGGGAGGTGGATATTCAGTCAAAGCCACTTACGAATGGTTAAACGATGGGGGTGTGCGGACACATGACCCGATCTGGAGGGTTAAAGTTCCACTGAAGGTCAAGATCTTCAACTAGCTGGCTAGTAGAAAAGTAATTCTTACCCGTGACAACTTGGCCAAGCGAAAGTGGCAGGGGCCAGGAATATGCATTATGTGCCTAATGGGTTGCGAGACTGTAGATCACCTACTACTCTAGTGTCAGTACGCTAGGCAAATCTGGGGGGACCTTTTAGTCAGATTACGCATTGGGGGGCAGGCTTCGGAGATGATTAACGACGTCGAGGGGGGGGGGGGGGGGGGGGGGGGGAAGGACATCAATGTACGTAAGGATCAAATAGATATATGGGAAATCGGGGTTGCGGCGATTTGTTGGGGGATTTGGTTAGAAAGGAATAATAGAATTTTCAAGCCAACGCACAAACACATCATGCATCAACAACTATTATTCAATATTATTGCTAATATTCAATTCTGGTTCAAAACGGCAGGTGCAGAAGCAACAAAGAAGATTAAAGAATTGTACGCAGATATCAGTCAATCTACCTACGAAGCAGAGTCAGAGGAGGAAGGGGGAACACCAGCTGGGGAGTGGTCAGCGGACGGGGTGGAGGAGGTTACATTTTTTTGGAGGAGGTTCCGGTGATAAGAACTTTTGGTATCATTTGTAATTATTTTATTTTTTGGGAAGGGGACTCCTATGTATGGGATGAGTGCTCTCTCTTTTTTGGATAAAGAAATGAGTATCATGGCCCACTATTGGGACGTATAAATATCATCTCTCTTGCTTGGTTGTTGTTTTAATTAAAATCTCTTTAATGAAGCGCGGGGACTATTGCCCACCGTTTTCAATCAAAATTTTGTATGGACATCTCTGTGAAAAGATGACTCTACTTATTTAAATGGAGACAACAATTAATTATTGATGTTATTCTTTGTTAATTATATTTGTTTTTGCTAACCGTGAAAGATGTAATTGATATTCATTATTCAGTCATAGGTCATAAAATCATCTTCAAAATCTCCTTTAACTAATATTTGCTCAAACATGGAACTTCTGATTAGACAAATCTGATTAGACAAATGTTTGTACTAACATTGTTAATTAAATGTGATGTAGGTGACAACCTATACAGTTAAACCCAACTAGTGTAATGCACGGGCAATGCACGGGGGGAAAATAGGGAGGGGAATGAAAAGGACAAAAAAAAATCTACCAACACGTGCGCTGCACGTGTTGACACACACACACACTAAGGAATAAAAAATTGTTTATTTGTTTACAATCCCATCTCTCCCATTATAATAGTTACTAGTGCGATGCACGTGGAGGAGGAAGGAAAAGGACAAAAAAGAAAAAATCTAGTATGATGCACGTGCGATGCACGTGGAGGAGGAAGGAAAAGGACAAAAAACTACCAACACGTGCACTGCACGTGTTTGCACACATACAAAAAATAATAAAAAATTATTTATTTGTTTGGAACCCCATCTCTCCCATCTCTACTACTATAATGGGAGAGCCCCTTAGTCAGTAACCCAACCCCCTTAGTCAGTAACCCAACCCGTGCAACGCACGGATTGGGTTACTTTGGTAAATATTTTCGAAAGAGACCCTTTTTGGTAAATATTTTCGAAAGTGGATCAGTTTGAAAATTATTTTCTTTTTACTAATGGACTAACGTTGGTAAATATTTCCGTAAGTGGACCTGTTTAGTAAATATTTTCGAAGGTGGATCAGTTTAGAAATTATTTTCTTTTTACCCTTTTCATTATCCTCCAATTTTTTCACGTGCACGTGTGCACGTGTATGATACTAGTTATAATAGTTATAGATATAGATGATGATAGAGGGGTGAAGGTAAAAGTCTCTTATTTCTTTGATTCTATAAGTTGAAATTCAAACTGATCACTGATTACATGTGTAACAAACTAACGTTTATTTGATTGTCCATCACATTTTTAGGTCTTAGTGTAATTTCTTTTCGTTCCACTCTTTTATTTGATTGTCCATCACAAATTAACTTTTTTGTATGAAATTTTAATCTTTGATATTCCACATTTTCGTTCCACTTTTGTATGTAAATCTCAAGCAAAGTTGATCACATCTCCATAGATTTGATGTTCATTATTGATATTTTGATGTTCAGCTACACATATCGCAAATCTTTTGTCAACTGAGCCATCTAACAGTATGTTTCTCGGATTAAGTGGATGGCTTCCGTGCTCATGGTTTATCCTAAATAAATTTCCATCCTTTCTTGTTTTTCCACTCTCTTTGGTTTATCGACATCTGAACATAAGCATCTCTCGTGCGTGTTTTCCAGGAGCTTGAGGATCAAGGTAGAAAGTTCACAAAATGCTATTCAACGAGTGCTTCCTTGCCGATTTTGATGTGCCATGGGAAAGGTATCCTTCTTTTAAATTAACCTTCACTGAGGTCATCTAATTTCACTTTTTTCTGCAATTAACATTATTGTAGGATTAAAAACATAGTACTTGCCGGAGGAAGAAACTAAACGAAAAGCTCCTCCCTCCTTTCTCGGCGTCCTCATCCTCTAGATTCGGCGATCCCCGTCCCCTGTCCAACCTCCCCCCTTCATTAATTTTTCTCCTCTCCCCACCCTCTACATACCCATCTCCCTTTTGACTCCCCACGCTTCCTTTCTCTTTCTTCTCTGAAATCCTTGTCTTCCCTTTCTTCGTCTTCCCTGCCACATCTAGCATTCCCTTTACCCTCGCCCCCTTCCACCTTTACTGACATTTGCTCAACCCCCGTTTTGCTCCATTTCTCCCCCTCTTTGGTGTGGAGCCGCTTTCGACTCTTTTCCCCCTTTTCCCCGAACTAGATCTGCGGCTGTAGCTTACCTCCCAAATCTTAGAGTGGCTCTGAGGTTTAGGTGTTGCAAGGGCGGGTTGTGTTGTGATAGAGCGGGTTGCGACTCGTTTTCCTGGTCGTTGCCGGTTTCTATCTGTGCGAGCCGGTTCTGGCTTTACTCGTTTCGGCCAGTGGATCGTTTTATCCTTCATCGCTGTAAGTCTCTTCCCTCTACGGTTTTACTTCTTACTCTATTGATTTACTTCGAGAGGTATTTCCTTTTTTTCTATTGCCCTCAACGGATTTTTGCTATTTTCTTGGTTCAAGGAGTTGTTCTTCGTTCTATTTACTTCTGATTTATCTTGCCTTGAATTTCTCATTCGCTGGTGGTGTATTCTGAACTCTCTTTGTTTTTACTGGTCTTCTCATCTTTGCCTGGAGCTGTATTTTAGTCTGTGGGTTTTTGCGCTTTCATTACTGGCTGAGTGCTCCAACTGTTTTTAGTTCTTCTTTCTAATTATTCTTTATTTTTTCTCCCTTTTTATCTTCACCCCTTCCTTTTCTATATGTTGGTCTTCCTTGTCTCCTGTTTTCGTTATAATTTTTTTAGTTTCTTTTGTGCTGATTATTTGATTTGCGTTTCTATTCTTTCTTCTTTGTCTTTGGTGATCTCTGTTGCTTCTCTTTTACTTGCTTCGGCCAACTCGATTTTGTGTTCGGGTTTTTTTTCCCATTTTGCTTACTCGATTTCAGGTATTGCGATCTCTACAGTTCTTGTTTTTCTTTTCTGTGGTTCCTCCTTCTCCTATCTCTCTTTGCACGATTTTGGGCTGGCTGAGCCTCATGGGCCTGTCTTGGGTCGACGTGGTTAAAAAGAAAGTTTTAAAAAAAAGATTTGGCAGCACTGGCCCCTTTACGGCCCTCCTCTTAGAACCCTCTAGGGTTCTCCTCCCCCTCCCATCTTCCCCAATTCTATTCTACTGCCTCTTCACATTCTCGTTCTCCTTACTCAAACCGTTCTTCTCCTCCCTGCTGCTTTCGTAGCCTTCAACCTAGTCACCTCAAATCATTTTGTTCTTTCAAAATGAAATGCCTATTCTGCCTTAAACTAGGGCATTCTCGTAACAGATGCTTCTCCCTCCAGTAATTACTTGGTCTCTCCTTAAGGGTTCCGATATCTGACCAAGTCCTTAGCGCGCTCGACTTTCCCTCTTTGCATGCCAAGCTGTCTGGTCGACTGATCAATAAGCTGAAGTGCCCCAAGTTGGATGTTCAAACCCCTCTCCTTCCAACTCCCCCTATTTCTCATCTCATTACTGTTCCTCCCACGTCCCATCTACCTGCTACTTCTTCTCAGCCTCAAGTTGTTATCGATACTCCGCTTTCCTCTGTTCACCCACTCTCCTCTTCTATACCCTCTTTGGACTCGGGACGTAAGGCGCAAGTTACTCTTGTGTATGTGCCTTCTCCAGAGATCTGCAGCAAAATGACCCAAGCGGAATGTCTAGGTGCAATGTCTTTCTCTGGGGGTTCCATATCCTATTATGCTCTGGATTCTTTTCTCTGCAAGGCTTGCAATATATCCGACTGGACTTGGGCATTGAATGCTTGTTCCAACGGTGACACTGTGATTAAGTGCCCGTCTACCAAAGCTTTGGATGATTTGATTGCATCAAATCCTTTTCTATAGGTTCTATCAACCTATCCATACATAAACGGTTTCATCATGACTCTCCTTCTTCAGTGCTCCTGCAGTCGCCCATCAAAGTCACTCTGTTAGGTCTCCCACCCTTTTGTGACTCCCCTAGACTAGTGGCAGATATGACCAAATGTATCGGAGATCTCATTTTTACTTCTTCTACCTCCCTTCTAGCTACGGGTTGTCTCCAAGTCGAGGCAGACTTTCTTTGCCCTCAAGTGCAAGATAGAGTCGAGGCTTACTCGCTTCGTATTGATCAAGCTGTGTTTGCCATCGCTGTCAATTACCACGATCCCTCCTCATCTTCTCAGGCAGTCACTCCTGTTCTTCCTACTATTCCTTCATCTTCTCTGGCTGTGGGTTACCCCTCCAACCCTTTCTCCACTGGTGCTTCAACTCTCACTTCTCCTCGGTTAGCCAAACTGAAGAGCAAAGCTATTATTAAAAAGAAAGTTGCCTTCCCTCGGAGCAGTAGTGTGTAACACCCCGTGTTAAAATATAATATATATATATATAAGGAAGAGTATTGGCTGTTTGTATAAAGTAATAATATGTTGATATGTTGAAATTGAAATGTATATGGTGAGGGGGCCCACGAGTTTGTATACAGCAAACTTGAATGTTGTGTGAAGCGGTTGACTTCGGTCAAACCACATGACATGGCTTTGAAAAGTTGGGGCCCACCTTCTATTTGTGAAGAGCAGTACAAGACAAAGCTGTGTACTTCGGTAGGTAAGTGGGAAATATCCCATATCGGAAGATTATATAAATATAATAATAATAAAATATAATAGCCTATGATCAAGAGTCACCTAATCGGTTAACCACCTTTTGAGAGGCGGCCTGTGGTGGGTAGTTGTGCTACATAGTATCTAATTTGTATTCTAAATTGTATAAATTGTCCGAGCTCGGGGCAGGGGTGTTACATAGTGCTCCGCTTCCTAAGGTGTCCTCTGCAAAGCCGCCCAATCTTGTTTGGATTAACCCTGATATCGCTGCGCAGCCGGCATCCAAAGTTCCTACTCCTCACTCTACTGTTCCTTCCTCTTCTGCTCTGATTTCTGAGGTTCCCCATTCTTCTCAGGGTCTTGTGCTGACTACGACTTAGAGTTGCTTGTCTGACTCCGACTCTAATCGGCCCAAGTAGGAAGTGAATCCCAACTTTGCGGATGATTGGGATAAATTCTCTAAAGCCTTGCCCAGGCCTGATCCAAAGTTATCTTCTAACCTGGGGTCTCTCAAATCTTCGATTGCTCTCTTTGATCCAGCGGTTGAATGGATGGATCATGATAACCTCCTTGCGGAAGAAGAAAAGGATCTCGATATCAAGCACTCGTCACATAAGGTACTTTTCCCTATTTCTTCTTCTAATTTCTTTTATTTTTCTATATCGTATTACTATCGTTATAAATGCTTTTTGTTTAGTTTGGGTCCTTACGCGCCCATCTCTTTCTCTTTACCTTTCTCTAATCTAAGCGTTCACCCCTTTAAAACACTTCCTCCTCTTGGATGTTCTTCCGAGGGGTCTGGTGTCCGTTGTTTAGCTCCGATGATGTACAATCTCTTTGCCTCTCCCTTGCCTTTTATTAAGAATCCGAACGCCTTTTCCCCCATATTGTAGCAGGGGCAGGGTTTTGATAACCCCCTGCCTCCTTCCCAGGGCCTGTCCTCCCATCCGACCGCATGCCCGATTAATTATAATCTTGAGGTGTCATGCTCTTTGGCCGATTCTCCTTTAGAGCTTCTTAATATCTCTCCCTAAGCTGATAAGCTTCCTTCTTCATTGAAGAGATACAAATCCCCCTTCTTTTGCTCCGTTCTAGTGCTCGTCTCAAGGCTAAAAAGAATTCTCATTTATCGTCTGGCTCTAAAGCCTCATTAGCTGCGCAAATTCGTAACCTTGAAATTCCTCTGCCGGTCCCTCATGTTATCGACCATTCTCCTTTAGGCTCTGTTAACCAAGTGCATTTCGACTCAGCCTCTTCGTCGCATTTTCTCCATCTTGCTTCCAATATGGGTTTCGCGGTTAACTCGGATCTCCTTAAGGACTTTGAAGCTATCCGTAGGCTGGAAATCTCCAGAGCTGTTGAGTCCAAACATCTTTATGATTAGTGCATCTTGGAATATCCTGGGTATTCGTTGTCCCAATAAACAACAATCCATGTTCCATCTTATCACGTCTTCTCATTGTGATATGATTTCTATCCAAGAAATCAAATTGAATTCTACCTCTCCCTCTATACTGCGTTCCATCGAGGGCTCCATTATCTCTAATTGGATCCCACTTGATGCTAATGGCACCCGGAGAAGAATCCTTTTTGGTTTTAAGCATTCCCTCTTCTCTCTTATTCGGTTCGCCGACTCAACTTTTTCCTTATTGTCTGCCTTCACTGGTATGAATTCAATTGCCGCCTCCATGTGGTCTCCGTTTACGGTCCGTCCTCTGCTGACCTTCGCAACCTATTTTGGTGCGAATTTGAATCTTTTCGTCATAATATCTACGGCTTTTGGATGTTCTGTGGAGATTTCAATGTTACTTGTTTTTCCAATGAAAGAATGGGGAACACCTCTATTCAAGCTGATTCAATCCGTTTCAACGATTGCATTCGTATCCTCAACCTTTACGATCTTCCTCTCAACGGTAGATCATTCACTTGATCTAACATGAGGCTAGCTCCTTCAATGGCAAAGCTTGATCGTTTCCTCGTGTCCCAAAATTGGATTTCCTCTTTTCATAACTCTTTCTCTTGTGCTCTGCCTAACCCCTCTTTAGATCACGTGCCTATAGCGCATCATTCTAACTTCAATTTCTCTAAACCTTTCAAATTCCGTTTTGAAAAGTTCTGGTTACAAGATCAATTTTTTGTTAACATGATCTCTGAGTGTCTCTCAGCCATTACCAACTCTCATGGGCTTGGTAGATTGTTGCTTAAGATTCACGCTGTCAAGCATGGATGAAAAATTTGGTGTAAGGAACGTTTTGCAAACGCTACTGCACCCAAAAACCACTTCTTATCCTCTATTTCTGCTATTGACCAGCTTGAAGAGCAGGGTCCTATTTCTGACTCGCTTCGTAGCGAGCAGAATTTTTGCAAACGTGAGTTTGTGGGCTTACTTCAAAATGATCATCTTAAATGGGCTCAGCGAGCTAAAAGCCGTTGGCTCAAAGAAGGTGACGCCAACACTTCCTTTTTTCACAATTTCGCTTCGCATCATCAACGATGCAATCGGATATTCTCCATCATTGACAATGATATTGAGTGCTCATCCAATGCGGAGTTTCATTCCACCTTCCTTACCTTTTTTAAAAATCTTCTCGGTCGCACTAAAACTCGAAGCATTAACTTTGATTGGGCTCAACTCTATGGTGTTGAACAACATGATTTGACCTCTCTGGAAGCTCCCTTTACTGAGGAAGAAATTAAAATTGCGGTCTTCTCGCTAAAAAGCGATTCTTCTCCTGGTCCCGACGGATTTCCTACCTTCTTCTTTCAAAAATTTTGGAATTTCCTTAAAGAGGACATTTTGGCTATGTTTTCTGACCTTCACCTTGGTCTGTTTTCTTTCGATCGTATAAACTATGCGCATATTGTGCTTATTCCCAAATTCTTGGGAGCCAATTCAGTGGCTAGTTTCCGACCAATTAATCTCCTCAATACTTCTTTTAAGATCATCATGAAAATCCTGTCGACTCGACTCGGTCTGGTTATCCCTCCTCTTATTGATCCGGCTCAATCCAGTTTCATTAAGGATCATTTCATTCTTGATAGCGTGGCTAGTGCCCAAGAAGTTATTTCCGATTGCCATAGAACCAATTCTGAGGGCATCCTCTTAAAATTTGACTTTCAAAAAGCTTACGATAATGTCAGTTCGGACTTTCTTTTCGACATTCTCCTTCACTGCAGTTTCGGTCCTAAATGGATCGCTTGGATCAAATCCAGCCTGTTTGCGGGTACCTCCTCTATTCTCATTAATGGCACAGAAGGCCACAAATTCAAATGCAAATGTGGCCTTCGTCAAGGGGATCCGATCTCTTCTCTCCTGTTCTCTCTCGTTGTTGATGTTTTCAGCAAGCTCCTGCGTAACGCTTGGGATGCCAACGTTATTGAGGGGTTGTGTAGCTCTAACAGTTTCAGAGGTGTTCTTAATTTACAATATGCTGATGACACGGTCATTTTTGCTAAACCCAACGGTTGCACTTTTAGAAATCTGAAACTTCTCCTCTATACCTTCGAAAAGGCCTCTGGCCTTGCTATTAACTTTCAGAAATCCTCCGTCCTTTGGCTTGGAGGGTCAAACGACCGCCAACATGAGATAGCGCAGTTCTTTAATTGTGCCAGCGCATCTTTTCCTATTACCTACCTGGGTATTCCCCTGAGATGGGGCAAGTTGCATAGATCTGACTGGCTTCCTATGATTGACAAAGTGGAATTCAGACTCAACATTTGGTCCGGAAGACAACTATCTAGAGGAGGTAGACTGATCTTGGTTGACTCCGTTCTCTCGTCAATCCCACTATATATGATGTCCTTTTTCTATGTTCCTTCCTAGGTCATTAAGAGGATTGATCAAATTAGAAGGAATTTTTTCTGGTCTGGATCGGACTCTTACAGAGCTGGTACTCATCTCTGTAAGTGGAAGATCGTGTGTTCCTCCAAAGCCTCAGGAGGCTTGGGTATCCTTAATCTGAGGAACCAAAACCTAGCTCTGTTGGGCAAATGGCTATGGAGAATGCTTAAAGATGATAACCTATCGTGGGCCCGTTTAATCTAAAAAAAATGTCATTCTCGTCGCAAAGTCTGGGAGCTTCATCCTTATCTATAGCGGCCTCTTCTCTTTGGAAAGGAGTGTGGAAAGTGATTGAACCCTTTCAGTGTGGTCTTTTTAAGGTGTGTGTGGAAGGCGCCAAGACTATGTTGGTCCGATCTCTGGATTGGTAAATATAAGTTGAAGCACGCTTTCCCAGATCTATTTGGTCTGGCTTCTAATCTGAACGCTTTCGTTGCTTATTATCTTTCGATTTCCAACGATCATACGGACTGGCATATTCCTTTCTCTTCCAATCTCTCTCCTCCTATGGCGCTTGATTATGCCATTCTTCTTGAAAGCTTAACCAATTATTCTTGGCATCCGATAGATGATTTTTATTGGCGATGGACATCATCGGGTATCTTTTCTGTTAAATCCTTTTATAACTTTCTTAATCACGGTGGTGTCCATTCTCCCTTTGCCAAGTTCATCTGGAGCTGCTGTGCTCCGCTGAAAGTAGAAATTCTTACCTGGTTGGCTATTAACAACAAACTCTTAACGGTAGAAAACCTTAACAAAATGAACCTTGCTTTGGGCCAAATGCGCCCCTTCTGCCTTACTGACGCTGAAGATGTTAACCACTTGTTTTTACACTGTGTTGTCATCCTTCCTCTTTGGCAAACTTGTCTGTTTGCGGGGCAAGTTACCCAGTTCCCTCCCTCTATCCTAGATTGCTGGACCAATTGGAGGATCAGTAGCATAAAGAAGAAATTTCGCAACTCTTGGGATCTCTCCATTATGGTAATCATTTGGATTATCTGGAAAGAAAGGAATAACTACATTTTTTCCCACTTTTCTCGATCTATTATTAGTCTTATAGATGATTTCATTTATCTCACTAAGTTTTGGTCCTCCTCTTTAGCGTAGGCTAAAGTCGAGGCCCTTAGTCTTCAACGCCTCGAAGAGGGAGCTATTTTTTTCCGCCTTGATAATTATATTCCCCCTTAATTTTCATTCGTTTAAGCTCTTACCTTTTCTTTGGTTACTTTTGCAGGCAGTCGGTTAACGACCCCTTTCACTTCTTTGTTCCCCCGACTTTCCTAGAGCAGAGAGGGCCTTTGGTTTGTTCTGTTTTTGTCTGGTTGGTATTTTGGTGTGGTTCTTACTCTGGGCTTTGGATTATGAGTGCTATCTCTATTTTGGCCTAGTTTGGGGTTTTTTGGTGGCACTCTCGTTGAGCCACACGTTCTGTTTATTGGAATCTCTCCTGTAGTGGTTGGTCATGGGTGGTCGTCTTCCACCCTTTTATGTAATGCTCAATTCTGTGTTGTATGGGGTATTTTGTTCTAGTTCTCGCTGACTGATGTTTCCGATTTTATGTTATATGCTTATGTTCTGCTCTTCTTCTTCTCTGCGCTTGTATTGAGCCTCTTTCAGGTGGTGGACAGCATTCATTAAGCTGAGTTTGTGGCCTATCTGTTGCGATTGTGGTGGTTGTGGTCTAATTGTTGGGCATCCTGTTGTTGCTCAGCTATATTGGAGGAGTTTTTAGCCGGTCTCGTTGGTATCCTGTTGTTGCTCAGCTATCTGTTGCGAGACCACCTTTTCCTGGTCTCGTTGGTCTTTGTTGGCTGTTGGTTGGATGCTCCTTTTCTCTTGTTGCCTGTTGTCTGGTTGTGTTGTCTGGTTTTGGGATATTTTGGTTTGGTTTTGTTTTCATTGAGCGGCTGCTGATCTTTACTTTTAGTAGGTGTCTTTTTAGCTCCTGTGATTCTATGTGCTTTCTTGTGGCTGGAGTTTGATCGGTACTGATCTACCCTTTCGCCTTTTCTTTGGAGCGAAGCTTCTAAGTGCTCGTTAGCTTTCTTTTTTGGTCCTCTTTATGTTGCGCTTATCTGATGGTGGTGTGAGGCATTTTGCCTTGTGCTTATGTCTTGATTTGATGTTGTTCTGGATGGATGGGGGTCTTTCTTTTCATTTTTTCTGGCGAGTCTCTGGTTGTCGCCCTGTTTCTGTTTTAGCTCCGAGTAGCGTTCGGTTTTCGGATGGTTGGTGGTCTCCATCTGATGCTCTCATGCGTTCAGCTATAGGAATCAGTAGGCTCTGGTGGTTGCTCCATTCCTCCATGCAGCGCCATTTTGGGTCACCTCCTCGTCGGATAGTTGCTCTACTATCGACGCTTCTTGTTCCGTCGCAGAGCGGCCACTCTGGCCCTTTTTTGGCCTTGTTTGAGTTACAGTGTCCCTTTGTAGCTGTTGTATCTGGTTGTGCATTACTTGGGCAATGCGCTCCATTGCCTGTTTTCTTTGTGTGTTGCGATGTTATTGTTTTTGTTTTTGCAATTTCCTGTTTTTACTGCGTGTGAAAATTATTTTGTATTGTTACTTGGTTCTATTAATATATTTGGTTAGAGTCGTAAGACTATCCTTGTTATAAAATAAAAAAAAATTATTGTAGGATTATATATGTAGTATTTTTTTCTGCAATGCATCAGTATGTGTTGCAATAGATCACAAAGTGTGTTGTAATAGGTTATAAGCTTTGAAACTTAAGGTTGAAGTTGCTCTCAGACGAATTGCCTCAACAACAATTATTTGCGACATTTCCTTTTTTTGTTTTATTTTAAAAGTCTGTTGTTGCTATTTCAAATTATAGTAGACTTAGATTTCAGTATCAATTTTTGTCTTAGTTGAATAAATAATGGCCAACTTAATTTGCTTTAGGAGTGTTCTGAACGAACACTATTGGAATTTTGATCATACTACAATTTTATTTCTCAGGGGATGAGGAAGTCATCTACAAAGATGGAGAAAGTCTGCCCAGATTATGTGATCTTCTGGATTTCGGAATCTCACTTTTAAACCTTATAATGGGTATACCATTTTTGTTCATTTTTTAAATGATCAAAGTACAATTTCCTTTTGTTGTTGTTTTGAAAATTTTGCAGGCAATGTCTCAACTCACTCATAGGTCAAAGCTTCCACACAAGTGGATCCAGTTATTAAAACCACCCGCCATCACTGCATATTAATACTAGCTTTCACCTTGAAAGATATGTGATGAAAATGGAGTTAATTAGGACACTTGAAAACTCTTTGACTTTATTTGGGGACGATGACATTGATATAGGGTTTGAGAATGATGTATTGATTGTGGATTTGAAGTTTTTTATTTTTTGGTAAATTGAATTCTGTATTAAAATATTTGGCTATTTATATAGGATCAAATGTTATTCAAGTGATTTGAAAATATTTTGATGAGTTGGAATGGATTGGTTATTGATTGTGCTTGATTATTGCTTAAATCAATTGTACAACAACACCACCATCAACACACACACCACCCACACAAAAAAAAAAGCCTACTACGGCGTTTTAAAACACCAGGAAAGGTTTTTAATTGGAAATAAAAAATAAAAATGAAAATTATTCTATTCTGGCGTTTCCAAACGCCGGGTAGCAAAAAAAAACATCCCCGACATTTGAAAACGCCGGGAAAGGTCTTTCGCATCCCTGACGAGGGGAAACCCGGTGCTTGCGGCGGCGTTTCGCAAAGCGCCGAGGCCATCAACCCCGGCATTTTTAAATGCCAGGAATGGGGAAAAAAATACATCGGGGGTTTTGGTGTCGTTTGTAGTGGTGGGAGAATTCTCTAGAGAAATTCTCTAGAAAAGTTCATTAAATGGGAAGCTTCTTGACGAAGCATTGAGATAAGTTTACGAAGCATTGAGATAAGTCTCTAAATGTTGAACTTTCTAAAGTGTAGTGTAGAAATATGGTGATTATTCTCTACATTTTAGATGGGGACAAAATACCATATATAAGGAGAAGTAGTCATGCAGTGAGATAGGTAGGGATGGTATATGCAGGAGATTCAGGAAGAAAGATCATACCCCTAGTTCAACAGGGCACTCAAACATTATGTGAAAACAAATCTCAGAAGAACATGCACATGCTGTGCATGTTTCAGATTCTGGCCACCCTCTCTTGCATAAGTTGGATTTGGAATGTAGCTTATCCCAACTCGGGAACCAATAGCAAATCTTGCATTTAAGAGGCACACAAATTTTCTCCAGGTTGTTCTCACCCTTCCATCTATGAAAAATATATAGGCAGACTTTACTGTGACTCCAGATGTAGAGTGCTTCCATCTTGGCACATCCCTTCGATCAGATCCTGTAATAGAACTCAGATCCTCCAGTAGCCTGACCCTTTCATTTGCTATCTCCCCTACAAAGGCTCATCTAAATCTTGGCCTCCATTGCCATCAATCTGCATTCCAAGAAACCTGTGTGAGCAAGGGGGCTTGAGAATTCCATGGTGCTTGAGCCAGGTTGGTGAAAGAGCGTTCAATGCTAACAAAGATACACCGGCGTTTGGAAAACCGCCGGTATAGGGTTGCCAACAAAGCCCGGCGCGCGCAACCCTGGCCTTTGTTGCGGCGTTGTTTGAAACGCCAGTAGGAGTTATAAATGCCGGGAAATGTTGAATTCTAACTACGGAATAAACTCAACAACGACGACGAGATGCAAGAACTATAGAATCAAAACAAGAGAACAAAGAACAACCAAAAGCAACACACAAGAACACACAATTTTTTTTTTGAGATTCACCCAAAATAATGACTACTTTCCTGCACAGAGGCACTCCTGCGATTTCCACTAGAAATATGAAGATTAGGTATACAAATCTCTCAAGAACTCACCACCAAGGTGTAGGGTTTCTCTCTATCTCCATCTCTGTTAATGACGGCTGGTAGATCTCTATTTTCTTTTCACTTAATCCTAAAATCGTACACAATACAATATATATAGGATTCCACAACTTTCCATCTCAGTCGCTCATCAATCAGCGTCGGGACGGTCGACCGCA
This sequence comes from Hemerocallis citrina, assembly GCA_017893485.1. Classification (NCBI taxonomy): domain Eukaryota; kingdom Viridiplantae; phylum Streptophyta; class Magnoliopsida; order Asparagales; family Asphodelaceae; genus Hemerocallis; species Hemerocallis citrina. The sequence goes on along the minus strand of CM030367.1, from coordinate 188,501,994 downwards.
CCATCTTAACGGTCGACCGGTCTTCTCCTTCGACTGCACGAGTTCCAACAGAGAGCAGGTCGGTCGACTGCGCGGTCGACCGGTCATTCCTTCAAGATACAGAATTGAGTCAGAGAGCGGGACGGTCGACTGCGCGGTCGACCGGTCGTCTTGCCTGGGTGAAGTCGGGGGGTGCGGTCGACCGCAACTCTGCTGTAGCCTCCAACTACTCTTGACCTCTCGTTCCCACTTCGACTCTCCTTCTCGTCTATCTTCTTCAACTCATTATCGTGTATTGGATCCACAAACCCCAACAGGGAATACCCAGAAAAATGCCGGGGTTTCCCTTGTCCGTTGTAGTGAGGCCAATTGTGCTTCCCGAAGAAGAATAGAGGATTCATCTTTGACCTGCCATGAAATATTGGAGAAGAAGCTCTGTTTGAGACTGAAGATTCCATTCCAAAAGTCAGAAGCAGAGCAAGGGGCATGAAAAGAGCATAATGCACGATTATAGTATAGTCTTCAAAGTTTCAGAGACCAAGCTGTAGTCTGACATTTCATCAATAAGGAAGGCTTTGGTTAGAGGTTTTAAGGTCTAGGATACCAAGGCCTCCGGATTGCTTTGGCAAGCACACTCTTCCCCACTGGACATTTGCCTTACCCCTACAATCAGTGTCAGTTCCAGCCCAAAAGAATCTACTCATAATTTGGTCTATCCTCTCAATCATTTAGGTAGGCATCTTGAAGAATGATGCAAATGGTACGTAGTGCAGTCAGAACATAGTTGATAAGAACTAACCTACCCCTTTAGATAGCAGTATCCCCTTGCAAGATGAATCTTCCCTCAATCTTGGAGACAACTGGAAGCGATTCTGCATGTCTTTCTGAGCTTTTCTTTAGCTAAAGGAAGGCCTGTAGCAAATTACCTTTAGCTAATTTCGGACAGTGAGCACAGCATAAAGCATAGGGGCCTGTAGCCCAACTTTCAGACTGTTTACTTGTCTAACCAACACTCAAGCATCTTTTAGAAAAAAAGAAAGAAAGAAAAGTGAAAGAAAATTAAAGGTTATACTCGTCATATATATATAGGGTTTGAGTCAATGAGAAGAAGTTAAAACAAATGGGATAAGGCTTAGCATCTGCCAAATCATACACCACACAATGCCACTGGGAAACTGGCCGAGATAATTAAGGCAGAGCATTCTCTAATCCCGTAAAAACTTAAAATGAGCAATTTAAATTTTACCTACCCGATAAAGTTCTGCTCTAATGATCTTACAAAGAATTTAGCGTAAAAATAAATTCAGGAAGCTTAAAAAATATATGACAACAAAACTACAAACTCGTAAAAGGGTAAATTACCATATATGATCAAATGGTAATGAATAATATAATTTCTATGAAAATTTGTTGTGATAATTTTACTATATGTTAAAACCAAATGATATGAGCATTAACAATTAAGAAATAAAGGTAGCTAGATTAACAGATGGATTATGAGGGTTTGGCACATAATCCGTCCTCAGGTTTGAACTTGAGCATTAATTCACTCTCCCTACAAGCCCACTAATAATTTATTTTCCCTCCGTCGTCTCATATTAAATAAATGACCGCCAACCTTTTAAGAATATTCTTAGATACATACTGTATTACGTGCATTGCAAATGTAATTACATATCCATTCTTGTTCAGATAAGACATCAAAATTAGTAGCAGCAAAAAATACCAACGGTGCAATGATCATTTTGTCCATCTCCTGAACAAACAAGTATATATATATGGGGTTAAGATAAATCAGAGAGATGAAAACAATACTAAATATTGAATTGAGTTTAACCAAGTACAATGTCACCTATATATAGGAATAGAACAAATATCAAAATAACTCTACAACCAATATGAGACTATAATAATATCTAACACCCTCACTCAAACTCACGATGGGTCAAACAATGTGAGTTTGCCTACTAAGTATCTAAATTTCTGAATAGTGTGGGATTTGGTGAAGAAGTTTGCAGTCTGCTGGGAAGATGTAACAGAATGGAGGAAAATTGTCCCTGCCTCAAAGCGCTCACGGACATATTGGCAATCAATCTCTATATGCTTCGTTCGCTCATGAAAGACCGGGTTGCTTGCAATGTGCAATGCACTCCGGTTATCACAATGAAGAGGAGTAGCTCATGTAAGAGTGACACTCATATCTGATAACAGCCAACGAACATGAACATTCTCTCTAGTAGTAGCTGTCATTGCTCTGTACTCAGCTTCAGTCGAAGAACATGCAACAACAGCATGTTTCTTACTTCGCCATGAGATCAGCGAATCACCAAGAAATAAACAGAAACCAGTGGTAGACCGTCTGGTAGTAAGATCACCTGCCCAATCTGAATCAAAATATGCACTCAACTCTAGTTTGGATATAGCAGGCATGAATAATGAGCGAGTAATAGTGCCCCGAAGATATTTGAGAATCCGAAGAAGAGCACCGTAATGAACTAATGTAGGAGCAGAAACAAACTGATTAACAACACTGACTGCGTGAGCAATATCGGGTCTGGTTATGCATAAGTAGACAAGCTGTCCAACAATCTGTCTGTATCTAGTGGGATCAGGAAGGAGTTCACCATCAGTGGGACGAAGCTTCACATGAAGCTCTAAGGGTGTATCGGCTGATCTACAGTCAGAAAAGCATGCAGCGGAGATAATATCTTATGTATATTTCTGTTGAGAAATGAGTATCCCCCGAGATCCATGAGCAATCTCTAGGCCCAGAAAATAATGAAGTCTGCCAAGGTCTTTCATATGGAACTACTGATGAAGGTATTTCTGGGTGGATGTAATGCCCGCAGAGTCATCCCCAGTAATGATCATATCGTAAACATAGAGTAGTAGGATTACCCTCCCCTGCGGTGATGACCACATAAACATAGAATGGTCCTGAGAACTTTGACTAAAACCAGCCTTGGTGATGACAAGGCAAAAATACTCAAACCAGGCTCGAGGGGCCTGCTTTAAACCATATATTGCCCGACGCAACCAGTGAACATGACGAGGAGTAAGGAGGTAAGGATGAGGATCCATATAAACAACCTCAGATAAGGTACTATGAAGAAAAGCATTCTTCACGTCCATCTGGTATAACGGCCATTGGCAGATGGCTGCAAGAGCAAGAAGAGTGCGAACAGTAGTCATCTGTGTAACGGGAGTAAAGGTCTCATCATAATCAATGCCATGTTCCTGAGTAAATCCTCGGGCTACTAGACGAGACGTGTGCCGCTCAATATATCCATCAGGTTGATATTTGACCTTGAAGATCCACTTTCAGCTAATAGGCTGAACGCCTTCTGGCAGAGGAACAACATCCCAAGTGCCAGTCTGATCAAATGCACTGAATTCCTCTGCAATAGCTTTCCTCCATTTAGGATATTGAATTGTGTCTTGATAGGCTCTGGGCTCACGTGTAGAGTGTATAGTAGTGAGATATGCATGAAACTGTGGTAAGTAAGAAGCTAGGGTGGCAAAATCAAACTGGTCAGAAGGACCAGTGGCATCAGGTGTATAACAAGCCAGATGAATACCAAAAGTGGAACGGGTAAACTGACAAAGAGGTGGTGGACTGACAGGGTGTGGGGGTGAGGACGGTGGAGTAGGTGCATGTGTCGGTGGGGAAGTAGGTGGGATGGGTGCTGGCTGTTGTGGGGATGCAGGTGGTGTTTTGGTAGGGGGAACAACAGGTGTAAGGACTGCAGGAGATGTGAATGGAGCCAGAGGAGTGGGATCAAAAGGAATGCGGGAAGATATAGTTGGGAGGGCTAGCAACAACTGGAGAATCGAGAAATCTAGTATCCTCGGGGGAGTCAGATAGTAAAGGGAGTCTTCCACAAAGGATACATGTCGAGAAATGCGGACACGACCCGCTGATGGATCAAAACAACGATAACCTTTGTGTTCAGGACAGAGACCTAGGTGAACGTACTTAGCAGCACGAGCGGAGAGCTTCATGCGCTCAGTAGGAGGGAGAATGACGTAACAGGTGCATCCAAAGGTACGGAGCATACTGTAGTCAGGAGGTGAATGATAAAGAGCCTCATAAGGCGTCGTACCAGCTAGGGCAGACGAAGGAGTAATGTTGATGAGACTAACAGAGGTCATGATAGCTTCAGCCCAGAAAGAACGAAGAGCGGAAGAGGAGAGTAAAATAGCGCGAGCCGTCTCAAGGATGTGACGATGCTTGCGTTTAGCTACACCATTCTGCTCATGTGTGTAAGGGCATGATTGCTGAAACAGGGTGCCGTAAGACTGAAGGATCGATCTCATAGTGGTGGAAGTGTACTCACGTGCACCGTCCGATCGAAAACTCTTAATGTGCACACCGAACTGTATGAATCATAGTTGTAAAGAACCAGTAATATCAGGTATCTCAGATCGCTGACGCATAAGAAAAACCTATGTATGTCTAGTGAAATCATCGATGAAGGCAACATAATAGAGATAGCCTTTCCATGAAGGTACGGGAGAGGGTCCCCATATGTCAGAATGAACAAGTTGAAAAGGGTGAGTGGTTTCAGAAGTTCTTTTGTGACTAAAGGGTAGGGCAATGTGTTTGGCCAAATGACAACCCTGACAATCAGATAAATGTTTAAAAGTGAGAGAACCAAGGGCACCACTGCGAGCTATAGTCTGGAGTCGTGATGCGCTAATATGACCTAGACGTCTGTGCCATAGATCAACATCAGAGGAAACAATACTGGCAAAACTAGAAGGAGAGTGATGTGCACGAAGAAAATCTAAATAATATAGACGACCCTGACGACTAGCATGCCCAAACTCCTCAGTGGTGGAGGAATCAGTAATAGAACAAACTAAAGAGTCAAAAGTAACGACAAGACCACTATCGCACAATGCACTAATAGAAATAAGGTTTATAGATAAATGAGGAGCATAGAGAACATATGGCAATGTGAGAGTGGGAGAGTTAATTGTCCCTGAGTGTGTAATAAGAAGTGGTGAGCCATCAGCTGTGTGTAGAGATGGAGAGTGAGAGGAAAGTGTTATGCAGGTGGTGAACAGTGTCTGATTACTAGTGAGATGCTGTGATGCACCAGAATCTAAAATCCAGAACGAATTCAAACCAGGAGTGACAGAAAGTGCAGGAGCAGAGGAGCCAGCATTGATTGACTGACCCATGAGCTGTAGTTCCAGCTGAGTGAGGCGTTGCTGAAGATTAGCCCAATCAGCAGGAGACGGCAAGGCTGGAGTGACGGGCATGGCCGAGGATGTGAGGGAAGAAGCACTGTGAGGAGAAAAAAGACTAGCGCTGCTGTGACTGAGAGCACACTGTGGAGGGAGATGCTGCCGGTGTTTGGATTAGGGTAGGGAGTAGGGCGGTGCTACCGGTGGCGAAATTAGAGGTGGCGTAGGGTGAGGAATGATGTAAGGAGAAGGTAGAAGGCCGGAGGCAGACTGAAAGTGGCGCTACTGCTGTTTGAATCTGGAGGAGGAGCGAGAGGCGGTTGCATCGAGGAAGTCAGTGGAGGAGGAAATGTGTGGGAGAGACTGAGATGCCATCAAGTAGTGGTACCCGTATATATATATAATAATAATAATAATAATAATAATAATAATAATAATAATAATTATTATTATTATTATTATTATTATTATTATTATTATTATTATTATTATATATATATATATATATATATATATATATATATATATATATATATATATATATATATATATATATATATATATATATATATATATATATATATATATGGGTAATGCTCCATTGAAAACGTAAATGTCTGTGAAAACGTGGAAAACCACTAAGGTTATAATGCATTATAACCTAGGCCGTTGTTTCAAACAACGGCCTAGGGTCGTTTTCACGTTTTCACAGACATTTGCGTTTTCAACTGAGCATTACCATATATATATATATATATATATATATATATATATATATATAGAGAGAGAGAGAGAGAGAGAGAGAGAGAGAGAGAGAGAGTTAGTCTATTATGAGATGGTGAGATGGGCTCCTTATCGTGAGCGGGAGCTACCAGCCATCCGATCTAGTTTGATTTAGATCGAATGGCTGAGATCAGATCCCGTTCTCCATCCTGTTTTGTTGAGGGTAAAATGGTCATTTCCCCCCTCTCCTTATCTTTTGGCATGCTGGCTCCTAACTCACTCCCGCTCTCTCTTCGATCGTAAGAAACCCTAGTCTCCTCTCCTTTTCTTACTCCCGCGCTCTCCTTCTTCGATGAAACCCTAATCGATCTGAGAGAAACCCCCATTCTCCTTCTACAATTTCTACTTTCTTGGATTCCGTCACTCTCTTCGAAGAGAAACCTTCGCCCCCAAATCCGCTGGTCTCAGTGGTCTCTTTCTTTCTCTCTGCGATCGAAGACCCAAATCGCCATTAGGGTTGCGAGGCTCTCTCTCTCTCTTCGACGTCAAACCCAAAGTGCGATTAGGGTTTCGATTCCTCAGCGATTCGAATAGAAACCCTAGCCCCCAATCATTCTTATCAAGTATTCTCAGTTTCAAATTACATTTTGTTTTCTTCTTTCAAGTTTCACTATGAGAAATTGAGTCTCTACATGCATGATTAGAATTTTATGTACATAAAAGGTACAAAATATGCAACTGTATGAGATCTTCAGAATTGAACATCCTTCCTGTATAGTAGTTTATAAGTATTCCACCATTTCGATTTTCAGCATTGTATCAGAATTCTAAAGAAGGAGATGTGTGTACTCCTAACTCATGTGTGTACTCATATTTGTTAGGTCTGTTAAAATGTTATTACCGGAGTTTGGTTTGCCATTATATAGTGTATAATACTGTGTTTGAGTGTCATATTGGCTTTTTTAGTTTATTCCCCTGTTTCATTTATTAGAAGAGGCGCGAGGTGGCCTCTACTGTATATATATTGTAGAGGTGTATTTTTATCAGTCAATATGATCTCTTCTCATGATAGGGAGAGGTATTCACAGCTATTTATTTTTTCCCCACAAATTTGTTTAGTAGGAAGATGTGGATTTTAGAGATGTTAGATGACCACTACGTTGAGCTCAACAAGAAGCTTATGGCTGATGAATCTCTTTCGGAATTTGATACTTACAGGCTGTGTGCATGGACGCATGTTTGTGCCCTATAATGGTTATAAAGGTGCATCTAATTCTCACTAACAGGAAGTGCTTGATTTTCACTCATTTTAAATTTACTCAATGTCCTTTTTTTGGTTGTGCTCGTCTAGGCAATGATGATAAGCACTACTTAAGTAGCCATTTATTTTGAATGTGTAAGCTATTTGTTTTGAATGTGTCTCCCCCCTCCACCTAGTATTGTTGTGTCTTGTGCGGAGTTGATTTAAGCCCTCGGATCACGTTCCAACGGCTGAGCTCTTCAGCTCATGATAAGGAGTTCATCTTACCATCTCATAATAGACTCACTCATATAGAGCTGGTTGAGAGTTGTTTAATATTTTTCGAGGCTGATTGAGCTCTTTTTTTAGTTTTGTTTCTGAGCATTCTTATTTGGGAGGAGGGGGGATGGCACAAGTTAAACTAGTTGGCATGGCATAATAATGCAGCCCTAGAAAAATAAGTATTGTTGATTTAAACAAATAGTGAAATATGTTGGATATATTTGTATATTCTCTCTATATAAATATAGCACGTGCATATGTGTAACACGTGTAATGAACGTACAATTGATTGGATATTGGAACGCGGGTTTGTGGGCTTATAACCCGATACCCAAACCAGTATTTAGGAATAAATACTGGCTTGTGATAGTAGTCTAAGTATTCCAATCTTGATACCTAGGGTGAATATCTCAAGCAACTTAGATCTAGAGATAAAACCCTAATTCCCAATTGTTAATTTCCTCACAAAACCTAACAATCTTGAGATATTAATTAATTTTTGTGAGATTAATTAAGGGGAATACCATCGGTTGTTGAATCCCGTCGGAACCATCTGGAGCCGTCAGATCTCATCGGAAACCTTGAAGCCGACGTCGGAACCCTAACGCCATCTCTCGTGAAGCCGATCGGTCGCCGTTTCATCGCTCGCCGATCTGCTGCGAAGACGACCGCTCGCCGTTTCGTCGATCGCCGATCGCGTCGCGAGATCGTTCAGGCGCCGAACCCCACCTCTTCCGTTCGCTGTCGACGACAGTCACAAACTCAGGCGCCAACTCCGACTCCTCTCTCTCTCTCTTCTTCAAGATCTGTGTGAAACCCTAATTGAAGAAGAAGACAGTGAAGATCCTTTATCTCTCTCTTCTTCAAGATCTGTATGTGGAATTTAATTGAAGAAGATCTACAGTGGACCCTAATTGAAGAAGAAGACAGTGAAGAAAATTCTTGTATCTCATCATCAGATCTGTTAAGACACACAGAAGGTGTTCGATGCTGGATCTCTTTGGTGCAAAATGCTTTGTTGTTTGGATTTGTTCCCAACAGAGATGAGTCTAATCAATTGAAGGGGAAGAGACAGTGAAAGATAAGTTCTTTAATTTCCTCGTATTAAATTCCTGTTAAATATTTTGCTATGTGCTGGAAGTTCAAAACACTCGTTCTAAAATTATGTTTTGAATTATAGAATTACTATGATGCTAAGTGGTTAAGTTCAAGACTGTTTTAATCACTTGTTTAAATTAAATACAAGTTGAACAGTTGTTTTGGCTATGTGCTAAAACACAATATCTATTTTGATAAGTTAAACTGTATGTTGACTATAAAATTCGGATCTCCAATTAAATTGTTGCTAGAATTAGATTGTGCTAATAATTTGTTTAATTGGCTAATCTTTAACAATTTGATGAATGTAGGAACTTTAATGTTACCTACAAATTGTGTATGTTGGAGACGATGGATTTGCATCATGGTATGATAAGTCTGCACTACGCAGGCTTCTCCATCGAATTTGGAAAACCACTTCTAACTTGAAGTGTCGGTATGATCTACTTTAATTTTCTCAGTATTTTTCATGTGATGAATGTGTTAACGTTTTGTGCGTTTAATCATATGATTGAGAGTTTTAGATCATAGTTATTCTCGCTCTGGAAAACTAGCATGTTTAGGGTTGTTAAGTGTTTTATCATACTACGTGTATAGATATTTTGACAAATCCACTGTTTGCAGTTTGTGTGAGATTACATATTTGCTTCTCTAAAATTTAAAATAAAATAAAATTGTATAGGATGTATAACAAATGTCTGTAACTTAGGAGAGAGCATCTCTTAATGTAGAATATGACTCTACTAGTTACGTTGTGTTCCATCTCGTTCATTGTACTGTGTGTACAAAGTTGAATTATAATATATTAGTCATTATCTCATTTAGCGTTATGAAGATGATGAAGAACGAGTAAAGGAAAGAACTCTTTGCTCAATATGTTTGAGCTAGTGGACATTGTTCGAACCATTAGAGAAAGCAAACAATTTTTGAAAAATGTGATAGAGTAATTTTGTTTTAACTCTTATAAAGTGCATATATTGTCAATCGTATGTATAAGTTGAGTTTAACAAATGAGACAATTAATAATAATAGTTCTGAACATAGCATAATTGGCTAAGATTTGAGAACTATATATTCAATTGTTTGTGAGAAAATGTGATCTAATTATCAAAACTGTGGGGAAATGGAGTTAAAAGCTATTGAGTCAAAGCTTTAACATCCAAGTTGTTTTGAAATTTAGAATCACTATGAACTATATATTAAATTGTTTGTTCTTGTTATAACTCATAACTCTACTAAATGACACTCCATTAAAATATGACAAATATGAAAGTTGTGCTCAGATTATAATCACTAGAAAAATCATTTAGTATGGTCTCTAGGAGCACACAATTTCTAAAGTCAATACATTCTGATATTTGTGATCTCAGTAGCTTTGTGACTGGATGAGACGATTGTTGGTCAGAAGTATTTAATCTCTTTTGTAGATTACTAATATAAGTTTGTCATATATATGAAGAATGAAGCACTTGTTATTCTTAATGAATTAAAAATTATAGTTAAATGCTAAAAATCAAGGGTTCAGATTTGATAGAGGTAGTGAATATGTTTTAACAACTTTTGAGAAGTTTGCATTGGGCATAATCTCTAGAGCACTCTACTTACAACAGTCAAACGGTATTGATAAAAGTTAGAATCAAACACTTAGTGAAATGTTGAATTCTATATTATTGACTGTTGTTTGTCTTGTGTAATTATGAGTGATGTTGTATTGTTAATCATATCTCTAATGTGTTACTACACTCTAAATTGAATAGACCTTGTAAATCATGGTATGAAAACACAAATAATTTTGTTAAAGTGAAAATTTGTGTTGTGATACATTTGTTAGAGTACATGATCCTAGAAGGCCTAAAGTAGGACATACAACAAATATTTGTGTGCTTAGAAAGTGCAGAATGTAGCTCTGTGGACAGATGTTGGATCTATCTAATCTGTGTTAGAAGAATCTAGACTTGCAAAGCTCTTTGAGGATATGTTCATCAAAGATAAATGTATGAAATAATCTAGTCCTACAGACATGTTCAATGATTCATTGTTGGAATCAAGAACTAGCCTTACTGACACTTGAAAACTTGAATGACAAATGAGCTAAGAAGAGTCTTTAGTAGACAATGAGATGATTCTGTGTCATACAATAATACTTTAATTTAGTTGATCTGTCGAAAGGGGCTAAAACTATAGTAAGTAAGTGGGGTTTTGTAGAAGAAACTTAATTTTGATTGTTCAGTAGCAATTTTAATGCTTTTTAGTAGCTAACAGATTGACTGAGAAAAATGGGGTAGATTTATTTGATGTCTACTCACATGTTTGTCATATTGCTACAATAAGTATTCTTCTTACCCTTACATCTATTGAAAATTTTGTCATTCATAAAGGATAATTAAAAGGCTTTGTACTTGATGTTTTGTACTGAACAGTTTTGTACTGGAAAGTTTTGAACTAATATGTTTAGTGAACAAGATTTACAATATAGTAAAATCATTGTATGTTCTTAAAACATGTATAGCCAACGAATAAATAATTTGACAAACTTTTGAGAGAGCCTAGTATATGAATCAAGTAATTCAGATCAGTGCCTTCAACTTTGTGGTGTGTCAAATATAGTGGCTATTATTTACTTGTTCTGTTGATATGCATGTTCTTGGAAGTGACCTCTCTATTACAAATGAAGTTAAAATTATGTTATCCAAAGAATTCAACACAAAAACCTAGGTACTGTGGACACCATAGGTATAAGGGTGAGTTTTCAGTTGGCAAGGGATAACTCTTAGCCAAACTCATCAAATCAAAATGTGTTTCAAAAGTGGGGATATAGTGATTGAAAGTGTGTTTTGAAACACCTTATGATTATGATAAAAGGTTGACACCTAATGATGGTACAACTGTGAGATAGGTAGATCATTTTAAAGGAATTGACAGTCTCATGTATACAAAGATCTGCACTAGAATAGACATAGCCTTTGTGGTAGGTATGATCTGCAGATTCACTAATAATCCCATACACATTTGAGTGCCCTTAAGAGGCAAATGAGATACCTGAGTGGTATTCAAGAGTTTGCTTTGTGCTACTCTAGTCATTCTTCGAATGAATGACTGACCTGATGCATTATGATGCTCAGAATTTAGTGAAAGTCGATAACTTGTAGATATGTGTTTACACTAGGAGAAACAGAAATGTTATGGAAACAAAAAGCAAACAGGCACTGTGCTATCATCCATGAAATCAGACCTCTATGTGTAATCCTCTGCAGGGAAAAAGGCTGAGTGGATTGAAGAAATTGTTGCTAGTTATCCATTAAGAAGTTTAAGTAACTCTCTAATTCTGTTATGCGACTATCAAGCTACAATGTACTGTAGCTCATAACTCACTCTATAATAGTAAGAGGAGTATATTAAGGCTGAAAGAAGCCTAGTTGAACTTTCTCATAGATAAAGTGCAATTGCGACAAGTATGGCTAATGCTCTTGCTAAGAGACTTGAAAGTGATCTAATTATCAAAACTGTGGGGGAAAGTGGAGTTAAAAACTATTGAGTAGAAAGCTTTAACATCCAAGTTGTTTTGAAATTTAGAATCCAATTGGAGCCATAGAGAAGTTCAAACTTAAGCATCAATTTTAGGCAGTTGACATGTTTTAGATAATTTTGATGATTCTACATAAATTCCACAAATATATAATGTCATTCCAATTTTGATGGTATTATATATCTAGGAATTTACTTAGAATAATCATATTATTCCAATACGAAACATGAAAACTTGTCGATGTGTTTCCGATAATTAAATTGTCCTAAATATCATTCCAATTTTGATGATATGTCTTTTATGGTTACATGTTTCATTCCAATTTTGATGATTCAATGTTAAACCATGATTGAAACGGCAGTCTTTTCATTCCAATATGAAACATGGTATGGTTCTTGTGTAGAAACTATAAAGTTCATGTACTTTACTTATTAAAGATACTTGATTGTGATGCTTGCGTTACATTTTTGCTAAGCTAATTATGAATTGTACTAAGTTCTTTTGTGGAACTAGATACTTTGTGAAATTGTTGGAATTCTTAGAGATGTGTCTCTTGATATCCTTGTTTTCAATAAGCTAGCAAAGATGGAGGAGTTGAATCTGTCAACATAGATTTCAAAAATAATGATCTGCTCAAAATGGAGGAGTAAACATAAAGCAGTGTGCAAGGATAGAATTTCAATTTATTTCTTTTGAGAATAAATTAGTCACTTGCTTGGTAAAAACTTCTGTTGAGTTTAAGACTCTTGTGTTCATGAGCTTAAAACTCATATTTTGTTCTTGAAGTTTATTTGCTTTGTTTGATTTTGAAACTATGACAGATTATTCCAGTTGGTTTAGTCTTTGTGAACTATTCTGAATTGGATATGGTTTGGAACGAGTTAATTATATTGGTTTAGTCTTGATTGAACTATTCAGTTTTATAATTCTATTGGTTCTTATGAAACTATACCTTTATGATGCTTTTCCTTTATGGACTGCTGTCAGCCAGTCAGTTGTATACTGATCTGATGAGATAATCCTGTACTTTATATATTGAGAATATAGGAGGAGATTGTTGGATATATTTGTATATTCTCTCTATATAAGTATAGCACGTGCATATGTGTAACACGTGTAATGAACGTACAATTGATTGGATATTGGAACGCGGGTTTGTGGGCTTATAACCCGATACCCAAACCAGTATTTAGGAATAAATACTGGCTTGTGATAGCAGTCTAGGTATTCCAATCTTGATACCTAGGGTGAATATCTCAAGCAACTTAGATCTAGAGATAAAACCCTAATTCCCAATTGTTAATTTCCTCACAAAACCTAACAAAATATAAGTGTGTTCTGAGCCTACGATTACAACTGTTTCATTTGGTTTGCATACCCGTTTGCACGGATCCGTTTGCAATGGAGCATTGCCCCTCTCTCTATATATATATTCTGTTCGACAATGTAATTTGCTCGTTGTTGCAGAATTTGATAGCAACTTCAAATTGATGCAAAAGAAAGATTTTGTCATCCCTGACCAGTTCATGATCCATGACTGGGCCTTCACCGACAACCACTACATAATCATCGGCAACCGCACCAAACTTGACATACCTGGTACGTACCTTCTACTATTCCTTCCACATTTCGATGCCCATCAAACTAACTCTTATCTGAACACTACTCAAACAAATATACAAAAATTTGCAGGGTCGATGCTTGCTGTATCGGGTCTATCACCGATGATATCAGCTCTGTCAGTAAATCCCAGCCACCCAACAACACCCATCTACTTGCTGCCGAGATCGTCGGAGGCCAGTGAAAGAGACTGGAGAGTTCCCATTGAAGCTCCATCTCAATTATGGGTATCGCGCGTGGGCAATGCGTTTGAAGAGAAGGATGAAATGGGAAATGTGGAGATTCAGTTGCTTGTTTCTGTCTGCTCGTACCGCTGGTTTAACTTCCAAAAGATGTTTGGTACACCTCCATTTTTCTTGTAATCGTTATGTACGAAATATCCTGTATTTTCATTTTTGGTACATACTGATCAAGTTGGTTCTTGTTTGTAGGTTACAATTGGCAAATTGGGAAGTTGGACCCTGCATTCATGAATGTGAAAAGCAAAGAAGTGTTGCTGCCCCATCTAGTTCAAGTAAGCGATTTTTTGTTAATAAGTTTTTGTGCGTGTATATATATAATATAAGAGGGAATCATTGTTTCGTTTTTGGGTTTCCTTTAGTACTAATTTTCTGCAAAGTGCAGAGAATCTGAATCCTCTTCACCACAAATATAAAGGGGGAGGAGAATGTTAATTTGATAATTAGTTTTGAACTTGCTGTAACCTACCAAGTCTAAACCTCACATCTTCACAAATCTTCTATTTCGCTTGACTTCCCTCGTTATTCAAATGACCATAGACCTCCGTAAATTTAGACCACTTACAGAGTTTAACTAGATACATAATTCTGTATACAAATTCTCAATTTGAATGACTCATCATTCAGTTCAAGTAAGAACATCGACAATATTTCAGATACTTATCAAAGTAATCCTGGCTCAACTACTCCATATTTGATTATTATTATTATTATTATATGTGTCAATTGAATTGGATGCAAGGGGGAACGGCCTTCAATGCAGTGCTGCCAGTCCTTCAGAAGAATTGGAAAGATCGGTAGACTTTCCAGCCATCAACCCCGTCTACTCTGGTCGGAGGAATACCTACACTTATGCCGGGGCCAGCTCAGGAAGCCGGCTCTTCTTGCCACAGTTTCCATTTGATACAGTGTTGAAGCTCAACAGCGAAGACGGTTCTGTGTTACAGAGTCTAGAAATATGGAAATAGAGTCAGTATACGTACAAGTGTTTACATAGTGAACGAAAAGGATGGTGTAAAATTCTGTATATGTAGAAAGGTTGCCATACTTCACGTCCTTTTTTTTTTTTTTTAAACGAAGAAGAATCTCTACATATTTCTTTCACACTTTCTGTTACATTAAACATATACTTTCTTCTGTGCCAAATCTCCAATACTAAACCATCATTTACTCTCCAGCTGAAGTAGAATGTCCAACCATCTTACAAAGTAAATTAACCAGATGTGAAATACACACATCAGCAGCGCTTTGGTCTAATTCATGTAGTGTCAGCCACACGTATAGTTTTTGGCAGATGGTGTGCGAGAAATAATGGTCTGCAGTGCTAGAAACAATCATTTAAAAGAGACTTCGGGAGTGTTACATATGTTATGCTAATTAGAAGCGAACAATTACAGTGCAGAGGAGGAAGATGCAAACCAAAAAAGAAGAAAATAAACAAAGCATGTACCCATTATACATACCACTTTGGTTCATAACTTGCACATCAATTCCAGCTTACACACAAAATCTACTTGTTAAGAGGGGGAAAATACATAACAAAATTAACAATCTCGATTCATAACATTATTCAAATATGATATTATCCTGAGATTCAGCCTCTCAGCCTACCAAGAAAGACATTTGTCAAGAACTATACAGGGTTTCATGTCGGCAAATTGTTGCTAAGCTTGTTGCCCGAGCGTCAGAACGACAATGATTAAGACTACAATAGAGAGCATAAATGATGATTTCACGACGTCAACAAACATGTCCGAGTCCTTGTTCTTTTCGTCGAAATGAAACAGATCATTCACAATCTTCGTAATCCTGTCAAAAAAATCAACCAATTTCCCCTTGGTGCTTTCAAAAATCCACCTCAGTGGTCCTGTATGGTTGTCACTGCCTTTCTCTGAGCTGTGTGTGCTTTGAGCTGCACAGAAGAAAAAAAAACACCACATATTTTTGTTAACGTTTACTGATTTTTAGCAGGAAAAAAACAAGCCCAAACTGATCCTTACAAGTCAAATCAGAAAGCTTATAAGGGTGCGAATATTTTAGATATAAGGTTTATTTTAACATCTAGAAAAGTTCTCTATCATATAAGGTTGAAGAAAGATAAGCAGACTGTAATGTCCAAGTAGTAAGTATCAAAGAGTAATAATACAAACCATGATCAAGTGCCTTCTTGTATTCTTGTACCATCTCGTTGAAGCAAAGCAACATGTTTATCTGCTCCAGTGTCAGGGTCTTGACTTGCTGAAGCAAAGCCTTCTCCATCTCAGGTGTCAACTGAAACGTATGTAACCAAAAAGAAATAAGAGTTACAATGAGGAATGTGCAGCCTCATATATCTCATACATATATACTACTCTAACTAGAGAGTTGGGACATGGCTGGCTTAAATATGAAGCCTCGTACTTCTATTGCATGTGAGCCTATTTGTCATTAAAAATTTAAGCAACATTGGAAACTAATAAGAATTATTATTGTGAACTGAGAGAACTAATGAGGAAAAATAGGTGCATTGCAGATAAGAGTAAGAAGCAATCCAGCGAAATCAAGTTTAAATACTTCAGCTACACAGTTTGATATGAATTTTTTCCTAAAATGACCCACCTTCACAGAGAGAGACACACACTTACACAGCCGAATTTATGAAAATATCCTTCAAGTCACTTTTCAACTCCTAACTGGAGTGTTCCAAATCGAAAAGTGCCTGACAATAAATTATACACAATTAAATAATCAATTAAAGAAAAACTGGGATAGGCTAAAATTTATGCATGAAAGATTGTTTAATAGGTAAACCTGTGTAACTGAAACTTCGAACTCAGAGGGTTCAGCATCCTTCTCCTTGTAAATTTTCCTAAATGCTGTGTACATTTTGGCTAATGCAGATCCCTTTTTCAAGTTTATAAATGAAATGAATAAAAAAGGTAGACAAACTCTTGACGAAAAATATAAAAAACAGAGACACGAAACTCACGTAAAAAGGAAAAAGAAAATGAAATGTTTGCTGAGTAATTTGACTCCTCGTAGAAAATGCCAACTTATCAAAAATTGTGTGTCGAAATGTAGAAATTTGTAGGCTCAGAACAACACTTGGCAACAAAACTTGAAGGCTTAGAACAACATCATCAACAAAAATGTGTAGGCTCTGAACAATAACACCACCAAAAAATATGTAAGCTCAGAACACATCCCTTGTAGGACCGTACACAGGTGCTGGAAATATTTCCAAAAATCAAGTATAAGTGAGTGAAATGCAGAAATTTGAGTTTGTCACTAGGGCTGCTAAATTAAGCCATGCCTACTAGATCCAACCAGATTATTGTTTCACATCTCCATCTCTTCCAACTCAATCAGTTTAAGCACCAAATTATGAAAATCATTTTACTTGTCTTGTATAAATTTGTCATCACGGCCTACACAGTCCAGTAGAGAAAACTCATGATTCAACAAATTCATGCATAAACAAAATCAGTCAAAAACTTTTCATCACTGCCTACTAACTTGGTATTATTTGTATAAACAAAATCATTTTACCAACTTTTGCGAATATGGCGAAAAATCATGCATTTGTGTTATACCCATCATCAATTTGCCTGCAAACAGTCAAGACATAACAATTAATTTAACATATGAACATATTTAGAATGGTTCAAAAATAATTACACACATAGCAAAAAAATATGAGTATAATCATGTAAAACGCTTACCTACAAAATCCACAGACATAAACCATTAAAGTTCATGCAATATTTGGAGCCTCTTCCGTTATGGGTTCCATTGTTGAAAAAGTAGTTGAAGCTTGTGACTCATTCAAATTAGAACTACACGAATAATAAGCACCAATTAAATAAAAGATATATTATATATGACAAAAGTTGAAATAAATTATGTATGAAAATACCAACCTTTCCTTCAAAGGGCAAGTCCGACTGTCATGATTAACAAGCTTCTTGCATAAACGACACTTCCTTAATGGCTTCGCGGCCTTCTCCATGGCTTTTTCCTTCCCTCCTTTAATTCGCTTCCCGCTACCTTTGGTCTTTGCAATATCCGGTACATGAATGTTTACTGATTTAGGTAAGGAAGTGCTTCTTGCTTGCAATTCTTGGGGCATATCTTGTTGCAATTCTGCAATATCGGCAACTACTAATGTTTTGACCTTTTGGCACATCTCTTTCGATGAGAGAGCAATCCTCATCAACTTGTGGATTTTATTTGTCAACTCCACCATATCCAAATCTTGTGGACTACCGTAGCTACCAATAATTTCTTCGCCACCATCATCAAACACAATCTCGGTGGTTACTGAGGCGGTCCACCGCTTTAAGATATAAGATTGAGGTAGGAAATCAACAAACTCATTCTTTAAAACAACAAGAATGTGTCTACAAGGAATTCCATCAACTTCAAATTTTCTACATGTACAGGACCCAGCATTATCCATTCCTTTATAGAACACATCCCTTGTGTTGTCTGATTTTTGTGACATTCCCATTCTCTTCACAATATAGTGCCGCACACTCCTATTTGCATCTTTCATTAAAGATGCATAATTCAGACTTTGAACTAATTCATCTTGAAATACATGAAATTTCTCTCTCGTATACACATCAGACATTTGTTTCTCGATTTCTAAATCTGTTTGCAGTTTTGGTTTTGTATGAAGAGTTGTGTAGTCTGCTGCTAACTGATTTTGTCATTGTTTTCTTAATGCCCTTTCAAACCTCGTAATAAATTCGTGCAAAGAATTTTTACTATTAACATACTTATCCACAAAAGCATTCATACTTTCTGATCTTTGAGTTGTGCGAATTCCAGCAGTGAAAATATGCTTAGCATAAACTGGTATCCATTTTTCACGAAGATCATAAATATCAGAAAGCAAAGGATTACCTACAATTTCAATATTTATCAAGTATTAAGACTACTAAAAATTTGTTAGCTACGGTAAAAATCATTAATTCAAGGGTTACCTGAAATAGACAAATTAGCGTTCATAACTTCATTCCATCTCATCTCAAACTCTTCTGGCGTCTCTGAATCCCAAATGCTACTATGAAATGGAATGCTAAAATCACTATTAAGGCCCGGACCACCAAGCTTATCTGGAAGCTTTTTAAGAATGTGCCACATACATAGCCGGTGGTTGGAACCAGGAAAACATTGTCGGATAGCATTTTCCATTGCGGGATCTTGATCTGTAATAATAACTGTAGGAGGAGGCGCACACATTGTTTCACCCCATTTTTCAAACAACCAAAGAAACGACTTATTTATGAAAGCTGCACCAAAATTGACAGATTGACCGTGGTGATTAACTCCAGTAAATGGAGCAAAAACCAATTTGTACTGATTTGTGTCATATGTAGCATCAAAAATTAGCACATCACCAAAATGCTTGTAAGCTTTCCTGGCTAGAGCATCAGCCCAAAAGACATGAGTTAATTTGTTGTCTTTATCCACCTTATAATGAAAACAAAAAGAAGGATTCATATCCCTTTCCTCTTGCAAGTGCTCCATCAATAGATCCACATCATAAGCTCTACTCCGATCCTTGTCTCTTTGCATCGAATTCCTAATATCCTTTTCAGTACAATTAATATTACTGAAACCCTCATTTTCTATCTCCATGTAGGACATAAACTCAGAAGTTCTTATGTTAGCTTCTTTGAACGAACTAAGTAAACTTTTTTGTGCTTCGGTAACAGTTCTATTACTTCTTAAGAATTGTTGCTTTCTAGGTGTAACACAAGAATGAGTGTGCTCCTCAACAAACCTTCGAATTGACCATCTCCCATCATCGTCTTTTTGAATTCGAATTTGAGCTATACACTCTTCTCTAGTCACAGCCCTTCTCCTTCTCTTGATGACATTTGAAGAAGATGGTTCTTCAATACCGGCAACATTCACTCCTTCATCTAAAGTTGTGGGCTTACCTTGCTTAGAACATACAAATAGTTGTGAATATCTTTCCTTTGTAGTAGTATCCATCATTGTAGCAGATTTGCGAACAGAAAAACCAGCTAATTTTGCATATTTTTTGTAAAATTCATAACCTTCCTCTAAACTAGCAAATACTAAACCAACATTTGGTTTAGAATCATCATCAACATCTCTCCAACCCTTATGAACATCTTGGCTTGGTAACTCTTCAAACTCCATTCTACATAGAAAAATATATAATAAACATACATAATAAACATATAGAAGAGGTCATCTAACATCTCCAAAATCCCCATCTTCCTACTAAACAAATTTGTTGCTGGCAAATTAATACATAATTACCTTTTTTTTAAAAGGTCTTAATCGACTCAAAATTAATTAAATAAATGCAGGCTCTACTCAAGCTTATTCGGAGAGCTAAATTTTTCATCATTATAGTTGCTTTCAACACATGAACTGAATTAGTCGTAGGCTCAGAACACACTTCTATATATTCATTTTGTAAATCAAGCATTAAGAATGTCTCTAGGGTTGCATTATTTGTTGGAATTAATTTTTGCAGTTTTCCGGGCCGGATTCCGGCAAGCTCCGGCCACCGGCGGCGCCGAAAAATGAGTGGATTGCGATCCTCTCGTCGAGTACTATTCCGTAGTATACTTACTTGCCAAAAACGAATTCCGTATGAATGAGAAATGTTGATCCAAAGTTGGGTACTTGAAAGGTACCAACTTAACAAATGGATAGTCCCATATCGGAAATTGGAAAAGATTTTTACTAGTATATATACTAGAAAACTGGACTAGAGGGCGTGGCCCGGGGGTTACCACTAACGTATAGTGGAGAGAGGACTTAGCCAAAATGACAAACGCACATGCGCACGCGCCCGCGCGCGCCCGGCACGGCCCTGCCCAGCCCGGCCCGGCTCCGGCCCCGGCCCCGGCCCCGGCCCCGGCCCCGGCCTCGGCTCCGGCTCGGCTTCGGCTTCGGCTCGGCTTGGCTTGGTCCCCATTACTCTGCTGTTACAGAGTAATGGCAGCTGCTGAACAGTCTCCAGTCCAACTCTTCTCTATAAATCCAGACATCAACTCCTATACAGGGACAGGAGTTTTTTTTTTAACATTTCTGGGTCTTCCTCTTCTTCTTCTCTGCGTCAGTCACTGTCACTAAGAGTACACCACAGACAGAAGTTCGTTGGCTTTGAAGCAAGAGTGCTGCATTCTTCAGAGAAGGTATAGTTGTATCCTGGGAAGCAATTCGCCGGTAACCGTCACACTACGGGGCGAATTCTGCTTTAAGGACAGAGATTCTAAAAATCTCGACTCTGTACAAGTTCATTGCTTACTGTTTTTTCTTCCTGTATGTGATTTCTTCACAACTTTGTTGGAATTTCTTATTATTTTATATTCAAGTTCTAACAATCTTAAAGCAGAATTTTTCCTCACAGATTCTAACAATTTTTGTGAAGTTTGTTTACAGGTTCTGTTCGGAAAAAATAAAAACTAACAATCTCTGTTTCAACCAATTTCAGAAGAAACAAATCAGATCATGGAGAACACACTCACTGAAGTTGCTACTGGGCTTCTCAGTACCCAGACACCGGTGACCCAAAATGTGACTGCATAATCGGTTGTGGCACATTCGGTCGTTCTGCCCACGCACATAAGCGTGGAAGAAAAACCGAAGAAGTTCAATGGAACTGGGTTCAAAAAGTGGCAAGGGAAGATGCAGTTCTACCTGATCACATTGAAGCTGGACAGATTCTTCAATGAATCTGCCCCGATGCTGGCACCAATGGAAGCACACTCCGTTGCTGCAGTTGACGCGTGGACTCAGGGCGACTACCTCTGCAGGAAATACATCCTGAATGGCTTGGTAGACTCTCTCTACAACGTCTACTGTGTCTTCAAGACATCCAAACTCCTCTGGGGGTCCCTGGAAAAGAAGTACAAAACAGAAGACGCCGGGTCCAAGAAATTTGTTGTCGGCAAATTTTTGGACTACAAGATGATTGACTCCAAAACAGTGGTGAGTCAAGTCCAAGAACTGCAGGTTATAATGCACGACATTGCTGCAGAGAATATGACGCTGTGCGAACCATTCCAGGTTGCAGCGTTCATTGAAAAACTTCCACCTGGGTGGAAAGACTTCAAGAACTATCTCAAACACAAACGAAAGGAGATGTCTCTTGAAGACCTAATTATCAGGTTGCGGATCGAAGAAGAGAATCGCAAGGCTGAGAGGTCCTATGGAAATCAGTCCATAGAAAATGCCAATGTGGTGGAGCATGAACAGAAGGGCAAAAAGAGGAAGTTTCTGCCACAGGCCTCCAACAAAAAGCCTCTTGCAAAGAGGTTTGCTGGGAAATGCCACAAGTGTGGTAAGTTGGGGCACAAAATTTCTGAGTGCCGCAGTAAGGACAGTAATCATTCAAAAACAGGACATGTAAAAGGGAATGAAAAACCACACGCACACATAACTGAGAACTTGTCCACTGGTCTTTCTAACCTGGACCTCTGTGCTGTAGTATCAGAGGTCAATCTTGTGGGGAGCAATCCTCGTGAATGGTGGTACAATACTGGGGCCACCAAGCATATCTGCTCGGACAAGGAAATGTTCACTTCCTACCAGAAGTGCAACAAAGATGAACAACTGTTCATGGGAAACTCTTCCACCTCCAAAATTGAAGGAACGGGAAAGATAGTGCTGAAAATGACTTCAGGCAAAGAGCTAACACTCACAAATGTGCTGCATGTCCCAGACATTAGAAAGAACTTGATATCAGGTTCTTTGCTGAGCAAGAATGGGTTTAAAGTTGTACTTGTTTCTGATAATTTTGTACTGTCCAAGAATGGGGTATACTTGGGAAAAGGATATGTAAAGGATGGACTGTTCAAGTTTAATGTAATGACAGTCATCCCTAAAACTATTGTTCCTGCTGTTCCCAAAATTAATGAAATAACTCCCATTGCCTATGTTGTTAAGTCTTCCTCTGTTTGGCATGGAAGACTAGGCCATGTTAATGTAAATTCTATGCGTAGATTAGTTAACATGAATTTGCTACCAAAATTTAAGGTAGATAACTCAGAAAAATGTGAAGTTTGCACGGAGGCCAAACTCACCAAAACTCCATCACGTTCTGTAGAAAGAAACACAGAAACTCTAGGTCTAATTCACACGGATCTGTGTGACTTAAAATATGTGCAGACCAGAGGTGGGAAAAAGTACTTTGTGACTTTCATAGACGATTGCACAAAATTCTGCTATGTATATTTGTTACATAGCAAAAATGAGGCGTTGGATAAATTCAAAGAATATAAACTTGAGGTTGAGAATCAACTTGGAAAAACGATTAAAATCGTTAGAAGTGATAGAGGAGGAGAATATGATGCACCATTTAACATGTTCTGCTCGGAACATGGAATAGTTCATCAGACAACTGCTCCCTACTCACCTGAATCAAACGGTACTGCCGAGCGCAAAAACCGAACTCTAAAGGAGATGATGAATGCCTTGTTGTTGAATTCTGGCTTACCCCAAAACATGTGGGGGGAAGCGTTGCTGACTGCCAACTACATTCTCAACAAAATACCTCACAAGAAAACCGGCAAGACACCATATGAACTATGGAAAGGTAATTTACCTTCGTATAAATACCTCAAAGTGTGGGGGTGTCTAGCAAAAGTGGCAGTACCTAACCCAAAACAGGTCACCATCGGACCTAAGACGATCGATTGCATATTCATAGACTATGCACACAACAGTAGTGCATATCGGTTCTTGGTATACAAATTGAATATACCGGATATCCATGTAAATACAATAATGGAATCAAGAAATGCTTCATTCTTTGAACACGTGTTTCCGTGCAAGGATACTACATACCCCAAACGTACACGTGAACAAGGGAATGCAAGCACTTCAGTTGATGAACCAGAACATGATACTGATGAGCCTAGACGAAGTAAACGAGCTAGAACATCAAAATCATTTGGTCCTGACTTTGTGACGGCCTTTCTGTTAGAGAATGAGCCCAGAACGTTCAAGAAAGCCATGTCTATGCCTGATGCTCCTATGTGGAAGGAAGCAATCAAAAGTGAAATAGACTCCATTATGCAAAATCATACATGGGAGTTAGTCGATTTGCCTTCTGGATGTAAAGCTCTAGGATGCAAATGGATTTTCAAACAAAAATTGAAACCAGATGGTTCAATAGAGAAGCATAAGGCTAGACTTGTGGTTCAAGGATTTAGGCAAAAAGAAGGCCTAGATTTCTTCGATACATATTCCCCAGTTACAAGAATAACATCCATAAGAATGTTGATAGCTATTGCAGCTCTACGTAACCTGAAAATACATCAAATGGATGTTAAAACTGCATTTTTAAATGGGGACTTAGAAGAAGAAATATACATGAAACAACCTGAGGGTTACATAGTTCCTGGACAGAAAAATAAGGTGTGCAGGCTTGTAAAATCATTGTACGGCCTGAAACAAGCTCCAAAGCAGTGGCATGCAAAATTTGACAATGTTATGATGTCAAATGGCTTCAAAATAAATGAATGTGATAAATGTATCTACATCAAAGATACTCCAAACGGATACATTCTGGTCTGTCTATACGTAGACGACATGCTCATTATTGGAAGCAATAACGACATTATCAAACAAACTAAGAGCATGCTTAGTGGCAAGTTTGACATGAAAGACTTGGGAGTTGCAGATGTCATACTAGGAATCAAAGTTTCCAGGACATCTGAGGGGATTACTTTGTCTCAAGCTCATTATGCTGAGAAAGTACTTGAAAGATTCAAGAATTATTCCAATGGGACAGCAAAAAGTCCCGTCGATCCCAGTCTTCACCTGTTCAAAAATACAGGCGAAAGCATATCACAACTGGAATATGCACGTGTAATTGGTAGTCTGATGTACCTAACAAATTGTACAAGACCGGACCTAGTACATTCGGTAAACGTACTGAGCCGATACACGAGTAATCCAGGACGAAGTCACTGGAAAGGAATAACTAGAGTATTGAACTACTTGCGACATACTCTGAGTTATGCGCTGCATTACACCAGATATCCAGCAGTACTGGAAGGCTACAGTGATGCCAACTGGATATCGGACTCAAAGAACTCAAAATCCACAAGTGGATATGTTTTCACACTTGGTGGTGCAGCTGTGTTATGGAAATCCTCTAAACAAATGCTATTGGCCAGATCCACCATGGAATCTGAGTTTATTGCTTTAGACAAAGCGGCAGAGGAAGCAGAATGGCTTCGAAACTTCTTAGAGGATATTCCAATGTGGGAAAAACCAGTGCCTGCCTTATGTGTACACTGTGACAGCCAATCGGCTATAGCACGGGCACTGAGTTGTATGTATAATGGTAAGTCTCGCCATATCAGAAGGCGACACAAAACCATTAGACAACTGCTCTCAAATGGAGTAATCTCTATAGAATATATAAAATCGGCCGACAACCTAGCGGATCCATTTGCTAAAGGTCTGTCGCGAGAGCAGGTTGTGAGATCATCAAGAGGAATGGGTTTAAAGCCTATGACGAAAGAGGATACTTGATGGAAACCCTACCTAGGAATTGGAGATCCCAAGATCTAGGTTCAAAGGGACAACTAAATCTTACTGAATCGACGAAAGCACTGAGAGATTAACATCTCATACCCATTCTTAGGATGATGAAACAAGTGCTGCCTGCAAATAGTTAGGATAAGCTTGGCTTTTAATGATTCCCATAGCTTTGAAATAAAAGTGGGGTATAGCAGGGTACTCTTTATGGGCAATCACCTTGTGAGTGTGAAATGGGGCCGTTTCTAGGAGAATGAAGAGAGGCTACATTCTCCAAGTTCACTCATGATTAACCAGGGATGTTCAAGGCTAAAATGAACACAACAAGAGAACTTAGTTCTGTGAGGAGATGAAACTGTGTGATAGTTATTGTCTAGGTGCACATGAACGCCCGGGTAGTTCAAGACATCATGATCACTACCTGGTCAAGTGAATCCGATAGCTAATTACTAAGGGTGGTTCAAAGTTGAAAAATTACTACCATTCCTAATGCAGTGATTTTCCGATTGTACTCTCAGAGTCTTTCTGTCATGTTTTTTGTTTTTCTGTCGTGTCTGGATTACATGGTCTGATAATTTCCATTCATGTGGGGGATTGTTGGAATTAATTTTTGCAGTTTTTCGGGCCGGATTCCGGCAGGCTCCGGCCACCGGCGGCGCCGGAAAATGAGTGGATTGCGATCCTCTCGTCGAGTACTATTCCGTATATACTCACTTGCCAAAAACGAATTCCGTATGAATGAGAAATGTTGATCCAAAGTTGGGTACTTGAAAGGTACCAACTTAACAAATGGATAGTCCCATATCGGAAATTGGAAAAGATTTTTACTAGTATATATACTAGAATACTGGACTAGAGGGAGTGGCCCGGGGGTTACCACTAACGTGTAGTGGAGAGAGGACTTAGCCAAAATGACAAACACACACGCGCGCACGCGCGCGCCCGGCCCGGCCCGGCCCGGCTCCGGCCCCGGCCCCGGCTTCGGCTCGGTTCGGCTTGGTCTGGTCTGGCTTAAATTTTTTATTTTATTTTTGCCCAGACAAACTCTTCCCCTACTGAACTGAAAAAGGCTTTTCAGATTCAGTAACTGGTGCCCATTACTCTGTAACAGCAGAGTAATGGCTCACCAGTTATGAATCTGAAGAGTCCCCATTACTCTGCTGTTACAGAATAATGGCAGCTGCTGAACAGTCTCCAGTCCAACTCTTCTCTATAAATCTAGACATCAACTCCTATACAGGGACAGGAGTTTTTTTTTACATTTCTGGGTCTTCCTCTTCTTCTTCTCTGCGTCAGTCACTGTCACTGAGAGTACACCACAGACAGAAGTTCGTTGGCTCTGAAGCAAGAGTGCTGCATTCTTCAGAGAAGGTACAGTTGTATCCTGGGAAGCAATTCGCCGGTAACCGTCACACTACGGGGCAAATTCTGCTTTAAGGACAAAGATTCTAAAAATCTCGACTCTGTACAAGTTCATTGCTTACTGTTTTTTCTTCCTGTATGTGATTTCTTCACAACTTTGTTGGAATTTCTTATTATTTTATATTCAAGTTCTAACATTATTATGCCGCGCCAACTAGTTGTAACTTATTAGCTTGTTAGGTAGTGCATATCATCATTGCCTAGACCAACACACAAAAACAGCCATGGGCCCTCTTCTAATATACCAAAAATAGTTGGGAGCCAGCATGCCAAAAGATAAGGAGAAGGGGGAAATGACCATTTTACCCTCAACAAAACAGGATGGAGAACGGGATCTGATCTCAGCCATTCGATCTGAATCAAACTAGATCGGATGGCTGGTAGCTCCAGCTCACAATGAGGAGCCCATCTCACCATCTCATAATAGACTAACTCCACACATGAGTTAGGAGTACACACATCTCCTTCTTTAGAATTCTGATACAATGCTGAAAATCGAAATGGTGGAATACTTATAAACTACTCTACAGGAAGGATGTTCAGTTCTGAAGATCTCATACAGTTGCATATTTTGTACCTTTTATGTACATAAAATTCTAATCATGCAGGTAAAGACTCAATTTCTCATAGTGAAACTTGAAAGAAGAAAACGAAATGTAATTTGAAACTGAGAATACCTGATAAGAATGATTGGGGGCTAGGGTTTCTTTTCGAATTGCTGAGGAATCGAAACCCTAATCGCACTTTGGGTTTGACGTCGAAGAGAGAGAGAGAGAGAGCGCCTCGCAACCCTAATGGCGATTTGGGTCTTCGATCGCAGAGAGAGAGAAAGAGACCACTGAGACCAGCAGATTTGGGGGTGAGGGTTTCTCGTCGAAGAGAGTGACGGAATCCAAGAAAGTAGAAATCGCAGAAGGAGAGTGGGAGTTTCTCTCAGATCGATTAGGGTTTCATCGAAGAAGGAGAGCGCGGGAGTAAGAAAAGGAGAGGAGACTAGGGTTTCTTACGATCAAAGAGAGAGCGGGAGTAAGTTGGGAGCCAGCATGCCAAAAGATAAGGAGAGGGGGGAAATGACCATTTTACCCTCAACAAAATAGGATGGAGAACGGGATCTGATCTCAGCCATTCGATCTGAATCAAACTAGATCGGATGGCTGGTAGCTCCCGCTCACGATAAGGAGCCCATCTCACCATCTCATAATAGACTCTCTCTCTCTCTCTCTCTCTCTCTCTCTCTCTCTCTATATATATATATATATATATATAATTGAATTTTTTTTTTCTCGATTTTTTTTCCCGATTTTTTTTTTTTGGAAAATAAACCTGAGTCAAAAAATCAACAATCAAAATGCAAGAACTGATACTGATTCAATCAACAAAGAAAGCCCAAATCAAATGAACGAAAGAACTAAGTTGAAGAGGGTTCCAATTTGGACGATTGGGGTTTGCGGCGAGGGAGGCGAGGCCGCAAGGAGGGGGGAGCGGAGGAGGGGGGACTTGCGATTGCGGCAATTTGGGTATATCTGAATGGAGTAGGGCAAGGCGGCGATTTGGGTATGTCTGGAGGGGTTTTTTTTTCGAGATCTAGGGTTTTGGGAAGAAATTTGTATAACTATGGCTGTTTGAATTTGAGGATTTTTAGATAGGAAAATTTTAAGAGAAGAAAATTTGAGTGATTGGCTCTGATACCATGTTTAGATAAATCAGATAGATGAAAACAATACTAAATATTGAATTAAGTTTAACCAAGTACAATACCACCTATATATAGGAGGAGAACAAATATCAAAACAACTCTACAATCAATATGGGACTATAATAATATCTAACATATGGAACTTTATTTTAATTCCATTATATGATCTTTTATCCATAATCTTTCAGTACAGCTTTAAACAGGAAAAGTTTACAAAAGAAAAAATTAAATACATATATACTGCATTATATATCTGTATTCTCTTCATACAAACTAAAATATATATACGACAGTTTCACTCAACTATTAACCACAGTTCTACATACATATAAACACCTAATTAATAGCTAGACTGCTAGAGCTAGTAATGTCATGGATGCTCTTCCTTTTTGTATCTCTACTCCCAGAATTTCTTTGTTTTTGTCGAAGGTTATACTTTTGAGCATGGCTGGCAACTTGAGTCGAAGTCTTCGTCTTCACAAACATTCTCGATATTTCCCTCCAAGCCCCCTGTCCGAACTTCTCCAAACCAGCCAAGAAATGCCTACAAATTTGAAGAAGTAAACAAACCCGTAAAAAGCAACATATCTACACTTAACAATTAATTTGACACGCTATATATTTTTATAACT
Organism: Hemerocallis citrina; assembly: GCA_017893485.1. Classification (NCBI taxonomy): domain Eukaryota; kingdom Viridiplantae; phylum Streptophyta; class Magnoliopsida; order Asparagales; family Asphodelaceae; genus Hemerocallis; species Hemerocallis citrina. Next base: position 188,472,821 of record CM030367.1, on the reverse strand, counting down.
AAATAGCAAATTTGCGATGATCTCACATACTGCTAAATTATTTTCTCATATCTTATTTTTACTAAATAGCAATATTGTGACGATCATGTACCGCTTAATTATTTTCTCATATCTTACTAATGAAAGAGGATAATATTGATTTTTTTAATTTTTTTATTTTTGAAATAAAGATGGCAAGAGAGTTGCCATCAAAAATCATATAGATAACTCAAACAATTACATTGAAGATACATCCATGTTACATAGGAGTTTAAAATACCTCAAAATACTCATAGCCTACGAGTACATATGGGTTCCCAAAAAAACACACAGACTACTGCGATAGATGAACAACATTCCCATGCATATCTTTTTGTTGGTTTATAAAAGTTGACAAAACCAATTTCTACAAATTTTTTTAGAGAACACCAAATAATTAATCTTTTTTATTCTTGGTAATTGATGTTAAAGAATTAATAAAATAGCATATCTTTCAAAATATTAAAAAACAAAAATATGTAAAAACCACTTAATTTTTTTTATAAAAATATTAAAGAATTAAACCATCTCACAATCATCATTTTCCCCCCAAGAATTTGATTTACCATGATTTGGATCACAACTTATTAATGAGCCCAGAAACAAAGAATTAGTAACCAATCAATCGCATACTAAATTAATTAATCAAATTCTATTTATTTATTTTCAAAAAAGAAAATAAATAAAGAAATTAAGAAAGAAAGAAAGAAAAATTATGAAGTTACCTGTGTTCATCCTCAGTCCAAGGAGTCCCTCTCTTCTTCCGCTGATCTTTCTTCTCCCCTGATGGTCCGGCCGACAAGATTTCGTTGCCATTGCCCATGTCTCCTGAACTGTCCTCATAATCATCGATATATTTCAACAGTTCCACTGCACCTGACTCGATCGCCTCGATGTCCTGTTCCAGCGCCAAGTAGTGCTCTGCAACATCCTGCGAACTCTTCCCATGAAGCAACCTCGAGATAACGAACCATCGGTTGGGTATTCCGTCGGGATAAGTTACCAGAGCATCCTCGAAAATTTTATTCTCCTCCCATGACCAAGCAGCCAAAGAAGCCATCTAAGCATACAAGATCAAAATCGATCTACTTCCTATGTATTTGGGATGTTGACGATGAGTGATAATGAAATAGAACGTCAAGTTACCTACAGGTATATATAGAGAGAGAGAGAGAGGAGGTGTTGCCAAATACTACCACCAGTAGGATTAGTTAGATCCTGATCATCTGAATTTATTTATATTTATTTATATATATCTTAAGTAAATAGGCCTACCCACTCTCTCATTTTTCCATTTTGAAATAGAGAAAGGAGAGCAAAAATATTGATTGACACGTGTACCCCACACTTATTGTTAAAACAGAAATATTTTAAAAAACACCCAAAAAAAAAACCTTTCATCTTCCCCATCTTCCCAAAACACAAAAACCCTAATCAGTTCTCCCTGCCCCCAAAACCCACCCACCTGTCCTCACCCGTCTGTCCCACCTCTCCTCACCCATCTGTCCCGGCCGTCGCCCACCCCGGCCTTCGCCCACCCCGCCCACCGTCCGTCCGTCGCCCACGATAGCACTCAACACATGATCCACACTTTCAAGTTTTTTGCTAGATGACAGGTAAGATGGATTTACCTCCTTATTATTTTTTTAGGGCAAGTTTAATCTTGCATGATCCATTTACGAATTTATTAAGGAATTCATAAATCCACTTGGAAATCCAAACTCACTAATGCTGTGTTTTCCAAGGAACTCTTAAGAATCTAAACATGAACTGTTTCACATATGAAGCCTTCGCTGAATCAGAACCTTGGTAAATATGGGTCCTTGGTAAATATGGGTCTTTTAAAGTCTAGCTAGGTTAATTAATGAAAAATTAAAAGATATATTATATATCGAAAGAGAGCGTGAGAGAAGATTTAGAGCCCCCATCATGTTCGTTTTAATTGTTCTTAATTTTTATTTAATCATTTGTTTATAGCAATATTGGTTTGATGAGTTATTCAAAAATTTATAGTAGAGCCGTTCAATAAACTTTGTCTATTTTTTTAACCGATATTATAAGATTAATTAAGATCTTATAAGATCTTATAATGTAGAAACAGATCTTATAAGATCTAATTTATATATAATGTAGAAACAGAACTCTTAAGAATCTAAAATTTAATTTGACAATTTGGTAGTTGGGATGTTAATCCACACTGACATGTACCGGGTTTAATTACAAGTTTACTACCCATACTTTTGCATACAAAGAAATTTTCGTAGTTGGGATGTTAATTGTCAGTGTGGACTATATCCCTTTGTGATTTGGAACAGAATAATTGTCATTGATTGTTAAATAAATTTGTTCATCATGTTTCCAGAATTATTTCATTGGCTAATCACCGTTGTTGTTAAATAAATTTGTTCATCATGTTTCCAAAATTATTTCTATTAAGTCATGTAAAAGTGCTCTCCTCTCTTCATTTCCTCTGTTCTCTATGTTGGTTTGAGATTGTAGCTGATTTGTAGTGTCGAAGGATGTGATTGTTAATCCTCATGTTAGATTAGTATCAGTTATTTTCTTTTCATATTTTGTTGGTTTGGACTTTGGACTTCTTTTGGTTGTATGTATTTGTTACATATGATAAGCAAATGTTCATATACTGTATAAACAAAATCAATGAGAAAAAGTATTGCATAAAAATGTTGTTTTATTAAGAGTTGGGTGACAAGAAACTGCAATCTAAATAGTTCTCTGATACTGTGATAACGTTAGTTGCTTTAATTCACACAAGACTAGATCAGTATTATTAATTTAATTTAATTTAATTTGGTTTAATTTAATATAATATTTATATATATCTTAAGTTAATAGGCCTGCCCGCTCTCTCCTTTCTCCATTTTGAAATAGAAAATGCACATGAATAGTGAATTTGGTGATAAGTATAAACACTGAGAAATTTAATAAATGGAGCGAACATATTTTTTCCATGAGAGAATTATATGTAAATTTCATTGAAATAGTCAATGTTGGTGATAATTCGTGCCCAAAAAAAAATTTAATAAATGGAGCGAACGTTTTTTTTCCAGAGAATTATATGTAAATTTTAGTGAAATATAGTGTTTTATTGAGTATAAAGCGGTTGATTTTGTTTTCAATAGTAGGTGTGAAGATTCAAAGATAGTGGGAGATTTTTAATTATATTGAGGGAAGACAAACTCTTCCATTACATCAGGTATATTATATGTATTCTTATCTCCTACTATACTTTCTTTTGAATTAATCCCTATTGTTATTTATCTCAATATGTAATGTTTCAGTATATTTTTCTACATGTGTTTTATTGAGTATAAAGTGGTTGATTTTGTTTTCAGCAGTAGGTGTGAACATTCAAAGATAGTGGGATATTTTCAATTATATTGAGGAAAGTCAGACTCTTTCATCACATTAGGTTTGTTACAGTTGTTCTTATCTCCTATTATACTTTCTTTTCAATTAATCCCTATAGTTATTTATCTGAATATGTAATGTTTCATTATATTTTTTCTACATTGTGTTTGATTACATATTTATTATTCATATTTAAATAATTGTCCAAAACTACACTTACTAATGTAGGATGCAAGACAAAAATAATATTTCGTCTTTCCAACTTAATAAGGCAATTTCTGCATGTGCATGACGTTGAAGATTTGAAATATTGCGGTAAAAAAGGCATCGTCCTATGAGGATACAGCTGACTTCAGATCCACATAAAATTGCACATTCGATAAGAATTCTAAAGTTAATACAAAAACGCTTGCGAAGTACTATGGCAATTGATTTGCTTACCCATAAATCTGAAAGGAGGGTGACCTTCAACCTAAACACTTTAGATCAACACTCTGAGTTAATTAGAAACGTCCATCAAGAAAACATGTCAACAGTAAGTGATGCAGCAAATGAGAGACATGAAAGAAATTCAGTGACGTACAGTGCTTGGTGTGTTGGTGAATCATCAACAGTCGGTATACCATCTTTGCTATCAGATGATTTGAGCAGTAATAATGATTGGTGTGTAGTCGAGCCATCAAACGGACGATCGTCATCTCTAACAATTCAAAATGAAGATATACATGATGATGGTAAGTTCAGTGTACTGTACTGTAATACATAAACTATTAATAGTATGATATCTCTCTCCTACAATTCATTACATTATTAATTATCTCCCTTCTATAATTCTTTCTAAATTTTGTTGTCTAGCATGTTCTGCTTAGATTGGTCATGCAATTGTAATTGAAAGAGGTGAATATGCAGAGCCCAGAAGAAGTAAGAATATTCGGTATCTATATATGGTTTAACACTATTAAATAATTTTATAACAGAATTATAAAATAACTGAAATTCTTTTTAATAGGTACGACGAGAATATATAAACCAAATATCGGACGAAGTTCCTACTTAGGTAAGCAAGATGTTGAGTGTAGTAGTTCTCATGCTCAAATGTGGATTGGAGAGCATTCTTCTACAACATCAATCAGTCATCCACGCTTTCAAATGTGTTGTAGAGAAGGTTTAGTTACTCTCTCTTTTTTGCCAACATCACCCCAGCTTATTATGGAGCTTCTTGATGGAAAATATGACACACCTCAGTCAAAATTTAAGGATCTGGTCAGAATTTATAATTCATTATTCTCCTTCACATAAATGGGAGGAAAAATTGACTTGCAGGTCATTGATGGTAGGGGTCCATATACTTTCAAGATAAGTGGATCAAATTATCACTGTATTGGTTCTCTACTTCCAACTGAAAGGATCGAACCCAAATTTGCACAATTGTATATACATGATGGTCAATACGAGTTGGATCAACGTACAAATCATGCAAAAAATATGGGCAATAATAACATAGATAGAGAAGTTATGGAGAAACTACAAAATTTACTGAATGAAGTTAATCCATACGTAAAGATGTTTCGACGAGCAAAAGATCTACTTCGACCTCAAGGAGAAAAATGACTAATGTTGAGGGCTAGATTTGACGCAATCGGAAGATGGCATCGCAGTGGGGATGGATTGGTGGACTCGTCGGGTATGATGGATGCATGCCACCTTTAAATTGCGGTTGTGGCTGTGGCCAAGGTGGACGTTCGAGGGAAGGTGTGGTGAGTCTCTGAGGTGGAATGGAATTCAAATTTTTAATGGTTGAAATTCGAATTACATCTGGTTTTGATGGGTGGGAGAATATGTTTAGATGCTTTCGTCTACAAGTGTGACTAGTTTATGTTAAGAGTGAGCTATGTAATTGTTTTCTGTTGTTCCGTTTTAGGAACATAGATGTATGTTATTTGTAATACTTATTTCGTTAATGTTACCGCTAAATCTGGTGTGGGGGTAAACAGATAGTATTTGTGAGTTCTTAGGAAAACTTGAATAGCAAACCTGTAACCTGTTCCATCGGAATTTGACCGTTGACTCCCACCGTTCACCTGCAAAAAGTGTGAGACACCGGGGTTGATCCCGGTGATGCACCCTCCGACGCTTAAGTCAGTAACCAGAAATGATTATGAAAGAGCGTAAAAACTGGTGAAAGATTGATTACCCCTTAATGGAGATGGGTGGGGGGTATTTATAGGCACCTTGGGGATCAAATTAGGAATGTAATCCCCATAATCTGATAAGGAATATACTCCCTGTAATCAGATTAGGAATGTAATCCCTAATTCCCAGTGAAAAGATAGATGTGAATCAGGGCCGTTGATTAGGATGAATCAGAAACCCTAATTCTATCTTGCTTGACCGGGTTTGCTGCGGGCTGAAACCCGCACCCGATTGAGGTGGACCCGTTCGTGGGTTATTGGATCTTTGGAGAAGAGATCCAGTACCCATTTCAGACCCATTGGTAGGTGAAATTACCTTTTTACACCTGGGCTTCAAGATTCGTGCTCGATTTGGATGGTTCCGATTTAACCCCATTTTTAGCCATATCACGACCCCCCCACTCCCGAAGACTGGGTTTGATCAGCCTTTGAGGAGTAGTTTTACTGTTTTAATGGCTAACGGAGTTGTATTGGAGTCCAAATAGAGGGTTTTTGAATCTCGGAGGAGGTAGTATGGCGATTTTTCAAGTGGGTTGAACTCTGAGTCGCTCCTGAGCTCTTATGGTCATGTAGTGTTCTTGGAGGAATATCTTCTTAACCTTGCGAAGTGACAATTTGCCGTTCGGGGGTTTTAAGGGTTTGTCCTTGGCAATAATTATTTGTCTGGGGATCGGGAAGTGTTTCCCCAACTTTATAATTATTTTCCAGGAGTTCTTCCTTAATTTCCCGAATTTTTAATTGTTTTTTCGCAATTATTTGACGAATGGCTCGGCCATTTTCCTTCGTTGTGTGGTCTATGTGCTCGTATCATGTTGCCGACCCCTTCGTGCGCTTGCTGCCCAGGAGGCCGAAGTCCATGGGTGGTTCGGCACTTTTTTCTGAAGAGCGGAGGCACCTCGGCGAGGTCGCGAGTGCAGAGAGGGAGTTCGGCGAGGTCCGAGGAGGCTTTTTTCCTGTAACAGGGTCGGTGTCTAGAGCGCTCGGCAGCTGGTGCCGAACCCCAATTTTTCCCTGTAACAGGGTCGGTGTCAAGAGCGCTCGGCAGCTGGTGCCGAACTCCATTTTTCCCCTGTAACAAGGTCGGTGTTAAGAACACTCGGCAGCTGGTGCCGAACTCCAATTTTTTCCTGTAATAAGGTCGGTTTCAAGAATGCTCGGCAGTTGGGGCCGAACTCCAATTTTTCCCCGTAACAGGGTCGGTGTCAAGAGTGCTCGGCAGCTGGTGCCGAACTCCATTTTTTTCCTGTAACAGGGTCGGTGTCAAGAGCGCTCGGCAGTTGTTGCCGAACTCCAATTTTTCCCTGTAACAGGGTAGGTGTCAAGAGCGCTCGGCAACCGGTGCCGAACTCCAACTTTTCCCTGTAACAGGGTCGGTGTCAAGAGCGCTCGGCAGCTGGTGCCGAACTCCAACTTTTCCCTGTAACAGGGTCGGTGTCAAGAGCGCTCAGCGTTGGTGGTTTCTGCGCTTCTTGGCTGACGTGGCGGCCATTAAATGCAATGGCTTCTGAACTTATGACACCTCTGACAGCTCTGACGGATGATATGCTCATTTAATGCTATGACCTCTGAGCTTCTGCCAGATGGGACAGTAATTAATGCGATTGTACGGCTTGGCACGGTGAACAAGGCGACAATTGAGGTCGCTTTTGTCGTTTTGTGTGGATGGGCCGTCAGTACAGGCCCATTATCCTCATTTTGCGCGCCTCGCTCTATATATCCCCAACCCCCTCTCTTATTTTTCACTTCTCTTCTCTTTTGCTCAGACGGTCTTCTGTGCTTAGCTAGTGTTTCCGGTGATCGCCGTTCGTTTTCTGGTGGAATTTCCGGCAGCTATCCTTTCAAGGTAATTTATACTTAGTTTATTTTATAAACTATGTCTCTTGCTTCTGTCTCCGAGTCGACTTCTTGGTCCGAGCCCTCCCTTGAAGTCGTCGAAGACCACACTCCGAGTCGACCAGACAAGGGCAAGAAGGTGTTCGGCAAGGATTCGGTCGTGGAGGAGCCGAAGCGAATGGGGGAGTTCGGCAGGTTGTCGGGGCAGTTGACGGGACTCCACAGGGTTCGGGAGCTTCCGGAGGAGCACGCCGAGCGCATAGTTCATAGGAGGGGGAGGTCCTTCGAGGAGAACGCGGCGAGGGAGACGACGGAGGCAGACGAGGCGGTGTCGATCCTTCGCGAAGAGGACTTGGGAGTGATCCGGGACTGTTTCTAGATCCCGGATGAGTACGAGCTTATGCTGCCGGGCCCCGGGGTTAGGGCCAACTCGCCGCTACCAGTGACCTTGTGTTGCTGGCCGGATGACGCCTTCATCGCCGGAGCTCGGCTACCTCTCCATCCATTCGCCATTCTTGTGCTGAGTTGGTTCGGGGTCAGTCCCATCCAACTCATGCCGAACGCATGGAGAGTCATAAACGGCTTCGTACTTCACTGCCAAGCCGCGGGGATCGAGCCGGGGCTGAACGTGCTTCGGACAATCTATCAGCTACACCAGGGGAACAGGTCGGAGTACCGATATTATTTGACTCCGAGGCACGGCGGCAGGCTCGTCATATGCCCTGACTCCATCAAGCACTGGCGTGAAAAGTTCTTGATAGTGCGGAGTCCGGAGGCCTGGCCGATCCCCTCCAATTGGGTGGAAGGAGTGCCGAAGAGGGCGAAGGCACTGCCTAAGCTTAGTCCTGAAGAAGAAGAGGCAGTCCGGACACTCGTTGATCGGCCGAAGTACGATTGGAAGGAGCTGACCGAGGATATCTTGTTCAAGGGAGGGCTCTACCGCGTAGATCCCAGTACACGGCTTCTTTTGTGCTTTTATGCTTCATTTTTCATTTTTTACTTCTCGACTTGTATTGTGCTAACTTCGTTTTTAATGCAGAGACGATGGACTACGACGCGGTGTTGGCTCTCAGGGCTGGGCTCGCCAATAAGGCGCCGAAGAAGCGCAAGAGAGTGGTCACCAAATTGCCGCCCCCAAAGACTTCGAGGGTCACGGAGGTGGTCGAGGAGGGCGAGACGCTCCGGAGTCCGATCGTCGGCGATGCTGGCGCCTCGGCGTCGACCGGGGTTGGTGACTTCCCCATCGCCGCAGCCCTCGGGATGTCGACGCCGCCGCTCTCAGTGGCGGCCGAGGAGCTCCTGACCGAGGAGCATAAGAGGATCCACATTCCGGACTGGCAAGTTTGGAAGCATGATGGATTTCTCGGTAACTCCTTGGCGAGCATGCAGGCCGTCAAGCACCTGGCGATGCCGAAGGATCGCGCCGCCATGGAGGCCGGGCAAGTGGGTGACGACGTCATCGAGATCGCTCGCTTGGCTGTCTCGGTAAGTATGAGATTTTTGCCGTCGTTGAGTTTCTTTAGTTGAAATTTTCCTAACTCTTTTAGTTCTTCTCTCCTTGTCGCAGATCATCGTCCACTTTGGACACCTTACCGAGAGGTTAGCAGCTCTGGAGAAGGAGCTGAAGCAGGAGTCTGACCAGGCTCGGAAGGAGGCGGCTCGGATAGGGAACGAGCTCGACAAACTCACGGTCGAGTTCGAGGTGAAGTCGGCGAGGGTCGAGTACCTCGAGGCGCAGGTCGCGAAGCTGGAGAGCGACCTTCTTCGTCAGAAGGAGGGGGCAACCATGCAATTGGCCGAGGCTGAAGAGGCCAAGGCCGCGGCGGTGAAAGGGGCCGAGGACGCGACCCTGGCGAAGGTGCAGGGTTTCCTCGCCCAAAACATGGCTAAAGCTTATGCCGAAGCCATCGCCTGGGTGACGAAGACGTACCCCGACGTGGACTGCTCGGGGTGGAGACTGTTCCCGGGTCACGTCGAGGGCTTCGACCCCGAATCAGAGGGGGAAGAAGAAGAGGGGGAGGACGAAGCCGAGACCGAAGTCGAAGTCGCCGGCGAGATCCCGAGTTCGGTGGTTACCCCACTGGCAGTGATAACCCCTTCGGAGACGTCGACCCCCGCCCATGCTCGTCGCCCCGGGAAAGAGGTCACGCCCTGACTTCGCTCGATTTTAATTATGTTCTTCTTTTTCTTTCTTTTTTGTAATGCTTAATCGCGGACTGGCCACCGCTTTTTGTTATGAATGAAAATGATTTTTTGATCTCGACTCCGTCTCTTCTATATACTTTTTACTTATAGATTTTTGAAATTTTCGCAAGTGTAGTAGTTCGGCACTGTATTTGAGAATTTGTTGCTTGCTTTGGCTTCTTTTCAGCTTGTGGTGGTGACTCAAGCCGTCGAGCCTACCGGCTCGGGGGACAACACTCGTCCCGAGGTCGGCTTAGGAGCGACGAGGCTGTGCTTGGCGAGGTGCCGGGAGTGGTTGTACGAAGTCGAGTTTGGATTGCGCAGAGCCGAAAGCGAGCGGAACCATCTTCAACTCATCCTGGGTCGGCGAGACATCGAGATCCGGCGACTAGAGAGTAGGATCGCCGAGATGACCCCTTTAGGAGAGGATGAGGGTTCGTCGACTGCATTCAGCTATGGCCTTCGGATTAAGTGCATTCGCCACAACTTATCAAAGATAACAGCAGAGAGGGACGATCTGCTTTCTGAGATCCGCCACTTGCAAACAGTAGAGGTGGAGCTTCGGACTAAAGGAGAGGGGCTGAATGCCGAGGTGACCAAATTGACGACCGAACGGGACGAGCTGACGGCCGAAGTCGACGCACTGAAGAGAGCCACGGTAGATAAGAGTATTGAAGTCACTCATCTTCGGCGCCTTATCGCGAGTCGCTCCGGCATCCCGAGCTCCGCGATACCTCCCCGCTTCGAGGTCGACGTCAAGGACGACTCTCTGAGGGAACGGATCTCAGAGCTGGAGGTGGAGGTGGCTCGTCTCAAACCGCATTCGGGGCCGATCAACGTGAGGAGCACCTCGTGTACTCGCGCGGAGAGCGATTGGGGCATCACGTTTTATGAGCTCGCGACCCGTCCTCGTATCGGTCATCCTAGTCCGGGGGATGCGCAAAGTGCTGTGGCCATTTCTTCGAGCGGAGCATCCGTCGGAGCGGCTGCTAGGAGTAGCGTCGAGGACACGTCCCAATTCGCTGGTTTCGGGTCAAGCTCCGGAGGCAAACGTCGCCGACCTCGAGTGTCCTTGAAGAGGAGCATCCCTATGCCGCGGAGGCATTGATCATTTTTGAAGCCTTTGTATACTAAGTGTAGTGAGTCGGCGTTGTAATTTTTGCTCTTTAAGGCCTTGTAATCTCGTTGTGTGGAAGAGTCGCTTTGTACTGCGTCCCGATTATTAATAATATTTCTTTCTCAAACTTGCGTCTTTCGTAGCACTGTGTGGCTGTTTTGTCTGTGACTGTGCTCATCGTGCCGAGGTCCCTGAGCCGGTCTTAAGCTCGTTCGGGGGTCGGCGTCATGAGAGTTCGGCCAGTGGTGCCGAGCTAGGCTTCGGCCATTTAATCTCGCGAACTCACGTGACGAGTCGAGCTTGCTTAATGGTGAGCTCGCAGAGTGCGATCGAGCCAAGTGTTGGGCTCCGAACCATCGTTAGATTAGTTCGACGGTTGTGGGAGCAATTCCGAATGGCGAACTACCTCTAGTTCGCTTAGGAGCGAACTTGCGAAGTAGAATCGAGCCAAGTGTTGGACTCCGAACTATTGTTAGATTAGTTCAACGGTTGTGGGAGCAATTCCGAATGGCGAACTACCTCTAGTTCGCTTAGGAGCGAACTTGCGAAGTAGAATCGAGCCAAGTGTTGGGCTCCGAACCATCGTTAGATTAGTTTGACGGTTGTGGGAGCAATTCCGAATGGCGAACTACCTCTAGTTCGCTTAGGAGCGAACTTGCGAAGTAGAATCGAGCCAAGTGTTGGACTCCGAACCATCGTTAGATTAGTTCAACGGTTGTGGGAGCAATTCCGAATGGCGAACTACCTCTAGTTCGCTTAGGAGCGAACTTGCAAAGTAGAATCGAGCAAAGTGTTGGACTCCGAACCATCGTTAGAGTAGTTCAACGGTTGTGGGAGCAATTCCGAATGGCGAACTACCTCTAGTTCGCTTAGAAGCGAACTTGCGAAGTAGAATCGAGCCAAGTGTTGGACTCCGGACCATCGTTAGATTAGTTCAACGGTTGTAGGAGCAATTCCGAATGGCGAACTACCTCTAGTTCGCTTAGGAGCGAACTTGCGAAGTAGAATCGAGCCAAGTGTTGGACTCCGAACCATCGTTAGAGTAGTTCAACGGTTGTGGGAGCAATTCCGAATGGCGAACTACCTCTAGTTCGCTTAGGAGCGAACTTGCGAAGTAGAATCGAGCCAAGTGTTGGGCTCCGAACCATCGTTAGATTAGTTCGACGGTTGTGGGAGCAATTCCGAATGGCGAACTACCTCTAGTTCGCTTAGGAGCGAATTTGCGAAGTAGAATCGAGCCAAGTGTTGGACTCCGAACCATCGTTAGATTAGTTCGATGGTTGTGGGAGTAATTCCGAATGGTGAACTACCTCTAGTTCGCTTAGGAGTGAACTTGCGAAGTAGAATCGAGCCAAGTGTTGGACTCCGAACCATCGTTAGAGTAGTTCAACGGTTGTGGGAGCAATTCCGAATGGCGAACTACCTCTAGTTCGCTTAGGAGCAAACGTACGAAGTAGAATCGAGCCAAGTGTTGGGCTCCGAACCATCGTTAGATTAGTTCGACGGTTATGGGAGCAATTCTAAATGGCGAACTACCTTTAGTTCGCTTAGGAGCGAACTTACGAATTAGAATCGAGCCAAGTATTGGACTCCGAACCATCGTTAGAGTAGTTCAACGGTTGTAGGAGCAATTCCGAATGGCGAACTACCTCTAGTTCGCTTAAGAGCGAACTTGCAAAGTAGAATCGAGCCAAGTGTTGGACTCCGAACCATCGTTAGATTAGTTCAACGGTTGTGGGAGCAATTCCGAATGGCGAACTACCTCTAGTTCGCTTAGGAGCGAACTTGCAAAGTAGAATCGAGCCAAGTGTTGGACTTCGAACCATCATTAGAGTAGTTCAACGGTTGTGGGAGCAATTCTGAATGGCGAACTAGCTCTAGTTCGCTTAGGAGCGAACTTGCGAAGTAGAATCGAGCCAAGTGTTGGACTCCGAACCATCGTCAGAGTGAAGAGTAGGAGCAAAGAGATGTAAACAAATTTTTTCTGAGGAGAATATGAAAAAGCTTTCTTTATTGATAACTAGTGATCGGCTGCTTCTAAAGTTGCAAGCCGTTATTACAATAGATAAATGAAAGAAAAAACAGTACAAGTAATAGGAGAGGAATGGTCTGACATCTTAAAAATACTTAGAGAGACGTTGGTGCTCTCTCTTGGTATTTTAGAAGATGGTCGGCATTCCAAGTCCTGGGGATCTCTCTGCCCTCAAGGTCTTCTAGTCTGTATGTCCTGGACCTAACTTCTTTGGCGACCTTATAGGGTCCCTCCCAATTTGGGGCTAATTTGCTCTTCTGACCTGGGAATGAGATGGCTAACTTCCTGAGGACCAGGTCCCCTTCTTTGAGGTCCGTAGGGCGGACTCTCTTGTTGTATGCCAACTCGATCCTTCTTCGGTAGCTTTGTTGACGGATGGCGGCTCTTTCTCGGATCTCGTCAATAAGGTCTAGATTTGCTCGGAGCTCTCTGGCATTTTGTTCTTCTTCATAAGCTATTAGACGAGGAGAGGGTATACCGACTTCGAGGGGGATCACAGCCTCGGACCCATAGGTGAGATTAAATGGGCTTTCTCCTGTGGGGGTCCGCTTTGTTGTACGGTAGTTCCATAGCACGTTGGGGAGCTGATCGACCCATAAGCCTTTGGAACATTTGTCCAGCCTTTTCTTGATACCGAAGAGAATCTGTCGGTTAGCATTCTCTACTTGGCCAATTGACTGTGGATGGGATACGAAGGAGAATCGGTGTTGGATGACGAGGTCTTCGCAGAGAGCTTGGAAAGCAGCCCCAGTGAATTGGGTTCCGTTGTCTGTTACGAGGACCCGAGGTACTCCGAATTGACAGATGAAATTCTTCCAAAGGAACAGAACGACCTTGTTCTCAGTGATCGTGGCCAGGGGCTCGGCCTCTATCCATTTTGAGAACTAGTCGATTGCCACGACTAAGAATTTGAACTGGCCGAGAGCTGGGGGAAAGAGCCCTAGTAAATCCATCCCCCACATTGCAAAGGGGATTGGACTTGATAGGAAAGTGAGTGGAGCTTGTGGGAGGCGTCGTATGTTGGAGTACCTCTAGCAAGGGCCGCATTGCCGAACGTGTAGTTCGACATCTTGCAGGAGAGTGGGCCAGAAATATCCGTAGTTAAACACTTTGCGGGCTAGGGACCTGGAGCCCGAATGTGCCCCGCCGATGCCCTCATGAAGTTCTTGCAGGGCGTATTCGGCTTGCTCTGGAGAAAGGCATCTCAAATAAGGCCTGTCGTCTACCTGTGTGAAGGAGCGCTTGTAAAGGATGCCCTCGATGAGTGTGTATCGCTCTGCTCGAGTTCTTACTCTTCGAGCTTCCTTAGGGTCTTCAGGGAGGAGACCGTCTCGTAAGAACTCGACGAGGGGCTTCATCCAGTTATCTTCAAGCAAAACGGGTAGTGACTCCATTGAGTCAGAATTTTCATCCTCTATACTAGGCTTTAGAATGACCTCTATCAAGACGGTCTGCTCGAGACCTTGGAGGGAGGAGGAGGCTAGCTTGGATAGGGCGTCGGCCTGAGCGTTTTCTTCTCGAGGGATTCGTTCTATGAGGGCTTCTTCAAATAAGGCCATGAGACTCCTGACCTTGGCTAAGTATTTAACCATCCAGTCGTCACGCGCCTCATACTCGCCTAGGACCTGATTAACGACCAGCTGAGAGTCGCTAAAGATCCGGAGGCGTTGTGCCCCTGTATTGTGGGCCATCCCAAGGCCGGCTATAAGTGCCTCGTATTCTGCTTCGTTGTTAGAGGCCTTGAAGTTTATACGGAGGGAGTATTGGAGAACGAAGTCATCTGGGCCTACCAGAATGACCCCGGCTCTGCTTCCCTCGTTACAGGAGGATCCGTCCACATAAACCGACCAGATAGGCGGTCCCTTCACTGCTTGGCTAAACTCGTGGATGGTACTTTCAACTATGAATTCTGCTAAGGCCTGGGCCTTAATCGCGGTCCGAGGCTGATAGGTTATATCATGTTGGCTCAGCTCGATTAACCACTTCATAAGGCGACCCGAGGTCTCTGGCTTGTGGAGGACTTGCTTCAGCGGTTGGTCGGTAAGGACAACCACCGAGTGGGACTGAAAATATGGGCGAAGCTTTCTTGCGGCCATCACCAGGGCGTAAGCCATCTTTTCTATTCTCGGGTAGCGGAGATCGGCGTCCCGAAGTACCTTGCTCACATAGTAGATGGACTTTTGAGCCCGGTCTTCTTCCCTTACCAAAACGGCACTGAGGGTCTGCTCGGAGGCTGCCAGGTAGAGGTAGAAGGGTTCTCCAGGAATTGGTTTGCTGAGGAGAGGAGGATTGACAAGGTAAGCCTTGAGCTGGTCGAAGGACTCCTGTTGCTGTTGACCCCATTCAAAACCTTTAGCCCCCCTGAGGACTTTGAAGAAGGGGAGGCATTTCTCCCCGGACTTCGAGAGAAAGCGCCCTATGGCGGCTAGGCGTCCTGTTAACCTCTGAACTTCCTTAACATTCTTGGGAGGGGCCATGTCTAGTATGGCCTTGATTTTCTCAGGGTTAGCTTCAATTCCTCGTTGGCTGACCATGAAGCCGAGGAACTTTCCTGACGAGACTCCGAACGCACACTTGTTGGGATTGAGTCTCATGTTTTGCCTTCTCAGAACATCAAATGCCTCCTGGAGGTCGGTTACATGATCGGTACCTCGAATGCTCTTTACAAGCATGTCGTCAACATACACCTCCGTATTACGGCCGATTTGAGCTTGGAAAACCTTGTTGACGAGGCGTTGGTATGTGGCGCCCGCATTTTTCAAACCGAAGGGCATAACCCTGTAGCAATAGAGGCCCTGGTCGGTCACAAATGAGGTCTTTGGGATATCTGGGGGTAACATCCGGATCTGATTGTAGCCTGAGAAGGCGTCCATGAAGCTGAGGAGTTCATGACCTGAGGTGGCATCAATCAAAGTGTCAATACTCGGAAGAGGGAAAGGGTCCTTGGGGCAAGCCTTGTTAAGATCGGTGAAATCGATACAAATCCTCCAAGTTCCATTGGACTTCTTCACCATTACTACGTTTGAAAACCACTCGGGATAGTTTACCTCCTGTATGAATCGCGCCTTCAAGAGCTTATCCACCTCCTCTTTTATAGCTAGTTGGCGCTCGGGAGCGAACTTGCGCCTCTTCTGTTGGACCGGTTTGGACCCCGGGGCAACACTGAGGTGGTAGATTAAGAGCTCTTCGGAGATTCCGGGCATGTCTGCTGCTGACCAAGCAAAGAGGTCTTGGTTTCTTCGGATGCACTGGACTATGTCGGAGCATAGGGCGGATGGGAGGGTCTTGCTAACAAAGAACTTTCGACTCGGATCTTGCTCAGAGAAGAGCACCTCCTCCAACTCATCCACCAGCTCGGACGTTGGTCGGGCGACATCTTGAGGGATTTCCAGAGTTTCTAGGGAGAGGACTGGACCGAGGGTAGAGCTCATGTAGCACTTACGAGCCATTTCCTGATTGCCCCTTACTTCCCCCACTCCGGCCCGGGTGGAGAATTTCATCTTGAGATGGTATGCCGAAGGAACGGCTTCTAGAGCTGCTAGGCCGGGTCGGCCTAGGATGACATTGTAAGCTGCAGCGACATCCACAACCATAAAATTCATCGGCTCCGTTCGGGTAGTAGGAGTTTTGCCAGCGGTTACGTCGAGGGTGATCACCCCTTCAATAGTCACTGGCACTCCCGTGAACCCATGGAGCGTGTAGCCTGTGGGCTTGAGTCTATCTCGGGAGAGCTTGAGGCCTTTGAAAGCGGCGAGGAAGAGGATGTTAACGGAGCTGCCATTGTCCACTAGGATTCTCTCCACTTTGAAGTTCGCCATGTGGAGGTTGATGACGAGTGCGTCATAGTGAGGGGTTCGGACGCCCTCGAGGTCTTCATCCGAAAACGTGACCGGCACTCCGAGGCCTTTAGGGGGAGGGGTGGCGCGAACCGAATTGACTTCTCTTATGAATGCCTTCCTAGAGGAGTTGGAGGAGCCCCCCATTGGGCCCCCGTGGATGAGGTGTAGGACACGCTCCTCTTCGAAGTCGGGCGTTTCATCGCGTTCAGGACGCTTGTTAGCCCCCCGAGACGGGGAAGAAAGGTCGGCTTGGTCCTTTCTCACGAACCTGGTCAGCTGCCCCCTTTGGATGAGGGCTTCTATCTCATTCTTCAAGGCCCGACAATTATTGGTGTCGTGGCCATGGTCCCGGTGATAATGGCACCACTTCTCTTTATCCCTCTTCTTGCCGGGAGTGTTCATTTTCGGTGCAGGAGGTATTACCCCCTCCTTCTCAACTTCCATGAGGATTGTAGAGATATTGGCGTTAAGGGGAGTAAATTTCTCGAATCTGGGGGGAGGTCGGCGCTGGCCAGCATTATCCTTCTGGAGCTTATTGGCCCCTTCCTCTTCTGTCCCTTTTCTCTTAAATCCGGAGGAAGATCCCTCCATGTTGGGGCGGTGCTCAGCTTCTTCGGCCCGAATATACTTTTCGCTCCGGAGGAGGAGGTCAGAGAAGTTTTTTGGGGGCTTCTTGGCGAGAGAGGAGCGGAGGTTGGAATTGAGGACATTGGATTGAAATGCTGCTACAGCGACCGACTGGTCGAGGGATGCTATCGACCTAGCTTCAGCTGTGAACCTCTTCACGTAGTCTCTCAACTTCTCACCCTTCTTCTGGTGGAGGTACAGTAGCGAGATGCTGGTCTTCTCAGTTCTGCGGCTACTTACAAAATGGGTGACGAAGAGGATCTCGAATTGCTCGAAGGAGAATATGGAGGATGGGGCAAGGCGAGAGTACCATTCTCGAGCTGGACCCTTGAGAGTTGCGGGAAAGGTTTTACAGAGCAGAGCATCGGAAGCTTGGTGGATGAGCATGAGGGTTTTGAAGCTTTCGATGTGGTCAACGGGGTCAGTCTCCCCGGAATAGGTCTCAAACTGAGGAGGCTTGAAGCCGATTGGTACGGGTGCATCCATTATGGTTCGGGAAAAAGAAGGTCGGCTAGGATGAAGAGTCCTTCCTCTGAGCTCTTCTTCTCGGTCTAACTGACCCAAGCGCCTCTCCATCTCATGGAGACGGCGGTATACAGCGTCGTCCCTTCGAAAATAATCAGGAGAGCCTCTAGACTCGTCTTCGTACGAGGGAGAGCGGGGGCTATGACGACGGTAGCTCCTGGAGCGGCGAAGACTTGGCATGCGCTGAGGATTGCTAGGAGCTCGGGGAGGAGTAAGGGACCGCTGACAAGGACTTCGAACCCGAGGGGGAGTGGGAATCCTCGGAGCATTGGTGTTATTGGGACGGAGGTTGAGAGCTTGTAAGACGGTTGCTTGGAATTGCTGGAACTCGGCACGGGTGATGGGTGCCTCGTCGTTCCTAGGGTGTTGCCGATTGGCAGGGAAATGTGGTCTTCTTCTGTGATGTTCGGGGGACTCTCTCCGCCCCCTACGGATCGGGGACCTTCTATAGTCTCGGCGGTGAGGAGATCGCTCATCCGGACGTTGTTGGCGGGAGGCTCCCTTTCGGGCCCGCTTTTCATCCAGACGGTGGCGAAGATCCACATCTTTCGGTCGATTGGGGACTTTTTGTTGGAAGTCGGAAGCTCGGGGATTATGGGAGGCCATAGAATCCGAAGAGGCATTGTGGATGGAGACACGGTCCGGAAGGAGAGGCTGTTTTTGAGGATTAGGACCTTTATGGGGAGGTTGATTCTGAGGAGGAGGAAGGTCCTGTTGGAGTGGGTTTTCCGCTGGAGGAAGAAGTTGCCCCTGCTGTTGAGCAGGTTGGATGGGAATTTCTTTTTGCTGATGGGGAGATTTAGAGCCGTTTAGAATTTCAATTTAGAATTTTAAAATTCAAAACATATGTAGCTGGTGGAGAGAGGACCGTTGGTTGTCTTGTGAATTTCTAATTAGATTTTTTGAAATTCTAATCTCGTGGGAGGAGTGATGGGTTAAGAGGGGGATCCCTAAAGATGAGTTGCCAAGGCGGAAGTGTTCGTCGGAGGGAAGTTCGTTGAGAGCGTTGGCATGTCGGTCGAGAAAAATAACAACTGTTGAGGGCTAGATTTGACGCAATCAGAAGATGGCGTCGCAGTGGGGATGGATTGGTGGACTCCTCGGGTGTGATGGATGCATGCCACCTTTAAATAGCGGTTGTGGCTGTGGCCAAGGTGGACGTTCGAGAGAATGTGTGGTGAGTCTCTGAGGTGGAATGGAATTCAAATTTTTAATGGTTGAAATTCGAATTACATCTGGTTTTGATGGGTGGAAGAATATGTGCAGATGCTTTCGTCTACAAGTGTGACTAGGGAATTGACTAGTTTATGCTATAGAGTGAGCTATGTAATTGTTTTCTGTTGTTCCGTTTTAGGAACATAGATGTATGTTATTTGTAATACTTATTTCGTTAATATATTATTAATGAAGCGGTGACGTGGTCACCTTTTTCGTTAAAAAAATAATTTAAAAATAAAGGTAGGTAGATTAACAGATGGATTATGAGGGTTTGGCACATAATCCGTCCTCAGGTTTGAACTTGAGCATTAATTCACTCTCTCTACAAGCCCACTAATAATTTATTTTCCCTCCGTCGTCTCATATTAAATAAATGACCGCCAACCTTTTAAGAATATTCTTAGATACATACTGTATTACGTGCATTGCAAATGTAATTACTTATCCATTCTTGTTCAGATAAGACATCAAAATTAGTAGAAGCAAAAAATACCAACGGTGCAATGATCATTTTGTCCATCTCCTGAACAAACAAGTATATATGGAACTTTATTCTAATTCCATTATATGATCTTTTATCCATAATCTTTCAGTATACAGCTTTAAACAGGAAAAGTTCACAGAAGAAAAAATTAAATACATATATACTGCATTATATATCCGTATTCTCTTCATACAAACTAAATATATATACGACAGTTTCACTCAACTATTAACCACAGTTCTACATACATATAAACACCTAATTAATAGCTAGACTGCTAGAGCTAGTAATGTCATGGATGCTCTTCCTTTTTGTATCTCTACTCACAGAATTTCTTTGTTTTTGTCGAAGGTTATACTTTTGAGCATGGCTGGCAACTTGAGTCGAAGTCTTCGTCTTCACAAACATTCTCGATATTTCCCTCCAAGCCCCCTGTCCGAACTTCTCCAAACCAGCCAAGAAATGCCTACAAATTTAAAGAAGTAAACAAACCCCTAAAAACCAACATATCTACACTTAACAATTAATTTGACACGCTATATATTTTTTACTAAATAGCAAATTTGCGATGATCACATACTGCTAAATTATTTTCTCACATCTTATTTTTACTAAATAGCAATATTGTGACGATCATGTACCGCTTAATTATTTTCTCATATCTTACTAATGAAAGAGGATAATATTGATTTTTTTTTTTTTTTTGAAATAAAGATGGCAAGAGAGTTGCCATCAGAAATCATATATATAGATAACTCAAACAATTACATTGAAGATACATCCATGTTACATAGGAGCTTAAAATGCCTCAAAATAATCATAGCCTACGAGTACATATGGGTTCCCAAAAAAACACACAGACTACTACGATAGATGAACAACATCCCCATGCATATGTTTTTGTTGGTTTATAAAAGTTGACAAAACCAATTTCTCCAATTTTTTTTAGAGAACACCGAATAATTAATCTTTTTTATTCTTGGTAATTGATGTTAAAGAATTAATAAAATAGCATATCTTTCAAAATATTAAAAAACAAAAATATGTAAAAACCACTTAATTTTTTTTTAAAAAAAATATTAAAGAAGAGATGAAGAATTAAACCATCTCACAATCATCATTTTCCCCCCAAGAATTTGATTTACCATGATTTGGATCACAACTTATTAATGAGCCCAGAAACAAAGAATTAGTAACCAATCAATCGCATACTAAATTAATTAATCAAATTCTATTTATTTATTTTCAAAAAAGAAAATAAATAAAGAAATTAAGAAAGAAAGAAAGAAAAATTATGAAGTTACCTGTGTTCATCCTCAGTCCAAGGAGTCCCTCTCTTCTTCCGCTGATCTTTCTTCTCCCCTGATGGTCCGGCCGACAAGATTTCGTTGCCATTGCCCATGTCTCCTGAACTGTCCTCATAATCATCGATATATTTCAACAGTTCCACTGCACCTGACTCGATTGCCTCGATGTCCTGTTCCAGCGCCAAGTAGTGCTCTGCAACATCCTGCGAACTCTTCCCATGAAGCAACCTCGAGATAACGAACCATCGGTTGGGTATTCCGTCGGGATAAGTTACCAGAGCATCCTCGAAAATTTTATTCTCCTCCCATGACCAAGCAGCCAAAGAAGCCATCTAAGCATACAAGATCAAAATCGATCTACTTCCTATGTATTTGGGATGTTGACGATGAGTGATAATGAAATAGAACGTCAAGTTACCTGCAGGTATGTGTATATATATATATAGAGAGAGAGAGAGAGAGTAGGTGTTGCCAAATACTACCACCAGTAGGATTAGTTAGATCCTGCCAAATACTACCACCAGTAGGATTAGTTAGATCCTGATCAACTGAATTTATTTATATTTATTTATATATATCTTAAACAAATAAGCCTATCCTCTCTTTCCTTTCCCCATTTTGAAATAGAGAAAGGAGCGCAAAAGTATTGATTGACACGTGTAACCCACACTTATTGTTAAAACAGAAATATTTTAAAAAACACCCAAATAAAACCTTTCATCTTCCCCATCTTCCCAAAACACAAAAACCCTAATCAGTTCTCCCTGCCCCCAAAATCCACCCACCTGTCCTCACCCATCTGTCCCACCACTCCTCACCCATCTGTCCCGGCCGTCGCCCACGCCGTCCCGATTCCGATCGTCGCCCACCCCGGCCCTCGCCCACCCCGCCCACCGACCGTCCGTCACCCACGATAGCACTCAACACATGATCCACACTTTCAAGCTTTTTGCTAGATGACAGGTAAGATGGATTTACCTCCTTATTATTTTTTTAGGGCAAGTTTAATCTTGCAAGATCCATTTACGAATTTATAAAGGAATTCATAAATCCACTTGGAAATCCAAACTCACTAATGCTGTGTTTTCCAAGGAACTCTTAAGAATCTAAACATGAACTGTTTCACATATGAAGCCTTTGCTGAATCAGAACCTTGGTAAATATGGGTCTTTTAAAGTCTAGCTAGGTTAATTAATGAAAAATTAAAAGATATATTATATATCGAAAGAGAGAGTGAGAGAAGATTTTGGGCCCCCATCATGTTCGTTTTAATTGTTCTTTATTTTTATTTAATCATTTGTTTATAGCAATATTGGTTTGATGAGTTATTCAAAAATTTATAGTAGAGCCTTTCAATAAACTTTGTCTATTCTTTTAACAGATCTTATAAGATTAATTAAGATCTTATAAGATCTTATAATGTTGAAACATATCTTATAAGATCTAATTTATTTATAATGTAGAAACAGAACTCTTAAGAATCTAAAATTTAATTTGACAATTTGGTAGTTGGGATGTTAATCCACACTGACATGTACCTGGTTTAATTACAAGTTTACTGCCCATACTTTTGCATGCAAAGAAATTTTGGTAGTTGGGATGTTAATTGTCAGTGTGGACTATATCCCTTTGTGATTTGGAACAGAATAATTGTCATTGATTGTTAAATAAATTTGTTCATCATGTTTCCAGAATTATTTCATTGGCTAATCACTGTTGTTGTTAAATAAATTTGTTCATCATGTTTCCAAAATTATTTCTATTAAGTCATGTAAAAGTGCTCTCCTCTCTTCATTTCCTCCGTTCTCTACCTTGGTTTGAGATTGTAGCTAGTTTGTAGAGTGTCGAAGGATGTGATTGTTAATCCTCATGTTAGATTAGTATCAGTTATTTTCTTTTCATATTTTGTTGGTTTGGACTTTGGACTTCTTTTGGTTGTATGTATTTGTTACATATGATAAGCAAATGATCATATACTGTATAAACAAAATTAATGAGAAAAAGTATTGCATAAAAATGTTGTTTTATTAAGAGTTGGGTGACAAGAAACTGCAATCTAAATAGTTCTCTGATACTGTGATAACGTTAGTTGCTTTAATTCACACAAGACTAGATCAGTATTATTAATTTAATTTAATTTAATTTGGTTTAATTTAATATAATATTTATATATATCTTAAGTAAATAGGCCTGTCCCCTCTCTCCTTTCTCCATTTTGAAATAGAAAATGCACATGAATAGTGAATTTTGGTGATAAGTATAAACACTGAGAAATTTAATCAATGGAGCAAACATATTTTTTCCATGAGAGAATTATATGTAAATTTCATTGAAATAGTCAATGTTGGTGATAATTCATGCCCAAAAAAAAATTTAATAAATGGAGCGAACGTTTTTTTTCCAGAGAATTATATGTAAATTTTAGTGAAATATAGTGTTTCAATGAAATATAGTGTTTTATTAAGTATAAAGCGGTTGATTTTGTTTTCAATAGTAGGTGTGAAGATTCAAAGATAGTGGGAGATTTTTAATTATATTGAGGGAAGACAAACTCTTTCATTACATCAGGTATATCATATGTAATCTTATCTCCTACTATACTTTCTTTTGAATTAATCCCTATTGTTATTTATCTCAATATGTAATGTTTCAGTATATTTTTCTACATGTGTTTTATTGAGTATAAAGTGGTTGATTTTGTTTTCAGCAGTAGGTGTGAACATTCAAATATAGTGGGTGATTTTCAATTATATTGAGGGAAGTCAGACTCTTTCATCACATTAGGTTTGTTACAGTTGTTCTTATCTCCTATTATACTTTCTTTTCCATTAATCCCTATAGTTATTTATCTGAATATGTAATGTTTCATTATATTTTTTCTACATTGTGTTTGATTACATATTTACTATTCATATTTAAATAATTGTCCAAAACTACACTTACTAATGTAAGATGCAAGACAAAAATAATATTTCTTCTTTCCAACTTAATAAGGCAATTTCTGCATGTGCACGACGTCGAAGATTTGAAATATTGCGGCAAAAAAGGCATCGTCCTATGGGGACACTGCTGACTTCATATCCACATAAAATTGTACGTTCGATAAGAATTCTAAAGTTAATACAAAAACGCTTGCGAAGTACTATGGCAATTGATTTGCTTACCCATACATCTGAAAGGAGGGTGACCTTCAACCTAAACACTTTAGATCAACACTCTGAGTTAATTAGAAACGTCCATCAAGAAAACATGTCAGAAGTAAGTGATGCAGCAAATTAGAGACATGAAAGAAATTCAGTGACGTACAGTGCTTGGTGTGGTGGTGAATCATCAACAGTCGGTATACCATCTTTGCTATCAGATGATTTGAGTAGTAATAATGATTAGTGTGTATTCGAGCCATCAAACGGATGATCGTCATCTCTAACAATTCAAAATGAAGATATACATGATGATGGTAAGTTCAGTGTACTGTACTGTAATACATAAACTATTAATAGTATGATATCTCTCTCCTACAATTCATTACATTATTAATTATCTCCCTTCTATAATTCTTTCTAAATTTTGTTGTGTATCATGTTCTGCTCAGATTGGTCATGCAATTGTAATTGAAAGAGGTGAAGATGCAGAGCCCAGAAGAAGTAAGAATATTGGGTATCTATATATGGTTTAACACTATTAAATAATTTTATAACAGAATTATAAAATGACTGAAATTCTTTTTAATAGGTACGACGAGAATATATAAACCAAATATCGGGCGAAGTTCCTACTTAGGCAAGCAAGATGTTGAGTGTAGTAGTTCTCATGCTCAAATGTGGATTGGAGAGCATTCTTCTACAACATCAATCAGTCATCCACGCTTTCAAATGTGTTGTAGAGAAGGTTCAGTTTCTCTCCCTTTTTGCCAACATCACCCCAGCTTATTATGGAGCTTCTTGATGGAAAATATGACACACCTCAGTCAAAATTTAAGGATCTGGTTAGAATTTATAATTCATTATTCTCCTTCACATAAATGGGAGGAAAAATTGACTTGCGGGTCATGGATGGTAGGGGTCCATATACTTTCAAGATAATTGGATCAAATTATCACTGTATTGGTTCTCTACTTCCAGTTGAAGGGATCGAACCCAAATTTGCACAGTTGTATATACATGATGGTCAATACGAGTTGGATCAATGTACAAATCATGCAAAAAATATGGGTATCAATAACATAGATAGAGAAGTTATGGAGAAACTACAAAATTTACTGAATGAAGTTAATCCATACGTAAAGATGTTTCGACGAGCAAGAGATCTACTTCGACCTCCAGGAGAAAAATGACTAATGTTGAGGGCTAGATTTGACGCAATCGGAAGATGGCATCGCAGTGGGGATGGATTGGTGGACTCGTCGGGTGTGATGGATGCATGCCACCTTTAAATAGCGGTTGTGGCTGTGGCCAAGGTGGACGTTCGAGGGAAGGTGTGGTGAGTCTCTGAGGTGGAATGGAATTCGAATTTTTAATGGTTGAAATTCGAATTTCATCTGGTTTTGATGGGCGGAAGAATATGTGTAGATGCTTTCGTCTACAAGTGTGACTAGGGAATTGACTAGTTTATGCTATAGAGTGAGCTATGTAATTGTTTTCTGTTGTTCCGTTTTAGGAACATAGTTGTATGTTATTTGTAATACTTATTTCGTTAATATATTATTAATGAAGCGGTGACGTGGTCACCTTTTTCTTTAAAAAAATAATTTAAAAATAAAGGTAGGTAGATTAACAGATGGATTATGAGGGTTTGGCACATAATCCGTCCTCAGGTTTGAACTTGAGCATTAATTCACTCTCTCTACAAGCCCACTAATAATTTATTTTCCCTCCGTCGTCTCATATTAAATAAATGACCGCCAACCTTTTAAGAATATTCTTAGATACATACTGTATTACGTGCATTGCAAATGTAATTACTTATCCATTCTTGTTCAGATAAGACATCAAAATTAGTAGAAGCAAAAAATACCAACGGTGCAATGATCATTTTGTCCATCTCCTGAACAAACAAGTATATATGGAACTTTATTCTAATTCCATTATATGATCTTTTATCCATAATCTTTCAGTACAACTTTAAACAGTAAAAGTTTAAAAAAAGAAAAAATTAAATACATATATACTGCATTATCCGTATTCTCTTCATACAAACTAAACATATAATTGAATACTTGAGAGTGACCTTGTTCATGAATTTAAAATTTCAGTCAACTATTAAGCACAGTTCTACATACATATAAACACCTAATTAATAGCTAGACTGCTAGAGCTAGTAATGTCATGGATGCTCTTCCTTTTTGTATCTCTACTCCCAGAATTTCTTTGTTTTTGTCAAAGGTTATACTTTTGAGCATGGCTGGCAACTTGAGTCGAAGTCTTCGTCTTCACAAACATTCTCGATATTTCCCTCCAAGCCCCCTGTCCGAACTTCTCCAAACCAGCCAAGAAATTCCTACAAATTTGAAGAAGTAAACAAACCCGTAAAAACCAACATATCTACACTTAACAATGAATTTGACACGCTATATATTTTTACTAAATAGCAAATTTGCGATGATCACATACTGCTAAATTATTTTCTCACATCTTATTTTTACTAAATAGCAATATTGTGACGATCATGTACCGCTTAATTATTTTCTCATATCTTACTAATGAAAGAGGATAATATTAATTTTTTTTTTTTTTTTGTGAAATAAAGATGGCAAGAGAGTTGCCATCAGAAATCATATAGATAACTCAAACAATTACATTGAAGATACATCCATGTTACATAGGAGTTTAAATTACCTCAAAATACTCATAGCCTACGAGTACATATGGGTTCCCAAAAAAACACAGACTACTGCGATAGATGATCAACATCCCCATGCATATCTTTTTGTTGGTTTATAAAAGTTGACAAAACCAATTTCTCCAAATTTTTTTTAGAGAACACCGAATAATTAATCTTTTTTATTCTTGGTAATTGATGTTAAAGAATTAATAAAATAGCATATCTTTCAAAATATTAAAAAACAAAAATATGTAAAAACCGCTTAATTTTTTTTTAAAAAAATATTAAAGAAGAGATGAAGAATTAAACCATCTCACAATCATCATTTTCCCCCCAAGAATTTGATTTACCATGATTTGGATCATAACTTATTAATGAGCCCAGAAACAAAGAATTAGTAACCAATCAATCGCATACTAAATTAATTAATCAAATTCTATTTATTTATTTTCAAAAAAGAAAATAAATAAAGAAATTAAGAAAGAAAGAAAGAAAAATTATGAAGTTACCTGTGTTCATCCTCAGTCCAAGGAGTCCCTCTCTTCTTCCGCTGATCTTTCTTCTCCCCTGATGGTCCGGCCGACAAGATTTCGTTAACATTGCCCATGTCTCCTGAACTGTCCTCATAATCATCGATATATTTCAACAGTTCCACTGCACCTGACTCGATCGCCTCGATGTCCTGTTCCAGCGCCAAGTAGTGCTCTGCAACATCCTGCGAACTCTTCCCATGAAGCAACCTCGAGATAACGAACCATCGGTTGGGTATTCCGTCGGAATAAGTTACCAGAGCATCCTCGAAAATTTTATTCTCCTCCCATGACCAAGCAGCCAAAGAAGCCATATAAGCATACAAGATCAAAATCTATCTACTTCCTATGTATTTGGGATGCTGACGATGATTGATAATGAAATAGAACGTCAAGTTACCTGCAGGTATGTGTGTATATATATAGAGAGAGAGAGAGAGTAGGTGTTGCCAAATACTACCACCAGTAGGATTAGTCAGATCCTGCCAAATACTACCACCAGTAGGATTAGTTAGATCCTGATCAACTGAATTTATTTATATTTATTTATATATATCTTATCATCTCTTTCCTTTCTCCATTTTGAAATAGAGAAAGGAACGCAAAAGTATTGATTGACACGTGTAACCCACACTTATTGTTAAAACAGAAATATTTTAAAAAACACCCAAAAAAAACCTTTCATCTTTCCCATCTTCCCAAAACACAAAAACCCTAATCAGTTCTCCTTGCCCCCAAAACCCACCCACCTGTCCTCACCCATCTGTCCCACCTCTCCTCACCCATCTGTCCCGGCCGTCGCCCACGCCGTCCCGATTCCGACCATCGCCCACCCCGGCCCTCACCCACCCCGCCCGCCGACCGTCCGTCGCCCACGATAGCACTCAACACATGATCCACACTTTCAAGCTTTTTGCTAGATGACAGGTAAGATGGATTTACCTCCTTATTATTTTTTTAGGGCAAGTTTAATCTTGCAAGATCCATTTACGAATTTATAAAGGAATTCATAAATCTTTATAAATTCATAAATCCACTTGGAAATCCAAACTCACTAATGCTGTGTTTTCCAAGGAACTCTTAAGAATCTAAACATGAACTGTTTCACATATGAAGCCTTTGCTGAATCAGAACCTTGGTAAATATGGGTCCTTGGTAAATATGGGTCTTTTAAAGTCTAGCTAGGTTAATTAATGAAAAATTAAAAGATATATTATCTATCGAAAGAGAGCGTGAGAGAAGATTTAGAGCCCCCATCATGTTAGTTTTAATTGTTCTTAATTTTTATTTAATCATTTGTTTATAGCAATATTGGTTTGATGAATTATTCAAAAATTTATAGTAGAGCCTTTCAATAAACTTTGTCTATTTTTTTAACAGATCTTATAAGATTAATTAAGATCTTATAAGATCTTATAATGTAGAATATAACGTAGAAACAGAACTCTTAAGAATCTAAAATTTAATTTGACAATTTGGTAGTTGCCTAGTTGGGATGTTAATCCACACTGACATGTACCGGGTTTAATTACAAGTTTACTGCCCATACTTTTGCATACAAAGAAATTTTGGTAGTTGGGATGTTAATTGTCAGTGTGGACTATATCCCTTTGTGATTTGGAACAGAATAATTGTCATTGATTGTTAAATAAATTTGTTCATCATGTTTCCAGAATTATTTCATTGGCTAATCACCGTTGTTGTTAAATAAATTTGTTCATCATGTTTCCAAAATTATTTCTATTAAGTCATGTAAGAGTGCTCTCCTCTCTTCATTTCCTCCGTTCTCTACGTTGGTTTGAGATTGTAGCTGGTTTGTAGAGTGTCGAAGGATGTGATTGTTAATCCTCATATTGGATTAGTATCAGTTATTTTCTTTTCATATTTTGTTGGTTTGGACTTTGGACTTCTTTTGGTTGTATGTATTTGTTACATATGATAAGCAAATGATCATATACTGTATAAACAAAATTAATGAGAAAAAGTATTGCATAAAAATGTTGTTTTATTAAGAGTTGGGTGACAAGAAACTGTAATCTAAATATTTCTCTGATACTGTGATAACGTTAGTTGCTTTAATTCACACAAGACTAGATCAGTATTATTAACTTAATTTAATTTAATTTGGTTTAATTTAATATAATATCTATATATATCTTAAGTAAATAGGCCTGCCCCCTCTCTCCTTTCTCCATTTTGAAATAGAAAATGCACATGAATAGTGAATTTTGGTGATAAGTATAAACACTGAGAAATTTAATAAATGGAGCGAACATATTTTTTCCATGAGAGAATTATATGTAAATTTCATTGAAATTGTCAATGTTGGTGATAATTCATGCCCACAAAAAAATTTAATAAATGGAGCGAACGTTTTTTTCCAGAGAGAATTATATGTAAATTTTAGTGAAATATAGCGTTTCAATGAAATATAGTGTTTTATTGAGTATAAAGCGGTTGATTTTGTTTTCAATAGTAGATGTGAAGATTCAAAGATAGTGGGAGATTTTTAATTATATTGAGGGAAGACAAACTCTTTCATTACATCAAGTATATTATATGTATTCTTATCTCCTACTATACTTTCTTTTGAATTAATCCCTATTGTTATTTATCTCAATATGTAATGTTTCAGTATATTTTTCTACATGTGTTTTATTGAGTATAAAGTGGTTGATTTTGTTTTCAGCAGTAGGTGTGAACATTCAAAGATAGTGGGAGATTTTCAATTATATTGAGGGAAGTCAGACTCTTTCATTATATTAGGTTTGTTACAGTTGTTCTTATCTCCTATTATACTTTCTTTTCAATTAATCCCTATAGTTATTTATCTGAATATGTAATGTTTCATTATATTTTTTCTACATTGTGCTTGATTACATATTTATTATTCATATTTAAATAATTGTCCAAAACTACACTTACTAATGTAAGATGCAAGACAAAAATAATATTTCGTCTTTCCAACTTAATAAGGCAATTTCTGCATGTGCACGACGTCGAAGATTTGAAATATTGCGGCGAAAAAGGCATCGTCCTATGAGGACACTGCTGACTTCAGATCCACATAAAATTGCACGTTCGATAAGAATTCTAAAGTTAAGACAAAAACGCTTGCGAAGTACTATGGCAATTGATTTGCTTACCCATACATCTGAAAGGAGGGTGACCTTCAACCTAAACACTTTAAATCAACACTTTGAGTTAATTAGAAACGCCCATCAAGAAAACATGTCAACAGTAAGTGATGCAGCAAATGAGAGACATGAAAGAAATTCAGTGACGTACAGTGCTTGGTGTATTGGTGAATCATCAACAGTGGGTAGACCATCTTTGCTATCAGATGATTTGAGCAGTAATAATGATTAGTGTGTAGTCAAGCCATCAAACGGACGATCGTCATCTCTAACAATTCAAAATGAAGATATACATGATGATGGTAAGCTCAGTGTACTGTACTGTAATACATAAACTATTAATAGTATGATATCTCTCTCCCACAATTCATTACATTATTAATTATCTCCCTTCTATAATTCTTTCTAAAATTGGTTGTGTAGCATGTTCTGCTCAGATTGGTCATGCAACTGTAATTGAAAGTGGTGAAGATGCGGAGCCTATCAATAGATTTTGCCTATCGTGCTAGTAGGTGGGCGACCCCGTATTGTATCTGCATCATTACAAAGGTCACATATTTGGTCTTCATGTAAAGTGTATGAGCTGACAAAAAACATTAAATAATTAGAGATATACATGTGAAGTGTATGAAGATATACATGTAAAGTGTATGAACATTACAAAGGTCACATATTTGGTCTTCATGTAAAGTGTATGAAGATATACATGATGATGGTAAGTTCAGTGTACTGTACTGTAATACATAAACTATTAATAGTATGATATCTCTCTCCTTCAATTCATTACATTATTAATTATCTCCCTTCTATAATTGTTTGTAAAATTGGTTGTGTAGCGTGTTCTGCTCAGATTGGTCATGCAATTGTAATTGAAAGAGGTGAAGATGCAGAGCCTTTCGACAGATTTTGTAGGCCGACATATGATGTTCATGTGTAACAATAGTTGTTTAGAACTTAAATTTTGCATTTTAACTGTCTGGATTGGACTCTTTTATTATCGTGAACAATGTATTTAAGCCATCTGTTGTATATATAATTGTGATTTAAGTGTGAAAGATTATTGTGATTAAGTTTGGATGTGCCTTATTATCATTAAATATTTGTGTTTGAATCATTTGTTTTATGTGCAAAGCTTTGCTACATAATTGTTGAATATTAAAATATAATTATGATGATTTTGAAGTTGTAAATATGGGGAGGTTTTGTGAAATATTTAAAAAAATGTTATTGATATTTTAATTTATTTTTTGGTAAAGTCTGTGCAATTTGCACAGGGGATATACTAGTCTTGTTATTATTCTGAAAAGGAAATCTACAATCTGGATAATCAATCATCCAATAAAATTAAGATAATAGTAACTAACTTTTAAGCACAAAAGTTAGTTAATTTTACATATAATTCTGTATTTTTGTAAATTGAAGAATAATAATTATATTATAACTTGAATTTTAAATCTAATAATATAATTATTATTCTTCAATTTACAAAAATACAGAATTATATGTAAAATTAACTAACTTTTGTGCTTAAAAGTTAGTTACTATTATCTTAATTTTATTTGATGATTGATTATCCAGATAGTAGATTCCCTTTTCAGAATAATAACAAGACTAGTATATCCCCTGTGCAAATTGCACAGACTTTACCAAAAAATAAATTAAAATATCAATAACATTAAAAAAATCGACAAAACCTCCCCATATTTACAACTTCAAAATCATCATAATTATATTTTAATATTCAACAATTATGTAGTAAAGCTTTGCACATAAAACAAATGATTCAAACACAAATATTTAATGATAATAAGGCACATCCAAACTTAATCACAATAATCTTTCATACTTAAATCACAATTATATACACAACAGATGGCTTAAATACAATATTCACGATAATAAAAGAGTCCAATCCAAACAGTTAAAATACAAAATTTAAGTTCTAAACAACTATTGTTTATAGCTACGTAAATACAAAAAAAAAAACGTGTACAAATTTCGACATTGAAGTATCAAAATATTTTAGTAATTTCAACATGGAATCACATTACCGAGCGACGGAATTCTCCACACATGAACATCATATGTCGGCCTACAAAATCTGTCGAAAGGCTCTGCATCTTCACCTCTTTCAATTACAATTGCATGACCAATCTGAGCAGAACATGCTACATAACCAATTTTACAAAGAATTATAGAAGGGAGATAATTAATAATGTAATGAATTGTAGGAGAGAGATACCATACTATTAATAGTTTATGTATTACAGTACAGTACACTGAACTTACCATCATCCTGTATATCTTCATACACTTTACATGAAGACCAAATATGTGACCTTTGTAATGTTCATACACTTTACATGTATATCTCTAATTATTTAATGTTTTTTGTCAGCTCATACACTTTACATGAAGACCAAATATGTGACCTTTGTAATGATGCAGATACAATACGGGGTCGCCCACCTACTGGCACGATAGGCAAAATCTATCGATAGGCTTTGCATCTTCACCTCTTTCAATTACAGTTGCATGACCAATCTGAGCAGAACATGCTACACAACCAATTTTAGAAAGAAGAATTATAGAAGGGAGATAATTAATAATGTAATGAATTGTAGGAGAGAGATATCATACTATTAATAGTTTATGTATTACAGTACAGTACACTGAACTTACCATCATCATGTATATCTTCATTTTGAATTGTTAGAGATGACGATCGTCCGTTTGATGGATCGACTACACACCAATCATTATTATTGCTCAAATCATCTGATAGCAAAGATGGTCTACCCACTGTTGATGATTCACCAACACACCAAGCACTGTACGTCACTGAATTTCTTTCATGTTTCTCATTTGCTGCATCACTTACTGTTGACATGTTTTCTTGATGGACGAATCTAATTAACTCAGAGTGTTGATCTAAAGTGTTTAGGTTGAAGGTCACCCTCCTTTCAGATGTATGGGTAAGCAAATCAATTGCCATAGTACTTCGCAAGTGTTTTTGTCTTAACTTTAGAATTCTTATCAAACGTGAAATTTTATGTAGACCTGAAGTCAGCAGTGTCCTCATAGGACGATGCCTTTTTCGCCGCAATATTTCAAATCTTCGACGTCGTGCACATGCAGAAATTGCCTTATTAAGTTGGAAAGACGAAATATTATTTTTTGTCTTGCATCCTACATTAGTAAGTGTAGTTTTGGACAATTATTTAAATATGAATAATAAATATGTAAT
Organism: Hemerocallis citrina; assembly: GCA_017893485.1. Classification (NCBI taxonomy): domain Eukaryota; kingdom Viridiplantae; phylum Streptophyta; class Magnoliopsida; order Asparagales; family Asphodelaceae; genus Hemerocallis; species Hemerocallis citrina. The sequence continues at coordinate 188,439,339 of CM030367.1, read as the reverse complement.
CAAACACAATGTAGAAAAAATATAATGAAACATTACATATTCAGATTAATAACTATAGGGATTAATTGAAAAGAAAGTATAATAGGAGATAAGAACAACTGTAACAAACCTAATGTAATGAAAGAGTCTGACTTCCCTCAATATAATTGAAAATCTCCCACTATCTTTGAATGTTCACACCTACTGCTGAAAACAAAATCAACTACTTTATACTCAATAAAACACATGTAGAAAAATATACTGAAACATTACATATTGAGATAAATAACAATAGGGATTAATTCAAAAGAAAGTATAGTAGGAGATAAGAATACATATAATATACCTGATGTAATGAAAGAGTTTGTCTTCCCTCAATATAATTAAAAAAAATATGAAATGAAAATTTAGTTAGGTGTATCACATTAAAAAATAATTATTTATATAGCGGAATGAACCAATGCGAATCATGGGCGGATCTGGGTCCAAGCAGCCCAAGCAATTGCTTTGGGCCCCCTTATTTATATGGCCCCATATTTTTAAAGTATTTACAATGTTGAAAAAGTAAAATGTAATATTTTACAATATAATTACATTATATTTATAGTTGTCTTATTAGCTTAGTTGGTTAGAGTGTTGTGTTAGTAATGTGAAAGTTGCAGGTTCAAAACTTGCATGAGCCAATTAATTTTTCATCAATTTTTATTTTTAAAACTAATTATTTTTCACATAACCATAAATGCCATTTTACAATTTTGTGAATTTAATATTATTTCTCACTTAGCCCATGTATGTCACTCTATGATATTTTTTCAATGTCCTATGGCATATCATATTTATTTGTTTATGATAAATTTCTAACCAAATTTTCAAGTGCGTATGGTTATTCTACATTTTAAGCTTCTAACTAGTATTCTCATTTACATATAATCATCATCATTTCATTCTGATCGTGTGCTCTAATATATCATATTTATTTCTTTGTGATAACATATTTCATTTTTGTTGTTAGAGTTTGTCCGGATTCTTTTTTGCCACGAGACATTTCATATAAAAAACGTACGTTATCAATTAACTTTTTTTTGGAAGCATATATATAAATTTGTTTTCATTTATATAGTATGGTCTCCAGTGCTCCAAATTTGTTTGCATTTAAATAATTGTCATTATTATTTTGTCAACTTGCAAAAGGCCCCATCTAAGAATTTTCTTAGGGGCCCCTAAAATTCAGATATGCCCTTGATGCGAATTGATATAAGACGATACATAAAAGAAAAAAAAATAAAGAATAAATAAGGCTTTTATAAATTCTTCTATGATGACATTATGAGATTCTTAAAATATAAAAACATTGTGTGCCAATAAATACTATTTTCTCTATTTGAATATTTTTAGATTGTTGATGACATTTACCTTTCAATTGATTATCATGGAGTTACGCACTTCTTGAAGAACTTCTTGATATACCACATTACGTGTACGATCATTAGTCTGTTGGGGATCATTTGAGTTATCTGTCAGCAAAATCTTTAAGCCAGAACGGGAAGTGCAACGCGATAATGCTACATACAATTGACCGTGTGTAAACACAGGTTTTTTAAGATAGACCCCAACGCGATGGAGAGTTTGGCCCTGGCTCTTGTTTATTGTCATAGCAAATGCCAACTTTATAGAAAATTGTCTTCTTCTGAGGACAAATGGCCACCTGATTTCTATAGGCAACATGCTCATTCTTTGAATCACAACTGTCTCACCTGCATATCTTCCTGTAATTATTGTAGCTATAATAATATGTTCTCCCAGAGTATGAATAATAAGACGTGTTCCATTGCAAAGTCCCATAGACTGATTCAAATTTCTCAACAATATAATTGGTACTCCTTGCTTCAATTCTAAACAATGATTTGGTAGCCCGCTCATCTTAATTGTATGTAGAAATTCCGGTGGATGCATATCCTGCTCATTTGTACCATTCAGGGTATGTTCAACTGAATCTGCACTTAAGTAGTTGACAACTTGTCCAGGAACCATAGACAAAATATGAGAATTAATGGCATCAACTTCTTCATTAGTTGGTGCTAGAATAACGCTTTTTTCAAGGAATGCTGGGTCATTATATCTAGATTCATTATTAGGATAAATCCAATCTATCAAACTCTTTAGACCATCTGCAGCTTTAATTAGAAGGTCATTTGGTATTTGTATCCAATCCTTTGCAGAACCTCTAGTATTAGATTCACCTGGAATTTTACCTTCTCTCACATCTAAAATCAACTTTGCAAAGGTCTCTTGTTCATTCTTGCTAGCTTGATCGAGTGAACTCCCCATCAATCTCATATTTTTTGTCAGCTCATACACTTTACATGAAGACCAAATATGTGACCTTTGTAATGATGCAGATACAATACGGGGTCGCCCACCTACTGGCACGATAGGCAAAATCTGTCGAAAGTCCCGCCGAGAACAACAACTTTTCCGCCAAATGCGTCATCAGCTGCACTTTCATTATTAAACTTCATTAGATCTTTGAAAGTTCGATCAACAGCTTCAAATGCATGACGATGCATCATTGGCGCTTCATCCCAAATGATCAAATCTGCTTATTGAATGAGCTGAGATAAATCATCCTGTTGGAAGATAGAACATGTAGAAGTTTCATGGACTTTTATTGGAATACAAAACCTTGAATGCGCAGTGCGACCTCTAGGTAATAACAAAGCAGCTATTCCAGAAGAAGCTACGGTGAGGACTATTTTTCTTTCAGCTCGAAACCTTGCAACTAATGTATTCCATAAAAATGTTTTTCCTGTACCGCCGCTACCATGAACAAAGAAAACACCACCCCTATTACTTGAGTGCACTGAAACCACAGCTTCCAATATCTGAATTTTCTCATGTGTCAACCTATGGAATAATTGCTCAAACTCTTGGTTTGACTCGTCGACATCATAACACAATTCATCGCGTATCTGTCGATTTTCAATGACATGTACATGTACATCCTCAGGAAATGGGAGTGATGGAAATTCTTTAAGAGATCGTCCGTTCTGATTTAAAATGCTTTCAATATCTGAAAGAGATAAATTCTTCAACTGGTTTTCTGTCAGCTCTAATCCAAAATCATGTGATTCAGTCCTACATTTATGCAATATATCATCTGATAGATTGCTCCAATGTTTGTTCCATAAATCAAACAGATTAGTTGGCTCAGAAAACATCAATATCGAAGCAAAAAAGTTTTTGAGCCAACGACCTGATGCAAAAGAGGATGCTTCGATTAGTGCCTGGTGCCATTCGTTGTCATCCTCTAGCAACCCAAGTGCACAACATACAGACTGATAATTATGATAGGTCACTCCATTCACGGTTCTTAAATGTGCATAGCTAGTCGCTCCACGCACCACGCACAACAACATTCGTAAATAAAACCTCTCTCCTGCAGCTGGAGGTGCATAGTATAGTCTTCCAAATGCGAAACCACGAAGTCTTCTTGACCACTTCCTATCCACCGACTTCCATACCCATTTTTCCGAAAATTCAGAGTATGTAAGATCTCAAGCATCTTCATAAACCTGATTAGCCTCAAACCAACCATCTAACATCGTTTTCTGATATTCAGCTTTTGAGACAACTTCGGCCAAGTTAGCATTTTCATTGAAATAGACACTCTGCTGATTTTCTAGATGATACTGTAAACGTTCCACTGGAGGATGATGACGATGCAAACTAAAATAAAAAATTCTCCAACATGCTTCGACAGAGGAGACATAACGACAATCTAAATATTGCTGAATTTAATCAGCTGCCTTGTATTGAGGTCCAAAATTTCCCGGGACAAGATTTCCATTGTCTTCTATAATTATTGTAGTTCTATCATGACCTTTATGCACATACTTGTAAAGGTACTTGAGCAACTTAGGATTGGCAGAAATCTCAATGTTGATATGAGCATCATATTTTGTTGTTAAATCTAAATTGTAGGGTACCACCCATCGATTGTCAATAACCTTCGGATTGTGGCCACCTATTACAAACATCCGACCATCATCCCGACGACGATATTGAACATACCCGTGCTTATCAATAATAGTTTCATTTATAAATTGTCTCGGATACCTTTTTGTGCACACACCATTCTCCATACATGGAGATGTTGGATTGTACTCCCCGCATGGCCCATGAATCATAGACCGAAGCACAATTGCATGAGCTTCGGGAAATTGTTCCTTATCTGGAATCTCAGCGGATACTAATCTATCAATATTTTCAATATTGGCAATCTTGTCTTCTCTTCGAACAGTAATCAAAATGTGAGCATGAGGAAGCCCTCTTTTCTGAAATTCAATTACATGTAGATCTGTTTTCAACAAAAATAAATAGATTTCTTAAAATATGCTCATTTGAAATATAAGTCAAATTCTACTAATTCTCAATTCTTTTATTGAAATTAAATTTAAAATGGTTAAAATTGTTAGATTTTGTACCTGAAATAGTTGATCCAAACATCTTGCGTTGTTTGATATTTTTCATAAGTTCCTTCAATTTTAGCCTGAACACTCTGGTAACAATATCTGGTCTATCTTTGGGTTTTAGATTTGGAAAATACTGCAGTGATTCAATGATTTAGTCCACTTAGGATTACATGTGAAAGTTATAAAAAAATTGGGTGCTCCACCCCAACGACATATAGCAATAGCATCTTGATACTGTTGATACATATCACGCGGTCCCCCAGTAAAAGAAAATGGAAGAACATATCGTCTACCCACTGCCCCTGCTTCTGTTTCCCCTGCAGTGAATGCATCTTGAAGACCAGATAACAGCTCATTTCGTATACTTTTTTGATTCATCTTCATCCAGTTGAGACGATTTTGTTCTATTGTGGCATATGAATCAACAAAATATTGTTGAGTTAGTCGACCACTTCTTAATAGAGCATTATCCTCACATCTGCGTGATTGCAAGCGAAATGCATAATACTCTCGAATAGATACAGTTGTTTATCGGCCAACGTGCCTTCCAACTTTAAATTTAATGTCAATTCTCCATCCTTCCCCACCAAATGGAAACAACAATGGATATTGCAGAGGCATGTAACATGGTTGTGTTTTAAATATCCTTTGTAAGGCTCCACTTTTTGTGCATACTACGATATCCCTCTTACTCACATTCTCTGAGCCATCACCGACCATGAGAGCAGCAACCTCATCACAGGAAGGTAAAATATACTGTCGACCATCACGTGCCCTCTCATTTATGATACGTATTCTCAAATTCATCGACAAATTATGTTGATGTATATTTTCTCCTGGAGGTCGAAGTAGATCTCTTGATCGTCGAAACATCTTTACGTATGGATTAACTTCATTTAGTAAATTTTGTAGTTTCTCCATAACTTCTCTATCTATGTTATTGATGCCCATATTTTTTGCATGATTTGTACGTTGATCCAACTCGTATTGACCATCATGTATATACAATTGTGCAAATTTGGGTTCGATCCCTTCAACTGGAAGTAGAGAACCAATACAGTAATAATTTGATTCACTTATCTTGAAAGTATATGGACCCCTACAATCCATGACCCGCAAGTCAATTTTTCCTCCCATTTATGTGAAGGAGAATAATGAATTATAAATTCTGACCAGATCCTTAAATTTTGACAGAGGTGTGTTATATTTTCCATCAAGAAGCTCCATAATAAGCTGGGGTGATGTTGGCAAAAAAGGGAGAGTAACTAAACCTTCTCTACAACACATTTGAAAGCGTGGATGACTGATTGATGTTGTAGAAGAACGCTCTCCAGTCCACATTTGAGCATGACAACTACTACACTCAACATCTTGCTTGCCTAAGTAGGAACTTCGCCCGATATTTGGTTTATACATTCTCGTCGTACCTATTAAAAAGAATTTCAGTCATTTTATATTTCTGTTATAAAATTATTTAATAGTGTTAAACCATATATAGATACCGAATATTCTTACTTCTTCTGGGATCTGCATCTTCACCTCTTTCAATTACAGTTGCATGACCAATCTGAGCAGAACATGCTACACAACCAATTTTAGAAAGAAGAATTATAGAAGGGAGATAATTAATAATGTAATGAATTGTAGGAGAGAGATATCATACTATTAATAGTTTATGTATTACAGTACAGTACACTGAACTTACCATCATCATGTATATCTTCATTTTGAATTGTTAGAGATGACGATCGTCTGTTTGATGGATCGACTACACACCAATCATTATTACTGCTCAAATCATCTGATAGCAAAGATGGTCTACCCACTGTTGATGATTCACCAACACACCAAGCACTGTACGTCACTGAATTTCTTTCATGTCTCTCATTTGCTGCATCACTTACTGTTGACATGTTTTCTTGATGGACGTTTCTAATTAACTCAGAGTGTTGATCTAAAGTGTTTAGGTTGAAGGTCACCCTCCTTTCAGATGTATGGGTAAGCAAATCAATTGCCATAGTACTTCGCAAGCGTTTTTGTATTAACTTTAGAATTCTTATCGAACGTGCAATTTTATGTGGATCTGAAGTCAGCAGTGTCCTCATAGGATGATGCCTTTTTTGCCGCAATATTTCAAATCTTCGACGTCGTGCACATGCAAAAATTGCCTTATTAAGTTGGAAAGACGAAATATTATTTTTGTCTTGCATCCTACATTAGTAAGTGTAGTTTTGGACAATTATTTAAATATGAATAATAGATATGTAATCAAACACAATGTAGAAAAAATATAATGAAACATTACATATTCAGATAAATAACTATAGGGATTAATTGAAAAGAAAGTATAATAGGAGATAAGAACAACTGTAACAAACCTAATGTGATGAAAGAGTCTGACTTCCCTCAATATAATTGAAAATCTCCCACTATCTTTGAATATTCACACCTACTGCTGAAAACAAAATCAACCACTTTATACTCAATAAAACACATGTAGAAAAATATACTGAAACATTACTGTTGCCGCTAAATTTGGTGTGGGGGCCAATAGATAGAATTTGTGAGTTCGTGGAAAAATCTGAATACCGAATCCAAGCCTGTTCGTTGGAATTGGGCTGCTGACTCCCGCTGTTCACCTGCAAGGAAGTGCGATACACCGGGGTTGATCCCGGCGATGCACCCTCCGACGCTCTTATCAGTAACCAGTATATGATTAAGAAAGAGCTTTAATTGGAAAAAGAGTGATTACCTTGTAACAGTGGTAGGTCGGAGGTATTTATAGTCGCCATGGGAATTTGATTAGGGATCTGATTTTCTATGATACCGTTAGGAGTAAAATCCTTATAATTAGTTTAGGAAACTGATCCCTAATTCCCGATGAGAGGATAACCGCGAATCAGGCCCGTTGATTTAGTCAAATCAGAGACCCTGATTTCCTCTTGCTGGTCTGGGTTTGTCTTGGGTCGGGACCCGTACCCAGCTGGAGTAAATCCGTTCGCAGGTTATTGGATCTATGAAGGGGAGATCCAGTGCCCGCTTCGGGCCCATCTATATGCGAAATTACCATTTTACCCCTGAGCTTCAAGATTCGTACCCAATCTGGACGGTTCCGATTTAACCCCATTTTTAGCCATATCACGAGCCCCCCACTCCTAAAGACTGAGTGTGATCAGCCTTTGAGGAGTAGTTTAACTGTTTCAGTGGCTAGTGGAGTTGTATCGGAGTCTGAATGGAGGGTTTTGAATCTCGAAGGGGGTAGTGAGGTGATTTTTGAAGCTGTAAGCTGTTCTTGAGCCTTGTTGAATATTAAACGGTTTTTATCTATTTTTTCGGATTATTTATTTAATTTTGCGATGTGTTAACCAGTCATTCGGGGGCCTTAACAATACATTCTAGGCAATAATTGTTCGTTCAGAGGCTCAAAAATATTCCACCGAATTTATAATTATTTTCTAGAATTTCTAGTTAATTTTCTCGAATTTTTAGTAATTTTTTCGCAATTTTTAAATAAATAAAACGATTAAAATAAATAAAAATTGATTTTAATACCTATTTATGGCGTGGCTTGATCTGGACCGTTCATCACCAGAAGCGCGAATTTCTGGAAGATCCAACGGTTGTGGCCGTTCGGTAGTCATTTTCTCGCTTTTGGAGCTCGGATGGGCACTTGCTCGGTCAGCCGACCGGGGATATAAGGGTTCGGCTGTCTGAGCGACGTGGTGCGATCTGAGCTGTTGGATGGTGGCGCGAATCTTGAGATGGGCTCAGTTCCCAAGAAAACGCTATCTTGTCGTTTAGCGCACGTGGCAGATCTGGACCGTTCATCATCAGAAGCGCGAATTTCTGGAAGATCCAACGGTCGTGGTCACTCGGTGCCTTTTTTTCTCTGTTTTGGAGCTCGGATGGGCATTTGCTCGGTTAGCCGACCTGAGGTCTAAGGGTTTGGCTATCCGAGCGGCGTTGCGCGATCTGAGCCGTTGGATAATGGCACGAATCTCGAGACGGGCCCAGATCCCAAGAAAACGCTATCTTGTCGTTTAGCGACGCTGGCAAGATCTGGGCTGTCTGATCGAGATCTTACACGAATGTTGAGGAGAAAGTGAATTTTCTCCATTTTGGGGCTCGGATGGGCACTTGCTCGGTTAGCCGACCGGGCGTCTAAGGATTCGGCTGTCCGAGCGACGTGGCGCGATCTGAGCCGTTGGATGGTGGCACGAATCTTGAGATGGGCTCCGTTTCCAAGAAAATGCTATCTTGTCGTTTAGCGATGCTGGCAAGATCTGGGCCGTTGGATGCTGGCACGAATCTCGAGACGGTTCCGTTCTCAAGAAAATGCTATCTTGTCGTTTAGCGACGATGGCAACATCTGGGCCGTCTGATCGAGATCTTACAGGAATGTTGAGCAGAAAGTAAATTTTCTCCATTTTGGGGCTCGGATGGGCACTTACTCGGTTAGCCGACAGGGAGTCTAAGGATTCGGCTGTCTGAGCGACGTGGCGCGATCTGAGCCGTTGGATGGTGCACGAATCTCGATACGGGCTCTGTTTCCAAGAAAACGCTATCTTGTCGTTTAGCGACGCTGGCAAGATCTGGGTGGTTGGATGATGGCACGAATCTCGAGACGGCTTCGTTCCCAAGAAAACGCTATCTTGTCGTTTAGCGACGCTGGCAAGATCTGGGCCGTCTGATCGAGATCTTACACGAATGTTGAGGAGAAAGTGAATTTTCTCCGTTTTGGGGCTCGGATGGGCACTTGCTCGGTTAGCCGACCGGGCGTCTAAGGATTCGGCTGTCCGAGCGACGTGGCGCGATCTGAGCCGTTGGATGGTGGCACGAATCTCGAGACGGGCTCCGTTTCCAAGAAAATGCTATCTTGTCGTTTAGCGACGCTGGCAAGTTCTAGGCCATTGGATGCTGGCACGAATCTCGAGACGGCTCCGTTCCCAAGAAAATGCTATCTTTTCGTTTAGCGACGATGGCAAGATCTGGGCCGTCTGATCGAGATCTTACACGAATGTTGAGGAGAAAGTGAATTTTCTCCGTTTTGGGGCTCGGATGGGCACTTGCTCGGTTTGCCGACCGGGAGTCTGAGGGTTTATGGGTCGGCAAGGGCGATGGCGAGCCGTTGGGCCTTCGTGAGAAGGCCGAGCTGAGCTACTGGCTGCCCTCAGGGAGCATTAATGGCGCCCCAGGATTTGTGCGGCGTTCTAACTTCCCGGGGTCATTAAAATGGCGTTCTCTAATTAATGCGTGGCGCTTCAGCTCCCTAGGCGTGACTGCTGGGCTTCCGTCGCTTGGACTCCCGAGGGCCATAATGGCTGGTCCTTGGGGGGAGGTTATAAATACCCCGCTCCCCCTGTAGCTTTGATCACAGCAATGGTGGTTCATCGGCCATCGAAGGTGTCTGCCTTGGGCGGATGCCTGTTTTTTGGAAAATTCTAACCCTGAGAGCGTCGGATGGGTGGTTACTCTTCCGCCGTGATCTTCTCCTGACTCTGACGGCCCCGCTGCGGATGTCAGGGCCAGGGGAGATCAGGGCAGAAGGGGTGACGACCGGAGTCCGGACCCGGGGGACAAGGTGCCTCGGACGGATGGTCTTCTCTGATCTCTGTCTTCCTTCCGGGCTGACGGCTTCTGATAGTTGTCAGCCCGAAGGAGCTAGAGATGGGAGGGGGGCCGATCTGCCTTCTGACTGGGCCTCACGCGATGGTGGTTTTTCTCCCACCCTTGAACGATTCGTGGTTTCGGCTTCCGAGGCCGTAAGCCTCGAGTTGCTCATGGGTGAGAGGGGAACTGACCGAGTCCTGGGGCCCGGGGCACTCGCCGAGGGCGGGTGCCTTAAAACTTTTAATCCAAATTTTTTCTTGCTTCCTGGGACAGATGCGGGGTGTCCGGGTCCGAAGTGCTTCATCCGGGCGTTGTGGCGCGATCTGAGCCGGTGGACGGTGGCACGAATCTCGAGACGGGCTCTTGTTCGGTAGCCGATCGGGCTCTTTGATGTTGGGGTCGGATCGCACGTCGCTCGGATTTTGATCCCGTGTGTGCCGAGCTATTTGACTTGTATCGAAACATTTTTGTCTTTTGGCCAACCGTTGCTACTCGGTCACAAAGTCGTTTGGGCTTTCGTAAGAGTCGCGCCCTTACGTAATGAAGCCCAAGAGACTTTTTCTTTTACTATAAAACTTTACTTCCTCCACCCCCTATCTCATTATTCACTTTTACTTACTCAAGCTTTTACTTCTTACCATTGAAGTTTTTAGCTCCTGGGTGGCGCTGCTAGCTGTCGCGGCAAGGCGTTTCTTTGCTCCGACGAACTTTTCCGACCGTAACAGTCACTTCAAGGTCAGTCTCTTTCCTCTCTCTTTAGAAAAATGGTTAAGATTACTTCTTCGGATGAGACCCCCGCCTCGGACCGAGTCGTTAGCCGAGCGGGTAAAGAGAAGGAAGTGGTAGAGTCGACCGAGCTGACCGTGGTCCGACCGAGCAAGAGTGGGGAGGTCGCCGAGCTACCCCAGGATGTTGCAGCGAGCTCCCGAAAGGGTAAGGGGGTCGTGACGGTCATAGAGCAGCCGAAGAAGGCAGGGGAGTTCGGTCGGCTGCCGATCGTTCTGTCGAGCGTGGGGGGAGTTCGGAGCTACTCCGAAGAGATGCTGGAGAAGGTGACCCAGGGCACCGCCAAATCGGTAGAGGAGAACGAGCCGAGAGAGTTGTCCGAGGTGGACCAGATCACTTCGGTTCTTACGGAGGCTGATCTGCATCGGATCCGGACCGAATTCCAGATCCCTGCCGAGTACGGGCTACTTCTCCCTGGACCAGGTTTCCGAGCCTGCACGTCGTCTTCGGCCGACACGTGCGTTTTTCCACTCGACTCCTTGGCCGCTGGGCTCCGTTTGCCGCTGCATTCGTTCATTATCGAGGTCCTCAATTGGTACGGCTTGTGCCCTGCCCAACTGATGCCGAACACTTGGAGGCACATCTCGGCGTTTGTTCTTCAGTGTCAAGAGATCGGTGCCGAGCCAAGTCTGTTTCTCCTTCGGAGCCTCTACCGTCCTTGCTAGCCAAACAGAAACGAGCAGAGGTTCTACCTTTCGCCGCGGACAGGCATGAAGTTGATCGAGAACCCGGACTCAATCAAGCATTGGAAGGAGAAGTACTTCATTGTCCGAGCTCCCGAACCCTGGGCAATTCCGATAGCTTGGTCGAGGGAGGGCCTGCCCAAGCGAGCGAAGAAGGAGCCGGTGCTTAGTGATGAGGAGACGGAAGTCCTCAAGAAACTCCTCGGCCTGCCGATGCTTAGTTGGAAGGACATCACCAAGGAGGCTCTGTTTCGAGGGGGTCTCAGTCCGATTGACCCCAGTACGCCCTTGGTATTTTTACTTTTTGCTTGAAGTTCTTGAAAATTTTTCTAAGTTTTTTCATTCGGTTTGTGCAGAGTCTTCCAAGATGGACTATAGGGCGTTGATGGCGAAGGCCAAGGCGGCTAGGGAGCAGAAGACGAGAAAGAAGAGACCCTCGACAGGGCCTCAGGGCGGTCGAGCATCGAAGATACCTTCGGTCCCAAAGACCGCCGACCTGCAGGGGGTCGTTGTTCCGGATGCCGATCCCGAGCAGGAGAAGGTCGCGACCTCCGATCCTCCTGTCTCGGATGCGCAACGGCGAAGGCAGATGCTCCCGGCTCATCGAGCGGCGCGTTCAACGTGAGCACGGCGTTAGCCCTTAACGTTCCGCCCCTTACTGCCGAAGCGGAGAAGATTCTGACCGAGGAGCATAAGCGGATCTTCGTCCCTGACTGGCAAGTAATGAAGGTCGACGGATTCTTGGGGGACGGCAACATTTGTATGCAGGCGGTGAAACACCTGCCGACCCCAAAGGACCGAGCGACGCTTAAGTCCAGGGAGGTCGGGGACGCTACGATGCAGATCGCTCGGAACACGATGTCGGTAAGTAAACCGAACACTTTCTTCTTGAAGCATTTCTTTCAAAATTTTCTAAGTTCTTATGTTCGGATTCTAACTGTTTGTTTTCTTTCCAGACCTTCTGCCACTTCAACTTTTTGCTCGAAGAGTTCGCGAGCAAAGAACATGAGCTGTCGGCACTGTGCGACCGGGAAAGGTCGGAGCGCGCGAAAGCTGTGAAGCTGTTCGAAGCCGAGCAGCTCCTCTCGGCAAAGCGCGGTGCCGAAGTGGCGGGGTTGGAGGTGCAGCTGGCCGAATCCATACAGCGGTCGGCAGATGAGGCGGTCAAGCTCGAGGCCTCGGAGAAGGAGAATGCCGAGCTCAAGGAGGAGCTGGCCAAAGCCCGGTCGGAGGCGGAGAAAGCTCGGAAGGAGACCGAGAGGATCAGGGCCAAGCACCAATCGAAGGTTGCGAAGGCGAAGAGGGCTGTCCAGCAAGAGGCCGAGCAGCACATGTTTAAGAACATGGAGGACGCGTACGGCCGAGCCCTGCTTCATATCGCTGCTCGGAACCCGGGGTTCGACACATCCTCCTACCACTTCTACGACCCCGTGGAGGGGGAGGAGGAGCTTCCCTCGGCAATGCTCAGCCCCGAAGGACAGGCCGGCGGTGTGGAAGGCACGGGCGAGACAGAGGCCGAGGGTGAGGAGGAGGACGACTCCGAGGACGAGGACGTGGACGAGGACATGGGAATCGTCGGGGGGTCGGAAGACCCGAGCGACAAAAAGGTCGACCCCTAACTTGGTTGCATCTTTAGTCTTCTTTTTGTTTTTTTTTGTAACGCCTGACCGCGGACTGGCCACCGCTCTTGTAATGCTTTTTTGAGTTTTGAATAAAAACGCTTTTTGTTTGGCCAAAAATTCTCTAAGTGTTAGACCTCGGATTTTGTGTTTGACTAGCCGCGAAATTTCTCCAAGTGTTGGGCATCGGATTTATCTTTGCTTTTCAGGTGAAGTTTGGTCCGATCACGGAGGTTTCGTATCTTCGCAAGGAGCTGAAAGAAATGAAGCGAGCGCTTTCCCATAGCCGAGAGAGGCGATTCTTTATGCTCTTGAAGTTGGAGGAGATAAAAGCGGCAGCTAGGGGGTATTGTCGTGAGTTGAAGCAACTACGGAAGCAACCTCAAGCTTCTGGTCTCGAAGGTGAGATGGAGCGGCTCCGTAGGGAGCTTTTCGTTGCCGAGCAAAAGAATAACGAGCTCTTGGTCACTTGGAGGTAACGGAGAAAGAACATTCGGCGGAAGGAGAGAAGTTAGCTTCCGAGTTGGAGAAGTTGTCATCCGAGCACCAAAAGTTGTTGGTCAAGGTCGACAAGCTTAGGAAAATTACGACAGACAGGGGGATCGAGGTCACCCATTATCGACGTCTTGCGACCGATAGTGCCAATGTTGCGGGCTCGTCGAGACCTCCTTGTTTGAAGATGTCGTTGAAGGATGACGTTCTGAGATATAGGATTATCGAGCTGGAGGAAGAGATCGCGTTGCTCAAGCCTCTGCCCGAGAGGGCCAACGTTCGTAGTACGTCGTGTACTCGCGAAGAGAGCGAGAGAGGGATCACCTTCTACGAACTTGCGACTCGTTTGCCTGCGGTGAGGCGGAGTCCTGCTGATGCTCAGAGTAGTGTAGCTGTCTCGTCTAGCGGTGCCTCAGTTGGCGCCACAGTTAGAGTTAGCGGCGAAGAGGGATCTCGCTTCGCTGGTTTGGAATCGAGCTCGGAGGTCAGGCGTCGCCGACCCCGGGTTTCCTTGAACCGGAGCGTTCCCCTTCCGAAGAAGCACTAAACGTGTTGTATTATGTCTCTCTAAGTTATTGTAAAACCCTGTTGTAGCGTCGGTCTAGTTGTATGTAGGGCTACTTTATTTGAATAAAAACCTTTGCTTTGCTTCTGTGTAACTTCCGATCCCTGACAACTTACTCAAAGTCTGAAAGTTTGATTGAAAATTCTTGAAGTGTTGGGCTTCGGTAGTGTTCGAGATTTTGTTGTCTGACTCTTCTTCTTTTCAGCTTGTGGTCGTGGCTGAAGACATCGAGCCTGCTCGCTCGGATGACAACGCTCGAGCCGAGGCTGTCTCAGGGGTGATGAGGCCGTGCTTGGGGAGGTGCCGAGAGCGGCTCTATGAAGTCGAGCTGGGATTGCGCCGAGCCGAAAGCGAGCGGAACCATCTTCAGCTCATCCTAGGCCAGCGGGACATCGATATCCGGCGTCTGGAGAGCAGGATCGCCGAGATGACCCCCGTAGGAGAGGACGAAGGTTCGGCGACCGCCTTTAGCAACACTCTTCGGATCCAGTGCGTTCGGTACAATTTGTCAAAAATAACAGCGGGGAGGGACGATCTGCTTTCCGAGATCTGTCACTTGCAGGCTGTAGAGGCGGAGCTTCGGATGGAGGGAGAGGGACTGGCGGCCGAGGTGGCCAAACTGACGACCGAGCAGGACGAGCTAACGGCCGAGGTCGACGCACCGAAGTGTAGTGGGTCGGCATTGTAATTTTTGTACTTTAAGGCCTTGTGACCTTGTTGTACGGAAGAGTCGCTTTGTACTGTATCCCAATTATTAATAACATTTCTTTCTCGAACTCGCATGTCTTTTGTAACTTTGCGTAGTCATTTTGTTTGTGACTGTGTTCATCGCGCCGAGGTCTCTGAGCCGACCTCTTGTTCGCTCGGCCAGTGGTGCCGAGCAGTGCTTTGGTCTCCTAATCTTACGAACTTGCGAGATGGGCCGAGCTTTACCTAATTGTGGGCTCGCTGGCCATCGTAAGAGTAGTTCGACGGCTGTGGGAGCAATTCCGAATGGCGACCCACTCCTAACCCGCTTAGAAGCGAGCTTGCGGAGTAGAATCGAGCCAAGTGTTGGACTCTGGAACCATCGTTAGAGTTCAACGGTCGTGGGAGCAATTCCGAATGGCGACCCACTCCTAGCTCGCTTAGAAGCGAGCTTGCGGAGTAGAATCGAGCCAAGTGTTGGACTCCGGAACCATCGTTAGGGTTCAACGGTCGTGGGAGCAATTCCGAATGGCGACCCACTCCTAGCCCGCTTAGAAGCGAGCTTGCGGAGTAGAATCGAGCCAAGTGTTGGACTCCGGAACCATCGTTAGAGTTCAACGGTCGTGGGAGCAATTCCGAATGGCGACCCACTCCTAGCCCGCTTAGAAGCACGCTTGCGGAGTAGAATCGAGCCAAGTGTTGGACTCCGGAACCATCGTTAGAGCTCAATGGTCGTGGGAGCAATTCCGAGCGGCGAACTACTTCTAGCTTGCTTAAGAGCGAGCTTGCGAAGTAGAGTCGAGCCGGGTATTGGACTCCGAACCATTGATTAAATAAAAAATAAAGGCGGAGAGGTACAAGCAATTTTATATGTACGAAAAAGCATTCTTTATTGATAACTGACGGCGAGCCGTTTTTACATATGACAACTTAAGAGAGGAATTACAAGTTAGAGGAGAGGAACGGTTCGACACCCTGGGATACTCAGAGAGGCGTCGGGGCGCTTTCTTGGTATTTTAAAAGGTGGTCGGCATTCCAGGTCCTCGAAATCTCCCTGCCTTCCAGGTCTTCTAGACGATAAGCTTCGGGCCGAACTACTTTTGCGATCTTGTAAGGTCCTTCCCAATTCGGAGCTAGTTTGCTCTTCTGATTGGGGAATGAGATGGCTAGTTTTCTGAGGACCAAGTCCCCCTCCTTGAGATCGGTGGGTCGGACTCTCTTGTTGTATGCCAACTCGATCCTCCTCCGGTAGTTCTGTTGGCGGATTGATGCTCTTTCCCTCAGTTCGTCCACCAGGTCTAAGTTCGCCCGGAGTTCCCTGGCGTTCTGTTCCTTGTTGTAGGCTGCGAGGCGAGGAGAAGGTATTCCGACTTCGAGGGGTATCATGCCTCGGACCCGTAGGTGAGGTTGAACGGGGACTCTCCTGTGGGGGTCCGTTTGTTGGTACGGTAGTTCCACAGCACGTTGGGGAGTTGGTCGACCCATAAGCCTTTAGAACACTTGTCCAGTCTCTTCTTGATACCAGAGAGGATCTGCCGGTTAGCGTTCTCTGCCTGGCCATTCGACTGTGGATGGGAGACGGAGGAGAAGCGTTGTTGGATGGCAAGGTCTTCACATAGGGCTCGGAACGTGGCCCTAGTAAACTGAGTTCCGTTGTCTGTTACGAGGACACGGGAGACGCCGAATTGGCAGATGACATTCTTCCAAAAGAATTGAAGCACCTTGTTCTCGGTGATAGTGGCTATGGGCTCGGCCACAATCCACTTTGAAAAGTAGTCGATGGCTACGACCAAGAACTTGAACTGGCCCGGAGCTGGAGGGAATGGCCCTAGTAAATCCATCCCCCACATTGCAAAGGGGATAGGACTTGATAGGGAGGCGAGGTTAACTTGGGGGAGGCGACGAATGTTGGAATGTCTCTGACAAGAGCCACATTGCCGAACGCGTCGCTCGGCATCTTGGAGGAGAGTCGGCCAGAAGTATCCGTAATTCAGAGCTTTCCGAGCTAACGACCTAGACCCTGAATGTTCCCCGCCGATGCCTTCATGGAGCTCCTGTAAGGCATAGTCGGCTTGTTCCGGGGAAAGGCATCTCATGTATGGTCGGCCGTCTATCTGCGAGAAGGAGCGCTTGTACAAGATCCCCTCGGTCAGGATGTACCGCTCGGCCCTGGTTCTTATTCGGCGTGCTTCCTTGGGGTCCTCGGGGAGGAGTCCGTCCCTTAGGAATTCCACTAACGGTTTCATCCAATTATCTTGCAGTAGGACCGGCAATGACTCCACTGAGTCGAGGGTCTCGTCTTCTATACTCGGTTTCAAGAGGACCTCGATCAAGATGGTCTGCTCGAGACCTTGGAGGGAGGATGAGGCCAACTTGGAGAGGGCGTCGGCCTGTGAATTCTCCTCTCGAGGGAATCGTTGGATGAGTGCCTCTTCGAACCAGGCCATGAGGGTTCGGACTTTGGCGAGGTACTTCGCCATCCGTTCATCTCGTGCCTCGTAATCGCCCAAGACTTGATTCACAACCAGCTGAGAGTCACTATAGATTCGGAGGCGTTGCGCCCCGGCACTTCGGGCAAGTCCGAGGCCGGCGATTAGTGCCTCATACTCTGCTTCGTTGTTTGAGGCCTTGAAATTCATGCGGAGGGCATACTGGAGGACGAAGTCGTCTAGACCTGTCAGGATGATACCTGCGCCGCTCCCCTCGTTGCAAGAGGAACCGTCCACAAAAATCGTCCAGATGGGTGGTCTGTTCTCTGCTTGGCTGACCTCGGGGATGGTGCTCTCGACGATGAATTCCGCTAAGGCCTGAGCCTTTATTGCGGTTCGAGGCTGGTAGGAGATGTCATGTTGGCTCAGCTCGATGGACCATTTCATAAGCCGGCCTGAGGTTTCCGGCTTGTGGAGTACTTGTTTCAGCGGTTGGTCGGTGAGGACCACAACCGAGTGGGACTGAAAGTATGGGCGGAGCTTCCTTGCTGCCATAATTAGGGCGTAGGCCATCTTTTCTATCTTCGGGTAGCGTAGCTCGGCGTCTCAAAGCACCTTGCTCACATAGTAGATGGGCCTTTGAACCCGGTCTTCTTCCCTCACCAAAACAGCACTTAGGGTCTGCTCGGAAGCAGCTAAGTAGAGGAAGAGGGTTTCCCCTGGGACGGGCTTGCTGAGCAGGGGAGGATTGACCAAGTAGGCTTTTAGCTGGTTGAACAACTCCTGTTGCAGTTCGCCCCATTCGAAACCCTTGGCCCCCCTGAGAGCCTTGAAGAAGGTGAGGCACTTTTCCCCAGACTTCGAAAGGAATCGCCCAATAGCAGCGAGGCGACCCGTAAGCTTCTGCACTTCCTTGATGTTCCGGGGTGGGGCCATGTCCACTATGGCCTTAATTTTTTCAAGATTTGCTTCGATCCATCACTGGCTGACCATGAAGCCGAGGAACTTTCCTGACTCAGACCCCGAACGCACACTTGTTCAGATTAAGCTTCATGTTGTGCCTTCTCAGTACGCCGAATGCCTCCTGTAGGTCGGCCACGTGGTCGGTACCTCGGATGCTCTTCACGAGCATGTCGTCGACGTATACTTCCATGTTGCGGCCTATCTGGCTTTGGAAGACTTTATTGATGAGGTGCTGGTAGGTGGCTCCAACGTTCTTTAATCCGAACGGCATAAATCTATAACAGTAGAGGCCCTGGTCGGTAATGAAGGAAGTCTTCGGGATGTCTGGGGGGAACATTCGTATCTGGTTGTAGCCGGAGAAGGCGTCCATGAAGCTGAGGAGCTCATGGCCCGAGGTGGCATCGATGAGGGTGTCGATATTCGGGAGAGGAAACGGATCCTTCGGACACGCCTTATTCAAGTCTGTGAAGTCGATGCATATCCTCCAGGAACCATTGGACTTCTTAACCATGACGACATTGGAGAGCCACTCGGGGTAGTTCACCTCCTGTATGAACCGAGCTTTTAGGAGTTTTTCCACCTCCTCCTTGATGGCTTGTTGTCGCTCAGGAGCGAATTTATGCCTCTTCTGCTGAACCGGTCTGCCCCCCGGTTCGACGCTGAGGCGGTGCACTAGAAGCTCCTCGGAAATTCCGGGCATATCCGCGGCGGACCAAGCAAATAGGTCACAGTTCTTCCAAATGCACTGCACCAAGTCGGAACATAGGGCAGTCGGTAGGGATTTGCTGATGAGGAACTTTCGGCTCGGGTCCTCGTCCGAGAAGAGCACTTCTTCCAATTCGTTCGCCGGCTCGGGGATTTCTAGAGTCTCGAGGGAGAGCATCAGACCCCCAGTGGAAGTCATGTAGCATTTCCAAGCCGTCTCTTGGCTACCCTTGACTTCTCCCACTCCCGCCCGGGTGGGGAACTTCATCTTGAGGTGGTACTCCGAAGGAACGGCTTCCAGGGCAGCTAGGCCAGTTCGGCCCAAGATGACATTGTATGTAGCCGAGACATCGACGACCATAAAGTCCATCGGCTCTGTCCGGGTGGTAAGGGTCTTCCCAGCAGTTACGTCCAGGGTGATAACCCCTTCGACAGTTACTGGCACCCCCGTGAACCCGTGGAGCGTGTAGCCAGCCGGTTTGAGGCGATCCCGGGATAGTTCCAGCCTTCGGAAGGCCGAGAGAAAGAGGATGTTCACGGAGCTCCCGTTGTCTACCAGGATCCTCTGCACTTTGAAGTTCGCCATGCGGAGGTCGATAACAAGTGCGTCGCAGTGGGGAGTTCGGACCCCCTCGAGGTCTTCATCAGAGAAAGTTACTGGGACGCCGTGAACTGAATTGACCTCTCGGACGAAGGCCTTCCGAGAGGAGTTGGAAGAGCCCCCCATTAGGCCTCCGTGGATAAGGTGCAGAACACGCTCCTCCTCGAACTCGGGGGTTTCATTGCGTCGCTCGAAGCGCTTGTTAGCCCCCCGAGGCGGAGGAGTGGCGCGATCTCCCCGATCATTTGTCCTCACAAACTTAGCCAACTACCCCCCCTGGATGAGGGCCTCTATCTCATTCTTCAGTGCCCGGCAGTCGTTGGTGTCGTGACCATGATCCCGATGGTAACGGCACCACTTCTCCTTGTTCCTCTTCTTGGTTGGGGTGTTCATCCTCGGAGCGGGAGGTATAACTCCCTCCTTCTCGACTTCCATCAGGATGGTGGAGACGCTGGTGGTGAGAGGAGTAAAATTTTCAAACCTGGGAGGAGGACGGCGCTGACCGCTATTATCCTTCTGTAGCTTCTTGGCCCCTTCCTCTTCCGTCGTCTTTCTCTTTGATCCGAAAGCGGATCCTCCGAAACCTGGGAAGCACTCGGCTTCCTCCGCCCGAATATATTTCTCGTATCTAAGGAGAAGGTCGGCAAAATTGTGCGGGGGCTTTTTGGCGAGGGACGACCGAAGGTTAGAGTTGAGGACATTAGATTGGAATGCGACGGTCGCCACCGACTGGTCGAGGGAGGCGATGGACCTGATGTAGAACCCCGTATTTTCAAATATTATTTTAATTATTTGAAAATGAACTTAAATGATTTTTGAGGATTTAATTGATGTTTTCCAAGAAATTTATCTTTTGTACACGTGCAAAACACGTGCAAATGAATTCTCAGAAGTTTGGAAATTTTAGTTTTCTTTATGAAAAATCATTATTTATTATTTGAGAATTATTTAGTATTTTTCCAGAATTTTCTGAAATTAATTAGTACTAGTTGCAATTTTTGAGAAAAGAAGGACTTATTTGCAAAATTGACAGTTTTGAGGGTTAGAGTGCAAAATGCATTTCCTGGACTTTCCGATCAGTATTTGCTGAGTTTAGAAATATATTTTCTATTAGATCCCAATTTAAACGATATTTGAATTGATTTTCAAAAAAAGAATTATATATGTAAAAAGTATTTTTGGAAAGGATTATTTTGCAAAGAGGGAACAAAACCCTAATATTTTACTCCGGCATATATAAGGGATTTCTTATTCCCAGCCGTCATTTACAATATTTAGACTTTTGAGATTTGTTTGAGGAACAAGAAGAAGCTTTTTGGATCTAGCAAGGAGAAGAGCTATTTCGTGGATTTTCCTCAAAACAAGGTGAGTGGTTGTTTTGTTTTGTTTTGTTTGTTCGTGTATTTTGTTTTGCTTGATTAATGATGGACATGAGACCTTTGTTATGATTGTAGTGATCGTCATGCTATTGATTGTTAATCTCATGGTATATGATATGGATCTTTTATTTGATATGGATGATTAGAACTTTTATTGATATTTGGACCATGATGAGAAAAGATTTAGATTCGTTGAGGATATGTTGATTTATGAGACCATGTTGTTAGAAAGCAAATTAAGAACTGATTATGTTGTGATCAGATATTACACATCTGGATCTAGTGATTACAAACCAATCTTGTTTATGTGTTGAGGACGACATTTAGTTTTGTTGAGAAAACCCTAATCAAAGGATTAAGAGTTTAGATCATGAGGAGATGAGATTTGAGTATTTGAGTAATTGAGTAATGCATCCATGATGGAGATCTTTGAGAGTTGTTTAATTGCCTGAATGCAAGTTAATTTGGTGATCAGTAAATCTTTAGAAAACTCTAGTTTTGATTTGTGCTCAGATCTATTCTGTTTGGAAATCTGTAGCCGACAGTCGTCTGGCCTATAGAGCAGTCGACTGGTTCGAGCCTACTGATGTACTTGTAGCCTTTGAGATTTGTTCGGGACAGTCGACCTAGACTGAGGTCAGTCGACTGATCTTCTGTTTGTATTTTGTTCAGTCCTTTCGGGACGGTCGACCTATGAACCATTTCAGTCGACTTAAATACTTAGAGTATTTTTGATGAAAATTATTTGTTTTTGTCTCGGGGCAGTCGACTGACTCCTTGGTAAGTCGACTGACCATGCCTTAATTTATTTTTGAGAAATGTTGGATTATGTCCTCTGGACAGTCGACTGGTAAGATATGCAGTCGACTGGTCCTGAAGGATATTGATATTTTGTTCAGTGTTTGATTTTGAGACATTTTGTTCAGCATATAATTTTGAGATCTTCAGTTCAGTATTTGTTTTAAGATGTTCAGTTCAGTATTTATTTTGAGATGTTCAGTTAAGAACATGATTTTGAGATATTTTGTTGAGCCACTTGTTTAGTGGGAATTTGTTCAGTTATTTGTTTTTGAGTCTCTAGAGGTAAGTGACCCTAGTATACCGGTGTTGAGATATTTGTTCAGTTATTTGTTGAGGCCCATTGAGGCGAATGTTCAGTTATTCAGATTTTTAGTCCGGTAGGGTACACTACTCTAGGAGATTTGTTCAGTAACCCAAACTAATAAGGACAGGCATTAGTAGTGTCATGACGAATGAGAACTTGAGTTATGCACCTCAGTATGGCTTTTGATGTAGGATTTAATCTCCTGAATTATCCAAGTAGTTAACTTGTGATGTGTGATTTATCTCCGGAATTATCCAGGCAGTTAACCTGTGATGCGAGGTATATCTCCGGAATTATTCAAGTAATTATCTTGAGATGTGGGATTGAACTACGGAATGATCGGAGTCGAGGCGACACTTTTGGGGTATTATGGTGATAAGGAGTCTATGTTTAGATGTGGGATGATCTCCTGAATTATCCAGGGAAAATACCTGTGATGTGGGATCAATCTCCGGAATGATCAAGCATGGGCAAATTATCATAGTTTATCTTCATCTCTTAGTAGTCATCGTTGTCAGCATGTAGTCATGATGTTTTCTTGAATCACTTTCATGCATTTGGATTTCCTGTTTTTACACACACTCGGCTTTTGGTTTTGGTATCACCCGTTATTCTTTTGTTGTTATTTCATACTTTAGTGTTTGATCGTTATTCGTTGGATATTATGTTTTAAGTTCATTTATGTTATTTGTTGATTTGTTACTACTCACACCATTTATGGCTGACCCCGTAGTTTTGGGGTTAGGGTTCAACTCTAGCCTCACACGTTGCAGGTTATTACTTAGATTGGAGGTTGGAAGCTTGAGTGGGCATTTCGAGATAATTTAAATTATTTAGTGATTGGTGTAAAATTGTTAAGATATATTTGAATCATTATTGAGTTGTAAATAAAGATTAATTTGTGTTGAGATGATTAGACTTCCGCTGTGATATGTAATAATTGTTGTAATAAAGAAAGAAAAAAATTTAGGGGTGTTGTTGGTGTTTATTGTTCTATTGAAGTGGATTGCTGGGATTTCGCCACTTATTTTCTAAGCTCTCATATTAGAAATTTGGGGCGCTACACCTGACCTCCGCAGTAAACCTCCTCACATAGTCCCTCAACTTTTCTCCCCTCTCCTGTCGGAGGTGGAGTAGAGAGAGGCTGGTCTTCTCCATTCGTCTGCTGCTCACAAAGTGGGTTATGAAGAGCGTTTCGAACTGCTCAAAAGAGAAGATGGAAGAGGGAGCGAGCTGGGAGTACCATTCCCGAGTCGAACCCTTAAGGGTGGCAGGGAAGGTTTTGCAGAGCATGGCGTCGGAAGCTTGGTGGATTAGCATCAAGGTCTTGAAGCTCTCGACATGATCAACGGGGTCCGACTCCCCCGAATACGTTTCAAACTGCGGAGGCTTGAAACCCCTCGGGATGGGAGCCTCCATGATAGTCCGGGAGAAGGGAGGTCTGCCGGGGCGGACGATCCTACCTCTAGACTCTTCCTCGTTGTCCATTCGACCGATGCGTCTCTCCATCTCGTGGAGACGGCGGTAGAGAGCATCGTCCCTTCGGTGGTAGTCGATCGAGCCCCTGGACTTGTCTTCATAGGAGGGGGAGCGGGGACTATGACGACGGTAGTCTTGGGAGCGGCGAGGACTATGGTTGTGCTGTTGGTGATTAGGAGCCGGAGGAGGTGTTATGGACCGAGGACGTGGACTTGGGACCCGTGGGGGTGTCGGAACCCTTTGGGCATTGTTGTTGGCGGGGCGAAGGTTGAGGGCTTGCAACACTGTTGCTTGGAATTGTAGGAACTCAGCACGAGTGGTAGGCGCCTCATCATTCCTCGGGTGACGCCGACCAGCGGGGGAACACGGTCCCCTCCTATGACACTCGGGGGATTCCCTCCGACCCCTTTGGTCCGGGGACCTCCTGGTGTCTCGGTGGTGAGGAGATCGCTCACCTGGATGTTGTTGGCGGGAGGCTCCCTCTCGGGCCCGCTTATCATCCAGGCGGTGGCGAAGATCCTCATCCTTTTGCCAGTTTAGAACGGTATTACGGAGGTCGGAAGCTCGAGGATGGTGGGAAGCCATGGAATCCGAGGAGGCATTGTGGATGGACACGTGGTCCAGGTGGAGGGGTTGTTTCTGCGGGTCGGGGCCCTGCGGCGGCATTTGAGGGGCTCGTGGGACCATTAGGAGGTTGCTGATTTGGGAGAGAAGGTAGATCCTCGGTTTGAAGGGGAAGTTGTCCCTGTTGATGAGCGGATTGGAAGGGGACTTCTTGTTGCTGATCTGGATTGGGCCCACGATTGGATCCCCTTGATCTTACTTTTCTCGGCGGCATGGCAGGAGTAGGTCTTACCAACGGGAAGAGGAGGAGCTGCTATTCGTCTGATTTTCCCACAGACGGCGCCAATCTGTTGTCGCTAAATTTGGTGTGGGGGCCAACAGATAGAATTTGTGGGTTCGTGGAAAAATCTAAATAGCGAATCCAAGCCTGTTCGTTGGAATTGGGCTGCTGACTCCCGCCGTTCACCTGCAAGGAAGTGCGATACACCGGGGTTGATCCCGGCGACGCACCCTCCGACGCTCTTGTCAGTAACCAGTGATATGATTAAGAAAGAGCTTTAATTGGAAAAAGAGTGATTACCTTGTAACAGTGGTAGGTCGGAGGTATTTATAGTCGCCATGGGAATTTGATTAGGGATCTGATTTCCTGTGATACCGTTAGGAGTAAATCCTCATAATTAGTTTAGGAAACTGATCCCTGATTCCCGGTGAGAAGATAACCGCGAATCAGGCCCGTTGATTTAGTCAAATCAGAGACCCTGATTTCCTCTTGCTGGTCTAGGTTTGTCTTGGGTCGGGACCCGTACTGTAGAACCCCGTATTTTCAAATATTATTTGAAAATGAATTTAAATGATTTTCTGGAGATTTAATGAATATTTTTCTAAAAGATTTATCTTTTTACACGTGCAAATACTTTCTTGAGGAGTTTGAAAGTCAAGTTTTCTTCATGAAAAATCATTATTTAATATTTGGAATTTATTTATTATTTTTCCAGATTTTTCTGAAATTAATTGGACCTATTTGCAATTTTTGAGAAAAGAAGGACCTTTTTGCAAATTTGACAATTAAGGGTTAAAATGTAAAAGGTATTTTCTGGACATTTTGAACAGTACCGGTTGGGATTTAGGATCATATTTTATTTTTAAATCCTAATTTTAATGAATTTTAGATGAATTTCCAAGAATAGGACTATATATGTAAAGCTATGTTTTGGAAGGACCATTTTGCAAATGCATTTCTAAACCCTAAAAACAGTATTCCCGACCTATATAAAGAGAGTTGCAGCCGTCATTCGCTGCATAGCTCAAATTTCATTATTTTATATTTTGGTGATTGAAGAGGAGGATTTTTGGAGCTCGCAAGAAGAAGGCTTTCGTTGGATCTTTGCAATTCTAAAGGTGAGTGATATAGTTTTGTTTTGTTTTGTTTTGTGATATGAACTTTGTTTTGTTGATTGTGTGTGGTTTCGTTTCGATATTTTCGTATCTTGTATGTGATCAATGGAATAGTTGTTATTTATATTATGCGTGTGAAATCCACGAATGTTTAGTAGATCTTGATTAACAAATTCTTTATTGCTTGATAACATGTTAAGATTCGAGTATGGTTATAAGGGATTGGATGGATGAACATCTGGATCTTGTGATTACAAATCAGATTAGGTTTTGAGTTGTGGATGATATTTAGTATTGAGAAACCCCAATGGAAGAATTAGGAGTTAAGAACATGAGAATTGAGTTTTGAGATATTGTGTGATTGAGTAATGCGTCCATAATGAAGAATATTTGAGAATTGTCATTTAGCCTGAATACGAACTATTTTCATAAACAAGGAATCTTTAGAAAAACTTTAGTTTGATTATTGTATTCAGATCTAAATTATGAAAACTGTAGGCCGATAGTCGACTGGTCTACTATTCAGTCGACTGGTACGACCTAGCTGCTGTATCTTTAGTTTTTCTTGAAAATCCATTCTGGACAGTCGACTTAGACCCTTTTCAGTCGACTGGTACACTTAGAATTTATTTTGCAAAGTTATCTTAGATTTTTCTCTGGTAAGTCGACTTATGACCTTTTAAGTCGACTTATATTGTATTTTAAGTTGACTTATGACTTGGCAAGTCGACTTATAACACTTAGAATATTTTCTTAAAGATTTCTGGAATTTTTCTCAGGTAAGTCGACTTATGTTTTTATAAGTCGACTTATGTTCTTATAAGTCGACTTATGTCTCCTTTAAGTCGACTTATGTTTTCTATAAGTCTACTTATGATCTGGTAAGTCAACTTATGATTTTTTTAAGTCATCTTATATTGTTGGTAAGTCAACTTATGATTTTTATAAGTCATCTTATATTGTTGGTAAGTCAACTTATGATTTTTATAAGTCAACTTATAATACTTAACTTATTTTTTTAAAATTACTGAATTTTCCTCTGGACAGTCGATTGGTGACCTTTTGTAGTCGACTGGTACTGATACTTTTCTAAGGTGTTTTGATGTTCTTTAAACGACTATTTCTTTAAACGTTTTGGATCTATAACCTACCCTTATAAATATTATTCTTCTATAGAACATATGTTTTCAATATATTTTATTGTTGGATTTGGATTATGGAATTTATTAAGACTTGGGTATTGTTGAGTAGAGAGATTTCTCCTTTGACCGTTTAACGATGGATTAGTGAATTATGGACATATTGAGATTTATTGATAGATGGGTATATTCTGCGGTGTGAGAGTCGTTGATCTCTGGGGTTGGGTATACTCTGCGGTGTTGAGAATCACTGTTAGTGATTGATAACCGGGTGTCCAATCTGCAGTGTTGAGAATGACTGATAACTGGGTATCCGATCTGTAATATTGAGATTTATTGATAGATGGGTATATTCTGCAGTGTGAGAGTCGTTGATCTCTAGGGTTGGGTATACTCTGCGGTGTTGAGAATCACTGTTTGTGATTGATAACCGGGTGTCCGATCTGCAGTGTTGAGAATGACTGATAACCGGGTATCCGATCTGTAATATTGAGATTTATTGATAGATGGGTATATTCTGCGGTGTGAGAGTCGTTGATCTCTGGGGCTGGGTATACTCTGCGGTGTTGAGAATCACTGTTAGTGATTGATAACCGAGTGTCCAATCTGCAGTGTTGAGAATGACTGATAACCGGGTATCCGATCTGTGATATTGAGATTTATTGATAGATGGGTATATTCTGCGGTGTGAGAGTCGTTGATCTCTGGGGTTGGGTATACTCTGCGGTGTTGAGAATCACTGTTAGTGATTGATAACTGGGTGTCCAATCTGCAGTGTTGAGAATGACTGATAACCGGGTATCCGATCTGTGGTATTGAAATGATCGATAACCGAATATTGGCAGCGAACAGTCGACTGGTCCTTTAAGCAGTCGACTGTACTGCACAGTTGAGCTGTAATTGTTTGAGAAGGATTCTTCTGACACTTAGTTAAGCTATACCTGATGTTTTCATGTTTTCCTGTCATTTCTTACTTCACAATACATGTTTAGTATATGTTTCCCTCGTTCAGTACATGTTGTTTAAGAAACCATGCTTATGTTGTTTGTTTGTTTATATCACTCACACCATTTATGGCTGACCCCTTTAGTTTTGGGGGTTAGGGATCATCTCTAGCCTCATGTGTTGCAGGTTGCTGCTTAGAGTTTGGGGGTTGTACGCTTGAGTTAGCTTTGGAGAATATAAGTAATGTAATAGAGCCTTGTGTAAATTTTGTAAAGAAAAGTGTTGTAAAAAGAATGTTTTTAATTCAAGGTGTTTGTATTTCCGCTGCATTTGAAAAGATTGTTGTAATAAAAAGTTGGAAGAAATTTATTTGTTGTTTTTGGGCTATGTGTACTATTACATTGAAGTTGATGCTGGGAATGTGCCACGTATTTTCTAAGTTATTATATTAGAAATTCGGGGCGCTACACGTACCCAGCTGGAGTGTATTTGTTCGCGGGTTATTGGATCTGTGAAGGGGAGATCCAGTGCCCGCTTCGGGCCCATCTATATACGAAATTACCGTTTTACCCCTGAGCTTCAAGATTCGTGCCCAATCTGGACGGTTCCGATTTAACCCCATTTTTAGCCATATCAATTACATATTGAGATAAATAACAATAGGGATTAATTCAAAAGAAAGTATAGTAGGAGATAAGATTACATATAATATACCTGATGTAATGAAAGAGTTTGTCTTCCCTCAATATAATTAAAAATCTCCCACTATCTTTGAATCTTCACACCTACTAGTGAAAACAAAATCAACCACTTTATACTCAATAAAACACTATATTTCATTGAAACACTATATTTCACTAAAATTTACATATAATTCTCTCTGGAAAAAAACGTTCGCTCCATTTATTGATTTTTTTTTTGGGCATGAATTATCACCAACATTGACTATTTCAATGAAATTTACATATAATTCTCTCATGGAAAAAATATGTTCGCTCCATTTATTAAATTTCTCAGTGTTTAAACTTATCACCAAAATTCACTATTCATGTGCATTTTCTATTTCAAAATGGAGAAAGGAGAGAGGGGGCAGGCCTATTTACTTAAGATATATATAAATATTATATTAAGTTAAACCAAATTAAATTAAATTAAATTAATAATACTGATCTAGTCTTGTGTGAATTAAAGCAACTAACGTTATCACAGTATCAAAGAACTATTTAGATTACAGTTTCTTGTCACCCAACTCTTAATAAAACAACATTTTTATGCAATACTTTTTCTCATTAATTTTGTTTATACAGTATATGATCATTTGCTTATCATATGTAACAAATACATACAACCAAAAAAAGTCCAAAGTCCAAACCAACAAAATATGAAAAGAAAATAACTGATACTAATCTAACATGTGGATTAACAATCACATCCTTAGACACTCTACAAACCAGCTACAATCTCAAACCAAGGTAGAGAACGGAGGAAATGAAGAGAGGAGCGCACTTTTACATGACTTAATAGAAATAATTTTGGAAACATGATGAACAAATTTATTTAACAACAACGGTGATTAGCCAATGAAATAATTCTGGAAACATGATGAACAAATTTATTTAACAATCAATGACAATTATTCTGTTCCAAATCACAAAGGGATATAGTCCACACTGACAATTAACATCCCAACTACCAAAATTTCTTTGTATGCAAAAGTATAGGCAGTAAACTTGTAATTAAACCCGGTACATGTCAGTGTGGATTAACATCCCAACTAGGCAACTACCAAATTGTCAAATTAAATTTTAGATTCTTAAGAGTTCTGTTTCTACATTATATATAAATTAGATCGTACAAGATCTGTTTCTACATTATAAGATCTTATAAGATCTTAATTAATCTTATAAGATCTGTTAAAAAAATAGACAAAGTTTATTGAAAGGCTCTACTATAAATTTTTGAATAACTCATCAAACCAATATTGCTATAAACAAATGATTAAATAAAAATTAAGAACAATTAAAACGAACATGATGGGGGCTCTAAATCTGCTCTCACGCTCTCTTTCGATAGATAATATATCTTTTAATTTTTCATTAATTAACCTAGCTAGACTTTAAAAGACCCATATTTACCAAGGACCCATATTTACCAAGGTTCTGATTCAGCAAAGGCTTCATATGTGAAACAGTTCATGTTTAGATTCTTAAGAGTTCCTTGGAAAACACAACATTAGTGAGTTTGGATTTCCAAGTGGATTTATGAATTCCTTTATAAATTCGTAAATGGATCTTGCAAGATTAAATTTGCCCTAAAAAAAATAATAAGGAGGTAAATCCATCTTACCTGTCATCTAGCAAAAAGCTTGAAAGTGTGGATCATGTGTTGAGTGCTATCGTGGGCGACGGACGGTCGGCGGGCAGGGTGGGTGAGGGCCGGGGTGGGCGATGGTCGGAATCGGGACGACGTGGGCGACGGCCGGGACAGATGGGTGAGGACAGGTGGGTGGGTTTTGGGGGCAGGGAGAACTGATTAGGGTTTTTGTGTTTTGGGAAGATGGGGAAGATGAAAGGTTTTTTTTTAGTGTTTTTTAAAATATTTCTGTCTTAGCAATAAGTGTGGGTTACACGTGTCAATCAATACTTTTGCGCTCCTTTCTCTATTTCAAAATGGAGAAAGGAAAGAGAGGATAGGCCTATTTGCTTAAGATATATATAAATAAATTCAGTTGATCAGGATCTAACTAATCCTACTGGTGGTAGTATTTGGCAGGATCTAACTAATCCTACTGGTGGTAGTATTTGGCAACACCTACTCTCTCTCTCTCTCTCTCTATATATATATACGCATACCTGCAGGTAACTTGACGTTCTATTTCATTATCACTCATCGTCAACATCCCAAATACATAGGAAGTAGATCGATTTTGATCTTGTATGCTTATATGGCTTCTTTGGCTGCTTGGTCATGGGAGGAGAATAAAATTTTCGAGGATGCTCTGGTAACTTATCCCGACGGAATACCCAACCGATGGTTCGTTATCTCGAGGTTGCTTCATGGGAAGAGTTCGCAGGATGTTGCAGAGCACTACTTGGCGCTGGAACAGGACATCGAGGCGATCGAGTCAGGTGCAGTGGAACTGTTGAAATATATCGATGATTATGAGGACAGTTCAGGAGACATGGGCAATGGCAACGAAACCCTGTCGGCCGGACCATCAGGGGAGAAGAAAGATCAGCGGAAGAAGAGAGGGACTCCTTGGACTGAGGATGAACACAGGTAACTTCATAATTTTTCTTTCTTTCTTTCTTAATTTCTTTATTTATTTTCTTTTTTGAAAATAAATAAATAGAATTTGATTAATTAATTTAGTATGCGATTGATTGGTTACTAATTCTTTGTTTCTGGGCTCATTAATAAGTTATGATCCAAATCATGGTAAATCAAATTCTTGGGGGGGAAATGATGATTGTGAGATGGTTTAATTCTTCATCTCTTTTTTAATATTTTTTTTTAAAAAAATTAAGCGGTTTTTACATATTTTTGTTTTTTAATATTTTGAAAGATATGCTATTTTATTAATTCTTTAACATCAATTACCATGAATAAAAAAGATTAATTATTCGGTGTTCTCTAAAAAAATTTTGGAGAAATTGGTTTTGTCAACTTTTATAAACCAACAAAAAGATATACATGGGGATGTTGTTCATCTATTGCAGTAGTCTGTGTGTTTTTTGGGAACCCATATGTACTCGTAGGCTATGAGTATTTTGAGGTATTTTGAACTCCTATGTAACATGGATGTATCTTCGATGTAATTGTTTGAGTTATCTATATGATTTCTGATGGCAACTCTCTTGCCATCTTTATTTCAAAAAAAAAATAAAAAAATCAATATTATCCTCTTTCATTAGTAAGATATGAGAAAATAATTAAGCGGTACATGCTCGTCACAATATTGCTATTTAGTAAAAATAAGATATGAGAAAATAATTTAGCAGTATGTGATCATCGCAAATTTGCTATTTAGTAAAAATATATAGCTTGTCAAATTAATTGTTAAGTGTAGATATGTTGGTTTTTAAGGGTTTGTTTACTTCTTTAAATTTTTAGGCATTTCTTGGCTGGTTTGGAGCAGTTCGGACAGGGGGCTTGGAGGGAAATATCGAGAATGTTTGTGAAGACGAAGACTTCGACTCAAGTTGCCAGCCATGCTCAAAAGTATAACCTTCGACAAAAACAAAGAAATTCTGGGAGTCGAGATACAAAAAGGAAGAGCATCCATGACATTACTAGCTCTAGCAGTCTAGCTATTAATTAGGTGTTTATATGTATGTAGAACTGTGCTTAATAGTTGACTGAAATTTTAAATTCATGAACAAGGTCACTCTCAAGTATTCGTATATATATTTAGTTTGTATGAAGAGAATACGGATATATAATGCAGTATATATGTATTTAATTTTTTCTTTTGTAAACTTTTCCTGTTTAAAGCTGTACCGAAAGATTATGGATAAAAGATCATATAATGGAATTAAAATAAAGTTTGATATGTTAGATATTATTATAGTCCCATATTGATTGTAGAGTTGTTTTGATATTTGTTATCCTCCTATATATAGGTGATATTGTACTTGGTTAAACTCAATTCAATATTCAGTATTGTTTTCATCTATCTGATTTATCTAAACATGGTATCAGAGCCAATCACTCAAATTTTCTTCTCTTAAAATTTTCCTATCCAAAAATCCTCAAATTCCAACATTCATAGTTATACAAATTTCTTCCCAAAATCCTAGATCTCAAAAAATAAATCGTCGCTTCATCTTCAGCAGTGCCGATCTGTCTTCCCCTCCAGACATACCCAAATCGCCGCCTCGCCGTACTCCATTCAGATATACCCAAATTGCCGCAAACGCAAGTCCCACCTCCTCCGCTCCCCCCTCCTCGCGGCCAGGGGCGTATCTTAATTTCACGGGGCCCTAAGCAAGTTCTCAAATAGGGCCTTTTACAAGTTGATAAAATAAAAATGACAATTATTTAAATGCAAACAAACTTAGAGTCTTGAAGGACATACTATTTAAATGAAAATAAATTTATATATATGCTTCCAAAAAAAAATTGATAACGTACATATTTTACATGAAATGCCTCGTGACAAAAAGAAACTCGAACAAACTCTATGGAAGAAGCGGCAGTGATTTTATTCTGAATTGCATGTTGTCTGAGAGAATGTAAATGATGAATGAGAATTAAAGAGGAATAGAACCCAAAAAAAAGTAGTTCAAAGTATACAGGTAAACTAACGTTGAGTTTGTATACATTAAGAGGAAATATTGAGCTGACATGATTGAAGTATATCTATAATACTATTTTGAATGCTTTTATGGATACATTTTTATTTTATCAAATGCCTCTCAAATTTTTTTTCTTTTTGAAGACAACCCTAGTATTCCTTTCATTAGCAGATACAAAATTTATAAGAAAGGGAAAAGAAGCAAACAAAGCAAACATGTATATGCATTTGAAAATTACATTATCACAAAGAGGTAAATATGATATATTAGATAACACGGTCAGAATGAAGTGATGATGAATATATGCATATGAGAATACTAGTTGGAAGCTTAAAATGTAGAATAATCATATGCATTTGAAGATTTTGTTAGAAATTTATTATAAACAGGTAAATATGATATATCATAGAACATTGAAAAAATATCATAAAATAACATGCATGGGCTAAGTGAAAAATAATATTAAATTTATAAAATGGTAAAATGACATGTATGATTGTGAAAAATAATTAGTTTAAAAAATAACAAAAAGATTGTAAAATTAATTAGCCCATAAGGTTTCAAACCTGTGACCTTCATGTTATTAACACAACACTCTAACAAAATGAGTTAATAGGCCGATTGTCGTTTCAAATTTTAGATAATACAATATAATCGTATCTGTGGTGGGGTAAAAAGGGCTTGGGACCCAACCAGGGCCCAATACAACTCTCACTCAAAAATGATAAAAACAGCAATCTCGTTCGGCTTCGAGCCACTAAAGGGTCGGCGCCGAGCCTCAAGTTCACCCCCACAGAACTGGTCTCCTCGTATCCGACGAGCCTCAATGGTCCTCGGCCTCCGATCCGTGACAGCCCCACGGGCCGTCCCCCCATCCTGGCGAGGCATAAAGATGACCTGGCACAGCCTAGGCCCTCCGATTCTCCCAGAAGCACACGAGACCCATGATCAGCCATGTCAGCTCCAAATACCACCAAGGGTTTTTCCACGTCAGCCCTATACCACTCCTGGTACTGCCACGTCTGCCCTAAACCCCCTGGGCCTTCTGCCATGTCAGGCCCATGGGCTTTCGGATTCAGACCCGGCCCCCAAGCGGATCCAAACCCAGTTGGAATTCTCTATAAATACTAGACCCTCACCCACCTTTTGAGGTAATCAATCTTTTGCCACTTAAATTCACCTAGTTATTGCTACTCTCTCACAGAGACTGACTAGATCGTCGGAGGGTCCGCCACCGGGATAAACCCCGGTATTTCAGGACCGTCTGCAGGTACACAAGACCTCGGATCCGAACCCTCTGATCCGAGCCCAGACATCCACCTCCCTCCGAGCCCGTCGCAGGTACCGCCCGGTCAGCCGAGGGTCGACTGACAAGCAGCATTCTCCTTCAATACAAATCGAGTCCGAACTCACACCTGGTGCATCCACACGTCTCCCAGAAACAAACCGCATCAGGTTGGCGCCGTCTGTGGGAAAACTGCTTCAGAAGCCGACCCGAGCCCGACCATCAAGGGACCTCGACAACCGAACTCTCATGGCCTCCAAGGGCAAGGGGGCTGCTTCCTCCGTCAACCGACGGGACTCGCCCCCACCAACTGCTAACGCCGGGCCACACATTTCAAAACACAGGGCTTCCCATCAGGGGTCCCAAAGGAGCGTCACCCGTCAAATCCAGCCCGACCTACGGGGGATAATCGTCAACCGACAGATTAACCGTAGCAGGGGAATGGCCGCTTCCAACCCGGCCCCGAACCATCCAAGACCGCCGCCCGAGGGACGGAGGCCAGCGCTCAGCCGCGTCGGAAGGCAACCTTCAGACCGACCGAACAGGGTCGAGGGAGCCCCCGTCACTCACAAGGAGTTCCAGGACTTCCGAAGAGAAATTCTTGGGGCTCTTCGACGGGCCCCCAGGGAAGAAACCCTCCATTCCCAAACCGGGTCGGACGCCGAGGCCAGCATGTCCCGCCCATCGACAATCTAGCCAGAGGACGATGGCGTACTCCTAAGGCGCCTCCAAGAAATGGAGGATCGCCTCGATCACATAGGAGACGGCGACCACCGAGCGGCTCAGGGGTACAGACCTGTCCGTCCTCCCTTCTCCGCCCCCATCCTCCAAGCGGAAATACCCAGAAATTTCCGACCACCTCAATTCGAGACCTACGACGGCGAGGGAGATCCTGCTGATCACATGAAGGGTTTCAAAACCCTCATGATGATTCACAGCGCCTCGGATCCCCTGCTGTGCCGAGCCTTCCCTGCCACCCTTTGGGGTCCGGCTCGTGAATGGTTCTCGAAACTCACCCCCGGCTCCATTTACTCCTTCGACCAACTAGAGGGCAATTTTCTCGCCCACATTGTCACCAGCCGGAAGGCCGAAAGAACCAGCGCCTCTTTACTTGGGCTCAGACAGATAGAGGGGGAGTCACTCAGAGTGTTCGTCCGGAGGTTTACCGCAGAGGCAAGGTCGGTCTCCTCCCTTGATCCTGGCGTCGCCTCCGCGGCATTTCGGCACAACGTCCGTCATGGACAGCTGAAGGCTTCTCTGGCGAAGAAACCCCCCATCGACTTTCCCGACCTCCTCAACAGGGTCGAGAAATACATTAGGGCAGAAGAGGCCCTCAACCCCGAAGATGCCAGGGAGGCCACCGGGAAGGGAAAGCGAAAGGCCGAAGAAGTCGAACCATCAAAGAAAGCTCCGAGGGACGCGGGGGCCATGAAGAAGGTCCCGCCAGTCCCCCGCTTCGAGAGGTACACTCCCTTGACGCATAACGTAGCCGCCATCCTCTTAGAAATCGAAGACAAAGGCATTGTCCGACTACCTCCCCGATCTAATAACAACAAGAATCGAGATCAGCGCTTCTACTGTCGCTTCCACAGAGATCACGGGCACGAAACCGACCAATGCCAGGCCCTGAAAGACGAAATTGAGGAACTCATCTCAAGAGGGTACCTCCGAGAATTTACCCGAGAAGGCCCACGGGATCGGCGAGAAACTAAGAACCGGAGGCTCTCGCCTCCGAACCCTATTCCGAACCGCATCCAGGGTCGGGATCCCGAGTCCGAAGGAGCCGCAGATACGCCATCATCTTGCACTGTGTCCACGGAGGGCCAATGGGAGGAGAATCAAATACTTCCCAAAAAGCCTTCATCCGAGAGGTGAATGCTGTCCAAGACAACCCCTCTCCCAAGCTACAACCGATGCCGGTCTCCTTCTCAGGAGAGGACCTCGAAGGCGTTCGCCTACCCCACTGTGATGCCCTCGTCATTAGTCTCCACATGGCTAATTGTGAAGTTCGCCGAATCCTCGTCGACAACGGCAGCTCGGTTAATATTCTTTTCCTCGAAGCCTTCGAAAATCTCAAGTTACCTAGAGGCAAACTCAAGCCGGCCGGATACACCTTGCATGGGTTCTCCGGCGTCCCTGTCGTGATAGAAGGGATTGTGACCATCGATGTTACCGCAGGATCGGCTCCTGCCAAGAGGACCGAGTCCATGGACTTCATGGTAGTCAATGTCAAGGCAGCGTACAACGCCATACTCGGCCGACCCGGACTATGCTCCCTCCAAGCGGTGCCTTCGACTTACCATCTGAAACATAAATTTCCCACCCCGCAAGGAGTCGGCATCGTCCGAGGCAGTCAAGAAGCAGCGCGATCGTGCTACATGACCACCGTCGGGGGAGGTGTGTTCCCCCTCGACGCCGTCGAATTCAAACCTGAGAGGGACGGCCCTGCTCCCAAACCTGTCATCGAGCTGGAGGAGGTCCCAATCGACGCCGAGCACCTAATGAAGCTCCTTGAGGGACGAACATAGGTTCTAGCCTGGCTAAATGTAAATATGTTTTTGTGTAAGCACTCATGTGTAAAGGGCTGTCTTAGCGGCCCTCCCTATCTTATACGAAAGAGATCTCTTTTTGTCAAAATCCAAACGCCTCGGCAGATCCGACCTAACGCCAGATAATGGGATCGGCACCTGAGTCCTCACTCCGGTATCGTCCCCAACGCCTCGGTAGGCTCAACCCGAATCCAGACTAGGGACTCTTCCTAAGGCCCCACTTCGATCCCTCACGGATCGGCGGAGCCGAACCTTGCCCCCGCCATCATTCACTACACTACTAGCCGGAGCAAAGAAGGAAAAGAATTCTTTATTCATACCCTTTTATTTTGTTCTAAGAAAACAAACAAAGACCGGTACAGGACCACTCCACTCATCTCAAACTAGAGGAAGTCGCCATCTTAGGGCCCCTCGGGTCCGACGAAGGGCGGGATTACTCCGACCGAGCGACTAGGAGCCCTCTCCTCGTTATGATGGTCCTTAGGCTCAGCCACGGTCGACACCCCAGCCACGGAACTCTGGGCGTCATCCGGTCGCATACGCTGCAACAGCAGCAGCGCAGAGGGAATCCCCTCCGCTTGCCGACCCACTGAGGAAGATGTCGAGACACCCAGCATAATCTTGTAACGGTGTATCTCCATCTCCTTCTCCACAAAGACATCGCGAAGCAACCTCTCAGAAGAGGGCCTCTGCACCGAGGCACTCGACACGGCCTGTCCAAGGCTCGCACCGCCGAGTTCCCGATCCACCATCGCCCTCCTCAGCCGGCTCGCCTCCTCACTTAAGGCTTCAGACTTATTCCGATAATAGTTAAAAGCCGCATCAATGTCACGAGCCCCCTTCGATAGCAAACCAACGCGGCCTCCAGGGCTTCAACCTTGCTCCGGAGCCACGCCACGTCGGAACGACGGGGGTCCACCTCGAGAAGGGGAGCCGCAACCTACAAGAGAACCAGCCAACTCAACACACATACGCAAGAAGGTTCGGAAATATCCGAGGTCAAAACACTTGGCCGGTCAAAAATCTTTTTCTATAAATTTAGGTGCTTCTTACAAAAAATGCGGTGGCCAGTCCGCAGGAGGCAAATACAGTCGAGAGAGGGAAAAAGAAAGGCAAAATTATACAACTTATTTTCCCACCTCAGCATCGACAAACGGATTCACGGGGGGGTCGGCAGGCGGATCGAGAGCGGGCCCTTCTTCGCCAGGAGTCTTCGGTGTCTCCTCGATTTCCATGTCATACTCAAAATTGGACAGATCGACGGTCAGATAGAAGTGCCTCACATGACTGAGGGCATTCGCATAACATTCATCCTGGGCCTTGATCACCATCATCTGACCCGCATTCGTCAACTCCTCCCTCTCCTTGGCAAACTTCTTCTTCAAGGAGGCCACCTTCTTCCCCCACTCCGCATCCTTGGCCTCGAGCTCGAGCTTCATCTGCTGCTCCCTCTTGTGCGAGCCCTCGAGCTCGATCCGCATCTCCTTCATCTTCCGCTCGCTCTTATCCGCCCGAGCTCGCTCTTGTGCCAGGGACGCCTCGTAGAGGTTCTTCATGTTATCCCCCTGCACGCAAGCCTGCGACCGACAAGCGCAGATAAGGAAAAAAAATCTGTAGAAAAATTAACAAGGGAGATAGGGTCGACGGACTTACCAACACGGTGGCCTGCGCCAGGCGCGTGAACGCCACCTCCACGGGCTCGCTCTCCATCGCCTTGCGGTCGCGAGGGGTTGCCAACTTCTCCACCACCTCAACGGCCTGGGCCTCCTCGGTCAGACAGTCCCCCATCCGAACCGACCAGTCTGGTGCCCAGCGTTGCCGCAGCAACTCCACCACCGGGTCCTCTTCCCCGACCTCGACCAAGGGACCTTTCCCCTTGTCGAGATCGGATGCCCTCGCTTGGCCCTGGCCCTTCGAAGTAGCCGCCCCCTTGCTCGTCTCCGAGCGAATCCTCTTCGTCCCCGGCTCGAGCTAGGCCTCCGAGATGACTAGGGACGACCCCCTCGGCCTCTTTGCTGCCTCCCCCTTCTTCTCGGCCTTCTCCTTCTTCAGGGCGAGCCTCTTTGCCTTGATTGATGCTTCATCCATATCTGCAGAAAAATCCATCAAGAGCAATGAGCAAGAAAGTACAAAAAGATCGAGAAAAAAGAAACAACTACATACACAAAACGGCTGGGCTCAGTCCAATGCTCGCCAGGTGGGCCTCCGTCACCTTCGTCCAATCAATACTAGGTGACAGACGGAGGCGCTCGACAAACCCCCACTCCTCGGCCGTCAAATCCCTCGGCCTCGGCGGTTGATAGCTCGGCTTGGAGTGGTTCCATCGAGTGGGAATGTCCCAGGGCTCTTCACTCCGGATCACCAGATATTTTTTCTTCCAATCCTTGATGGAGTCCGGGTGGCTGTGAACGACCTTCCCCTTACTCCGGGGAGAGATGTAGTAAACACCCTCAGCCGCCGAGCTGATCATCAACATCGCTCGGAACACATTCAGCCGCAGGGGTACCTTCTGTTCCTCGCACATCAGCACAAAGCAGATAATCTGCTTCCAAGAGTTCGGCCCGTACTGCATCGGCGCCAAGGAGGCCCAGTTCAGCACATCCCGAACAAACGGGTGTACTGACAGCCTCAGCCCGGAGATGAAGGCGTCCACTGGGAAGACGCAATACCAAGCAGAAAGGAGATCGGTGGGGCGCAGAGTAGAGCTCGGTAACAACAATTCGTAGCCGGGCCCTATGTGGTACGCCAGATGCAAAACCTCCAAATCCCCGCCCTCCAAGACGGTCGGGATCGCATCCATCATCACCCTCTTCCGACTCGGCAAAGAGGGCTGCACACCGAAGAGCTCCTTGTCAGAGAGGTCGTCGGGATACTGACGGAAAGGCTTCGGCTGTAGGGGCGAACCTGTCATCAAATTGCGGTAAACAGGTGTCTGGCTCGAACCACCAGTCCTCGACCCTGCCTTCCTCGGAGCCCTCTTCCTCTTCTTGGCTCGCTCCGACGAGGGGGTAGATAATGGCCCCAGACCAGTCGGCATGGAACTCGAACCCGCACCCTGAACGGTGGATCTCCTTACTGGGTCGCCCTCGCCTCCCTCCTCCTCGGAAGACAACTCCAGTACATGGACACCGTCCAAACCATCACTGACTTCCTCCGACTCGCTACTCTCCACCACGAAGGGATGTCGGGAGCGTAACGGCCTCACCTTGTGTACCACCTCCCCCTCACCTACTGGTTCCTCCCACGAAACTGAATCGGAAGGCTCCGCAGCGTGTACTGACTCCTCCTCAAGCACGGGCTCCTCCCACGACGTCGATTTGGAGGCAGGTTTCACTTCCCCCTAGACGTCGACGCTGACGAGCCAGACTGAGCCCTATCCATCTGTGCCTAAACTAAACAGACTTACCAACTAACCTGGGGTCGCTTCGGAAGGACGAGCCTAGTACAGCAAACTGCAGGGACGAGCGCTGAAGGGTTGGAAAATTTTTTGAGAAAGAAAGCAGCGAGAAAGAAGTGGGCGAGAGGGGGAGAGGGGGGAATACTTATAGAGGATAAAAACGACTCCTCGATTTCCGCAATTACTGTTCACCGAGTGACGTGCAACTGCCGCCTGGAAAATCGTGCCACGTCCTCGAAACGTGCGCCGCTGACGTCATCAGGTGCCAGGCTGGCAGCCAGACGCAAGGGTCAGTTCAGATGGAGTATTCGGCGGAGAAAACATTTTACTTAAGATTTAAGGCGCCGTCCTTCGACAGACGCCCCGGGCTCCAGCGCTCGGTCGGTTCCCCTCTCACCCACGAGCAGCTCGGGGCTTACAGCCTCGGCAGCCGAAACCCCGAACTGTTCGAGGGTGGGACAGAAACCACCATCACCTGGAGCCCTACCGGAAGACAGATTGGCCAACCTCCAATCGGAGACGACCCCTCTATCTGAGGCTCTTCAGCCCCAAGTCTGGAATACGGTTGATGCCCCTCCCGTCCGGATCTCTCTCGGGCCAAACAACCATGTCAGGGTCATCTGACCCGAAAAAGGATCCAGACAGCAGAGCCACCACCAATCCGAGGCTCCTTATCCACCGGTCCGGATTTCGGTCGTTTCCCCTCTCGCCCTGATCTCCCCTGGATCTGGCTGCCATATCAGAGCCATCAGACCCAAGAGAAGATCCGGACGGCAGAGTAACCACCTCTCCGACACGACCGGGGGTAAAAATTTTGCAAGAGACAGGCGTCTGCCGGAGCAGACACCTCTGATGGCCAATGGACCACCCTTGCTGTGATCAAACCCGCTGCGGAGGGAGGGGTACTTATAGCCTCCCCCACAGGATGGCCTTTATGATATGGGGAAAGCCAAACGACGGAAGCCCATGCGCCATGCATTTATTAGGCGGCGCAATTTAAGGCCCCTGGGAAATTGGAACATCACACAGATCCCGGAGCGCCTTCAATGCTCCGCAAAAACAGCGGGCTACCCCGCTCAAACATTCTAAGGCTCAACGGCTCGCCCTCACCCTTGCCGACCCGTAACCCCTCGCCTACTCGAGGCCAAGTCCAGCACCAGGGTAGTCTTCTCAGGAAGGCTCAACGGCTCGCCCTCACCCTTGCCGACCCATAATCCCTCGCCGACTCGAGGCCAAGTCTAGGACCAGGGTAGTCTTCTCAGGAAGGCTCAACGGCTCGCCATCACCCTTGTTGACCCGTAATCCCTCGCCAGCTCGAGGTCAGGTCTAGCACCAGGATAGTCTTCTCAGGAAGGCTCCACGGCTCGCCATCGCCCTTGCCGACCCGTAATCCCTCGCTAAGCTCGAGGTCAAGTTTGGCACCAGGGTGGTCTTCTCAGGAAGGCCAACGGCTCGCCATCACCCTTGTTGACCCGTAATCCCTCGCCAGCTCGAGGTCAGGTCTAGCACCAGGGTAGTCTTCTCCGGAAGGCTCCACAGCTCGCCATCGCCCTTGCCGACCCGTAATCCCTCACCAAGCTCGAGGTCAGGTCTGGCACCAGGGTGGTCTTCTCAGGAAGGCCAACGGCTCGCCATCACCCTTGTTGACCCGTAATCCCTCGCCAGCTCGAGGTCAGGTCTAGGACCAGGGTAGTCTTCTCAGGAAGGCTCCACGGCTCGCCATCGCCCTTGCCGACCCATAATCCCTCGCCAAGCTCGAGGTCAAGTCTGGCACCAGGGTGGTCTTCTCAGGAAGGCCAACGGCTCGCCATCCCCCTTGTTGACCCGTAATCCCTCGCCAGCTCGAGGTCAGGTCTAGCACCAGGGTAGTCTTCTCCGGAAGGCTCCACGGCTCGCCATCGCCCTTGCCGACCTGTAATCCCTCGCCAAGCTCGAGGTCAGGTCTGGCACCAGGGTGGTCTTCTCAGGAAGGCCAACGGCTCGCCATCACCCTTGTTGACCCGTAATCCCTCGCCAACTCGAGGTCAGGTCTAGCACCAGGGTAGTCTTCTCAGGAAGGCTCCACGGCTCGCCATCACCCTTGCCGACCCGTAATCCCTCGCCAGCCCGAGGCCAGGTCTGACACCAGGGTAGTCTTCTCAGGAAGGCTTGACGGCTCGCCATCACCCTTGTTGACCCGTAATTCCTCGCCAGCTCGAGGTCAGGTCTAGCACCAGGGTAGTCTTCTCAGGAAGGCCCAATGGCTCGCCATCACCCTTGTTGGCCCGTAATCCCTCGCCAGCTCGAGGTCAGGTCTAGCACCAGGGTAGTCTTCTCAGGAAGGCTCAACTGCTCACCATCGCCCTCCTTAACCCGTAATCCCTCGCCAGCTCGAGGTCAGGTCTAGCACCAGGGTAATCTTCTCAGAAAGTGTCAACGGCTCGCCACCACCCTTGCCGATCCATAGACCCTCGCCGGCTCGAGGATCGCTCTAACATCAGGACTACCCCCTCATGAAGGCCCAGTGATCCGCCATCCCATTTCTACAACCATAAACACTCCTCCACGGCTAGCTCCCGCACCCCCGCAGGAGTGGGGGGCTTGTGTGGTGGGGTAAAAAGGGCTTGGGACCCAACCAGGGCCCAATACAACTCTCACTCAAAAATGATAAAAACAGCAATCTCGTTCGGCTTCGAGCCACTAAAGGGTCGGCGCCGAGCCTCAAGTTCACCCCCACAGAACTGGTCTCCTCGTATCCGACGAGCCTCAATGGTCCTCGGCCTCCGATCCGTGACAGCCCCACGGGCCGTCCCCCCATCCTGGCAAGGCATAAAGATGACCTGACACAGCCTAGGCCCTCCGATTCTCCCAGAGGCACAGGAGACCCATGATCAGCCATGTCAGCTCCAAATACCACCAAGGGTTTTACCACGTCAGCCCTATACCACTCCTGGTACTGCCACGTCTGCCCTAAACCCCCTGGGCCTTCTGCCACGTCAGGCCCATGGGCTTTCGGATTCAGACCCGGCCCCCAAGCGGATCCAAACCCGGTTGGAATTCTCTATAAATACTAGACCCTCACCCACCTTTTGAGGTAATCAATCTTTTGCCACTTAAATTCACCTAGTTATTGCTACTCTCTCACAGAGACTGACTAGATCGTCGGAGGGTCCGCCACCCGGATAAACCCCGGTGTTTCAGGACCGTCTGTAGGTACACAAGACCTCGGATCCGAACCCTCTGATCCGAGCCCAGACATCCACCTCCCTCCGAGCCCGTCGCAGGTACCGCCCGGTCAGCCGAGGGTCGACTGACAAGCAGCATTCTCCTTCAATACAAATCGAGTCCGAACTCACACCTGGTGCATCCACACGTCTCCCAGAAACAAACCGCATCAGTATCAAAAACAATTACATTATTTTAAAACATTGTAAATACTTACAAAATATGGGGCCCTATGAAATTGGGGGCCCAAAGCAGTTGCTTATGCTGCTTGGGCCCAAATCCGCCCATGCTCGTGGCCTCGCCTCCCTCGCCGCAAACCCCAATCGTCCAAATTGGAACCCTCTTCAACTCAGTTCTTTCGTTCATTTGATTTAGGCTTTCTTTGTTGATTGAATCAGTATCAGTTCTTGCATTTTGATTGTTGATTTTTTGACTCAGGTTTATTTTCCAAAAAAAAAATCGGGAAAAAAAATTGAGAAAAAAAATTTCAATTATAT
The DNA here is from genome assembly GCA_017893485.1 of Hemerocallis citrina. Taxonomy (NCBI): domain Eukaryota; kingdom Viridiplantae; phylum Streptophyta; class Magnoliopsida; order Asparagales; family Asphodelaceae; genus Hemerocallis; species Hemerocallis citrina. The sequence continues at coordinate 188,395,513 of CM030367.1, read as the reverse complement.
ATATATATATATATATAGTTAGTCTATTATGAGATGGTGAGATGGGCTCTGTATCGTGAGCGGGAGCTACCAGCCATCCGATCTAGTTTGATTCAGATCGAATGGCTGAGATCAGATCCCGTTCTCCATCCTATTTTGTTGATGGTAAAATGGTCATTTCCCCCCTCTCCTTATCTTTTGGCATGCTGGCTCCCAACTCACTCCCGCTCTCTCTTCGATCGTAAGAAACCCTAGTCTCCTCTCCTTTTCTTACTCCCGCGCTATCCTTCTTTGATGAAACCCTAATCGATCTGAGAGAAACCCCCATTCTCCTTCTACGATTTCTACTTTCTTGGATTCTGTCACTCTCTTCAACGAGAAACCCTCGCCCCCAAATCCGCTGGTCTCAGTGGTCTCTTTCTCTCTCTCTGCGATCGAAGACCCAAATCGCCATTAGGGTTGCGAGGCTCTCTCTCTCTCTCTTCAACGTCAAACCCAAAGTGCGATTAGGGTTTCGATTCCTCAGCAATTCGAATAGAAACCCTAGCCCCCAATCATTCTTATCAGGTATTCTCAGTTTCAAATTACATTTCGTTTTCTTCTTTCAAGTTTCACTATGAGAAATTGAGTCTCTACCTGCATGATTAGAATTTTATGTACATAAAAGGTACAAAATATGCAACTGTATGAGATCTTCAGAATTGAACATCCTTCCTGTAGAGTAGTTTATAAGTATTCCACTATTTCGATTTTCAGCATTGTATCAGAATTCTAAAGAAGGAGATGTGTGTACTCCTAACTCATGTGTGGAGTTAGTCTATTATGAGATGGTGAGATGGGCTCCTTATAGTGAGCTGGAGCTACCAGCCATCCGATCTAGTTTGATTCAGATCGAATGGCTGAGATCAGATCCCGTTCTCCATCCTGTTTTGTTGAGGGTAAAATGGTCATTTCCCCCTTCTCCTTATCTTTTGGCATGCTGGCTCCCAACTATTTTTGGTATATTAGAAGAGGGCCCATGGCCGTTTTTGTGTGTTGGTCTAAGCAATGCTGATATGCACTACCTAACAAGCTAATAAGTTACAACTAGTTGGCGCGGCATAATAATGCAGCTCTAGAGACATTCTTAATGCTTGATTTACAAAATGAATATCTAGAAGTGTGTTCTGAGCCTACGACTAATTCAGTTCATGTGTTGAAGACAACTATAATGATGAAAAATTTAGCTCTCCGAATAAGCTTAAGTAGAGCCTGCATTTATTTAATTAATTTTGAGTCGATTAAGACCTTTTAAAAAAAAGGTAAAATTATGTATTAATTTGCCGGCAACAAATTTGTTTAGCAGGAAGATGGAGATTTTGGAGATGTTAGATGACCTCTTCTATATGTTTATTATGTATGTTTATTATATATTTTTCTATGTAGAATGGAGTTTGAAGAGTTACCAAGCCAAGATGTTCATAAGGGTAGGAGAGATGTTGATGATGATTCTAAACCAAATGTTGGTTTAGTATTTGCTAGTTTAGAGGAAGGTTATGAATTTTACAAAAAATTTGCAAAATTAGCTGGTTTTTTTGTTCGCAAATCTGCTACAATGATGGATACTAATACAAAGGAGAGGTATTCATAACTATTTGTATGCTCTAAGCAAGGTAAGCCCACAACTTTAGATGAAGGAGTGAATGTTGTCGGTATTGAAGAACCATCTTCTTCAAATGTCATCAAGAGAAGGAGAAGGGCTGTGACTAGAGAAGAGTGTATGGCTCAAATTCGAATTCAAAAAGACGATGATGGGAGATGGTCAATTCGAAGGTTTGTTGAGGAGCACACTCATTCTTGTGTTACACCTAGAAAGCAATAGTTCTTAAGAAGTAATAGAACTGTTACCGAAGCACAAAAAAGTTTACTTAGTTCGTTCAAAGAAGCTAACATAAGAACTTCTGAGTTTATGTCCTACATGGAGATAGAAAATGAGGGTTTCAGTAATATTAATTGTACTGAAAAGGACATTAGGAATTCGATGCAAAGAGACAAGGATCGGAGTAGAGCTTATGATGTGGATCTATTGATGGAGCACTTGCAAGAGGAAAAGGATATGAATCATTCTTTTTGTTTTCATTATAAGGTGGATGAAGACAACAAATTAACTCATGTCTTTTGGGCTGATGCTCTAGCCAGGAAAGCTTACAAGCATTTTGGTGATGTGCTAATTTTTGATACTACATATGACACAAATCAGTACAAATTGGTTTTTGCTCCATTTATTGGAGTTAATCACCACGGTCAATCTGTCAATTTTGGTGCAGCTTTCATAAATAAAGAAACGACCGAGTCGTTTCTTTGGTTGTTTGAAAAATGGGGTGAAATAATGTGTGCGCCTCCTCCTATAGTTATTATTACAGATCAAGATCCCGTAATGGAAAATGCTATCCGACTGTGTTTTCCTGGTTCCAACCACCGGCTATGTATGTAGCACATTCTTAAAAAGCTTCCAGATAAGCTTGGTAGTCCGGGCCTTAATAGTGATTTTAGCATTCCATTTCATAGTAGCATTTGGGATTCAGAGACGCCGGAAGAGTTTGAGATGAGATGGAATGAAGTTATGAACGCTAATTTGTCTATTTCAGGTAACCCTTGAATTAATGATTTTTACCGTAGCTAACAAATTTTTAGTAGTCTTAATACTTGATAAATATTGAAATTGTAGGTAATCCTTGGCTTTCTGATATTTAGAGCTTCGTGAAAAATGGATACCAGCTTATGCTAAGCATATTTTCACTGCTGGAATTCGCACAACTCAAAGATCAGAAAGTATGAATGCTTTTGTGGATAAGTATGTTAATAGTAAAAATTCTTTGCACGAATTTATTACGAGGTTTGAAAGGACAATAAGAAAACAAAGACAAAATCAGTTAGCAGCAGACTACACAACTCTTCATACAAAACCAAAACTGCAAACAGATTTAGAAATTGAGAAACAAATGTCTGATGTGTATACGAGAAAGAAATTTCATGTATTTCAAGATGAGTTAGTTCAAAGTCTGAATTATGCATCTTTAATGAAAGATGCTAATGGGAGTGTGCGGCACTATATTGTGAAGAGAATGGGAATGTCAAAAAAATCAGACAAAACAAGGGATGTGTTCTATAAAGGAATGGATAATGCTGGGTCCTGTACATGTAGAAAATTTGAAGTTGATGGAATTCCTTGTAGACACATTCTTGTTGTTTTAAGGAATAAGTTTGTTGATTGCCTACCTCAATCTTATATCTTAAAGCGGTGGACCACCTCAGTAACCACCGAGATTGTGTTTGATGATGGTGGCGAAGAAATTATTGGTAGCTACGGTAGTCCACAAGATTTGGATATGGTGGAGTTGACAAATAAAATCTACAAGTTGATGAGGATTGCTCGCTCATCCAAAGAGATGTGCCAAAAGGTCAAAACATTAGCAGTTGTCGATATTGCAGAATTGCAACAAGATATGCCCCAAGAATTGCAAGCAAGAAGCACTTCCTTACCTAAATCAGTAAACATTCATGTACCGGATATTGCAAAGACCAAAGGTAGCGGGAAGAAAATTAAAGGAGGGAAGGAAAAAGCCATGGAGAAGGCCGCGAAGCCATTAAGGAAGTGTCGTTTATGCAAGAAGCTTGTTAATCATGACAGTCGGACTTGCCCTTTGAAGGAAATGTTGGTATTTTCATACATAATTTATTTCAACTTTTGTCATATATAATATATCTTTTATTTAATTGGTGCTTATTATTCGTGTAGTTCTAATTTGAATGAGTCACAAGCTTCAACAACTTTTTCAACAATGGAACCCATAACGGAAGAGGCTCCAAATATTGCATGAACTTTAGTGGTTTATGTCTGTGGATTTTGTAGGTAAGCGTTTTACATGATTATACTCATATTTTTTTGCTATGTGTGTAATTATTTTTGAACCATTCTAAATATGTTCATATGTTAAATTAATCGTTATGTCTTGACTGTTTGCAGGCAAATTGATGATGGGTATAACACAAATGCATGATTTTTCGCCATATTCGCAAAAGTTGGTAAAATGATTTTGTTTATACAAATAATACCAAGTTAGTAGGCAGTGATGAAAAGTTTTTGACTCATTTTGTTTATGCATGAATTTGTTGAATCATGAGTTTTCTCTACTGGACTGTGTAGGCAGTGATGACAAATTTATACAAGACAAGTAAAATGATTTTCATAATTTGGTGCTTAAACTGATTGAGTTGGAAGAGATGGAGATGTGAAACAACAATCTGGTTGGATCTAGTAGGCATGGCTTAATTTAGCAGCCCTAGTGATGTGATTGAGTTTTGTTAGAGCTTTTTTCTCTAGAAAATCTAGAGAGAGAAATTCATTGTTTTTTTAGCACAATAATAATCATGATGCAAAAGCAGGACTCTGGGATTCCCTTATTGGCTGACAAATCGTTACCATCAAACAAGACTGGAATATGAAGAAATGAGTATAGAAGACCAAAAAGATACTCATCCCTAAGGAAAGGGCGCAGGCTCTCAAGAAGTTGTTTCCGGCAAACGGAATACTAGGATAGAACTAACTGCAAAGAAAGCAGAGAACAAGCTCTTGGCGCGCTTCTCACTTCGCTAAGAAAATGGGATCTGCTAAAGGTAAAGGATGACGTGTCCAAAAAGACAAGACTCCTGCCTCTTGCTAAGACGCTAAGAAAACGGAAGAGACCCAAGAAGATCAGTCTATCTCTATCCAATGGCACTGTTACAAAAGCTACGTAATGACATGTGAGATCTTGAAGGAATTACTTGTTTTAAGGCCATCTCTAACCCCACTCCATTTTGGCGCTGGAGTGGAGTGGGGTATGGCGTTGGATTTTATCTCCAATCCATCGCCACTTCTGACGCCAAAATGGCGTGGAAGGAGACCTAGTGAACAGTGGCGCGCCATAGATGGCGCGCTACTGTTCACCCAATGCCATTTTTTTTTTTAATTTTAATTTTTATTTTTAAACCCCTAAAAGTTTTCTAATTTTAATTAAACCCTAATTAAACATTTTTTTAACAAAATTTATTACATTCTACTCCTAGAAATGAAAATTTAATTTATTTGTGTTCTATTGAAGATTATTAATTAAATATTTAGTATATTTAATATTTAGAAAATAATACGAAATGTCAATTACAATATATAAATAGTGGGGAGTTAGAAGAGAATTAATTTAAAAAGTAGATAAAAAAGAATATGCTGAGAATATTCTTTTTTGGAGTTAGAAATGGAGTTATGGGTTGAAAATGAAGTTACTGTTTGATGTGACACTTACTCCATTTTGAAGTAAAAGTTGCTCCAAAATGGAGTTGAGGGTTGGAGATGGCCTAAGAGTGCCACTCCAACTTGTTCAAAGTGAGTTCCGCTAAGGGGCACGTGAGATTAACATAATTATTTTAATAATCAATGACTTTAATTGGAACAAGATAGAATATTTTTTTGCAATTAAGTCGATCTCCTTCTGCAATCTTTATATTTGTGAGGTCTTATTCTCTTAACCGAAACATGATTATTCACTAGCTAGCTGAAGAAACTTTTTGTACACAACAAACAACACTTACAGTTAACTTGCAAACACCTTGAAACTACAACTAATAGGAATCACACATAGCACACTAATAAGTTGCTCATTCTCACTAGTACTAGTTACTCCAAACACACAATACTCGAAAACGCCCAAGAGATTGATCGATATAGAAGCAAATTAACTAGTATAGCTTCAAGTTCATGGAATCCCTATAATGGGAATGAAAGGAAAGTAATAGCTAGAAGGAGCCAACCCCCATTCCTTCGGAAGAGGAAGGTCGATGGTCTTTGATGCCCCAAACTCCCCTCCTGCATGCACGGTTTTCAAAGGACACGAAGACAGGAAGGAGAGTGGGGTGGACAACATGCAGTAAGTGTTGTTGTTTGATCCTTTCTTCATCACAACTCTACTGACCATGGTCTTCTCATAGGAGCAGAGTTGCTCTGTCCCTCCAAGTAGTTTGACAAGGCAATGGGGAGAGCCTGAAGGGATTTCAGCTTCGAAGTAGCCCTTGTCATTGGTTGGTACAGTGGTTACTTGCTTCTTGTCATGCTGGCACTCGACTGCCACTATTATTCCTGCAACATTAATACATGTATCATTAAGTTAACTTGTGTTCAAAATGTGATGAGACAAAAGTGTGATTTTTTCTTTTTTCTTTCTCTATAAATACATAGACAAATAAATTAATTCAACTTAAATCATGTGCAAGCAAATTATATTCTGAACAAGCTTAGTTAATTGGTTGAAGGGTTAAAGGGTTTGTGAGGAAGGGGAGAGAAAGAAACCAGAGAGGTCATGGTTTGAATTGCAGTCGAGGCAAGCAACCGATGCTTTGAGCAAATGGCCGGTGGAGAGACGGAGATATGAAAGAGCGAAGAGGAGGAGAATATTAGCCATGGAGCAAAATCTACCAAGTATTCGTTATTTTAGTTGTAGTAGCAGAATTGGCATATATATATAGAAAGGTGCACATTGAATGGATTGGGGACTGAATGTACAGAGGGTAGGTTTGGCAGGATTTTTTTTTTTTTTTTAAATCGTTAACGGGGGTTTAGACCCACCCCGCATTCCATTAATAAGTTTTTAACAAAACACACAATCAAAATAGAGCGTGGATTCACTTCTCCAAACATAGAATATTAAAATCAGTAATTAATCGTTTGAATGAATTAGTCAATGGTCAAGAAAAATGTGAAGGTTTTCCACTCAAGGAAAGTGTGAAAGTTTTCTTGAAAGTAATGAAGACTCACATTAATTTATGCATGTCTTTAGCTATTCTTCATTGATTCCTTTTGTATATATATATAGTTGTAGCTTTGCATAAGATGAATAAGAGAACCACTTTCATTAGCTTACTTGCTCTTCCATTTTTTCAAACTTTGTTCTCCAATTTAATATGGTATTAGAGCCATATATCAATTCTCATGTCTAAAGAAGATCAAACATCACTAGAAAGCTCCAACAACAACTCAAGTATGGACTCGTCAAATCCATACTACCTTCATACTTCATATCATCCTCCCAACAATCCAAGAGGCCATGGAAGTCGCAATAGGCCTCATAGTAACGACCCTCACTCCTCTGCCAATGCAACGGATGCCTCACAAATCGCACATGACCCTTCACATGGATTCTCGGCATATCAACTTCAACATTCGGCTCGTGCAATATCTGTGATGAAATCAAATAACTCTAACGGTAATAGCAATGCTTTGGCAAATACTGTTAGGTTTTGTGAGAAATTAACAATGGGAATTAGGGTTAATATCTAGATCTAAGTTGCTTAAGATATTCACCCTAGGTATCAAGATTGGAATACCTAGACTGCTATCACAAGCCAATATTTATGGAATAAATACTAGTTTGGGTATCGGGTTTAAGCCCACAAACCCACGTTCTAATATCCAATCAATTATACGTACATGTGTTACTCATATGCACATGTAATATTTATATATAGAGAATATACTCATATATCTAACAAATACAGCAGGTTTGTTTTTGTTTTCTAATGGCTCAATTAATTCAGTTTTCACTAAACCTTGGATATTAGACAACGAAGCGACAGATCACATCACTTCCGATTCCACCTTGTTGTCCACAATAAAATCATCTTCCACACCATTTGTTAACTTATCCACTGGTTCATCAGTCCCTATTACTTCCACTGGAGATATTCTTTTTAGTCCTGATATCAGCCTCAGTAGTGTTTTATGTGTTCCTTCATTTAATTTAAATTTGATGCCTGTTAGTAAAATTACTACAGCCTTAAATTGTTGTGTCGTATTCTTTCCTAACTTTTGTGTCTTACAGGACTTGGCTTCGGGGAGGATGATTGGCTCGGATAAACAGTGAGGTGGTCTTTATTACATGTCTCTAATACAACAAATATCGATTTTCCACCAGGTCTCTCAACCTCCAAATTTGTGGCACGTGCGTCTTGAACACCCATCTCCAGATCGTCTTAAATTAGCTTCTTCTTTAGTATCTTCAAAAATAATGTCCTTTGATAATAATTGTATTTTCTGTCCTATGGCCAAACAAACTCGATTACCTTTTATATCAAGTTCTATAACAACAAAGTCTCATTTTGATTTATTACATTGTAATATTTGGGGTCCTCATAAAATTCAAACACATTCCGGGGCACGGTTTTTTCTTATAATTGTTGATGATTTTAGTAGGTGTACATGGGTTTATCTTATGCAATATAAATCAAAAACTCAAAAACTCCTTCAATCCTTCATCATCTTTGTAAAAACTCAATTTCATGCATCTGTTAAAGCTATTTGTGTTGATAATGGTTTGAATTTTTTTAATGAAAGAGTATTTTCAATCTCATGGCATTGAATATCAGCGACCTTGCGTTTACACTCCGCAACAAAATGGGGTTGTTGAATGCAAGCATCGTCATATCATCACTGTTGCTCATGCTTTTCTTTTTCAATCTCATATGCTTTTAATTTTTGGGGAGAATGTGTTTTAAATGCAGTTTATCTTATCAATCGCCTCCTCTCACCATTACTATCCAACAAGTCACCTTTTGAAATACTTCACCATCATCCTCCGTCACTTGATCACTTGAGAGTTTTTGGTTGCTTGTATCATGCCACAAATGTGCAAAATGTCTTTCTCCATGGGGATTTACATGAAGCTGTCTATATGGAACCTCCACCCGGTCTTCGCCGACAGAGAAAGAATTTTGTATGTCGACTCAACAAGTCTCTTTATGGTTTCAAACAGGCCTCAAGAAACTGGTTTTCTACCTTCTCAGATACAATTCAGAAAGCTGGTTATTCACAATCCAAAGCTGACTACTCCCTTTTCACTAAAGCTTAAGATACTTCCTTCACTGCGGTTCTTATTTATGTAGATGACATACTTCTCACTGGCAATAATCTTCAAGAAATTGAATGACTTAAAAAATTCTTAATTGATAGTTTGAATGAATTGGAAAATGGTCAAGGGAAGTGTGAAGATTTTCCACTCAAGGGAAGTTTGAATGTTTTCCACTCAAGGAAAGTGTGAAGGTTTTCTTGAAAGCACCGAGGGCTCACATTAATTTATGCATGTCTTTTACTATTCTTCATTCATTCATTTTGTATATATATACTAGATTTGCCCGTGGGCACGTGCCTACGGCACGTCTTCGGAACGATACAGCATATGAAAGTCTTGTAAACAGTTTAACAACAGTTATGTAGCTCAAGTTTGAATAGTAAAACAACAATTAGTTGTAAATAAAAGTTCATGTATCCATTAGTATATGTTGAAAAATAATTATAAATGTGAGTATAAAAAACCAACTTCAAAGAACCTAGTGTAGAAAATGATGAAGTTTAACTGTTGATGAGATATTTGTTATTTTCAATATAATATGAGTAATAAAAAAATGCATAAAAAATCTGAAAATTTACAAACTTGAAATATGAAAATATAAATTTATTAGTAAATAGAGAGAGAGAGAGAGAGAGAGAGAGAGGGAAATAGATAAATAAATAAATAGAGGAGTTGTTTTGGGAGAATGTGAATTTGAGTTTTGGATGGAAACTTTTGGGAGGGAAAATATGTTTTGTAAGGTTAAATCAGAATCATTGATTTCAACCCTATCAAATGAGAGTCACTTGATAGCTTTCTTTGTATAAATTATATAGATATATGGTTGTAGCTTTACATACGATGAAGAAGAGAACCACTTTCATTAGCTTACTTGCTATCCATTAATTTCAAACTTTGTTCTCCAATTTAATATAGAAGTAGGACACTTCACCCCGCAAAAAAGAGAACCCACCCTACAAAAGATTCCATCGGCCAAAAATCATAATATACAAATATTACAAAATTCGGTTCTAAGTATGACCGAACAGACTCAAAAGATCTCAAGCCCGAAAGTGAGGTAAGCGCTCATTCATCCACATGTTGATTACTCGCAGTCCGGAGTCCCCATCCTGTCCTCGGGATCCACCCCATGTGTCGGCATATATTTCCTTGATCTTTTTAAAAGTTTCTGCACCTGCCATTTGAGACCATAATTGTTAATAAACAAGTATGTGGACTATATAATTTGCAATCGAATAAGTTGGACTTGAGTTGCGTACATTCTCAATCATATACGCCTTCTTCCTGAAAGTGAAGAGAAATTCGTATTTGTCGAGAATATGATCAGTGAATGTTCAGATTCCAACTTAGTGCTTTCGAGGTTAAACGTTAGTACAAATTTTTTCGGTCTGTTGCTTGTAAGTTTGATCAGTGAATGCAGTTTCGATTTGTACATTCTGTACATATCGTTTGTGTCAAGCTTTCAAGAGTCACGACGATCATGGTAACACCAGTAAAAAAAATGTACGTTTGATAAGGACTAGGTAAAAACTGATCCAACTTAATTTCCAATTCAAGCCGATAGATAGATCGAGATGTCCTATACTAGTTTCTATCTCAACTACTTCGCAGTCGAAACTGAATTCCACCATTACTCAAATTGATTGTGGTTGAGAGATTGCTCCTTGTAAAGAGACACATTGAATAATGAGATTTATTGCCTGCAGCGTTGAGTACGTTCTCACAGTTTATGTAATGTATGACAAGACACAGTATACAGCTAGGGTAGGTGATGGCTTTTAACTCTCTGAGCTGATAATAATGTTGGAAGAGAAGGAAATTAAAATGTCTCAGAAATTACCAGCAGTATTGTTATTCAAAAATCAGAACCGAACCAAACCGACTGATCGAAGGGGGTTTAACCAGGTTGGACCCTCATCCGGTTTGGTTCTACCACAAATTCTATAAATTTGATTTTCAAGCTGTACTGACCGATTCAAAATATCTCATTTGTCTTCTTTAAGAAAAAAAGAGCAGAAAAAAGGTAGACTTAGAATTAGTGTGTATTAAATTAACTTGGATTTACAATTATCTCTCAGAGCATCCGCAGTCGTTTGCGACAAAAATAGCAAAATGACAAAATAGAATTTGACAATTTTTGCAATTTGTTGCAGTCATTAAATACAAAATATAGCAATTTCACATACAAAATTAAACGTACGACATCTAAATTTATTTTAATTTCTAAAGGTTTTTTAATATTATAATAATTTTTTAATTTTTTTTGTTGGAGGGACGAAACATCAAATTTCTTGTTTTTTGTCCAGCACATTAGCACCGAACTCAAATGCATGTGTCTGTACTTTTGCCTTTTTCTTTTTTGATTTCCTTTAATTTGGTGGAATTTATGATGTTAACCCTACTTGTTTATATAAAATCCAGTGTCTCCCTTTCACGTTAAAACCAACCTGAGACATAACTCTCTCCTTCATCTCATCACTCTCTATTTTTCATACTGACCTAAAAATTTGTTTTCAATCTCACCCCTAAAGCCAATGTCTTCGATAAAAAGATTTATTAATATGATAAAATCAAAGCATCCCCACGGGTCAGCTCAGGGCAACACAAGTAACAAAACATAAGCGGAGGTTCCGAGTGTGGACTACAGCGATCAATCGGAGTTGAAACGGGTAGTAGACGATTGTAATCATATGTATAAACATATTATCGTCTATCCCAATGGTGGATTCTGTCAATTTAGGGGAAACTGGAAGGAGTCAATCAAATTTTACAAAACTGCTCCTATGTCTCACTAATTAAGATATTAGTTGAGCAGACGGACTGACACCATTTTCTAAATATTGATACAGAGAAGTCGTCTATGTGGCTTGTCGAGGCATTGGTAAAGAGATTGTGGGGACATACCCCAAACTTTCCACCTCCCGTACAGTGAGTTGGGATTGACTCCGTTGGATTGGATAATGCTAATGAGGATTTCCATCGGAATTGGTCCATTGCCTCCGTGTAACGACGAGCCGTACACCTTTGAAATAGTGCAGACTCGCTTCTTTCATGAGATTACTAGAGATGATTAGAAGTCTCAAAGTATCTGCTGTCCATTCTTTAAACGTTATTTTAACAGAAGTATGATCGAAACTGTTAAAACAGATAATGTTATAGCGATGAGGATTGCGCGAGGATTCTTTTTATTCCTCCTCGGAGTGTTTCTTTTCCCTAATGGTTCTTCGGTAGTCATATGTGGCTGGCTTGCTGCATTTGAAGATCTTAATTTAGTTGGCGAATATGATTGGGGTAGTCCAGCATTAGCACTATTGTATTTGTCCTTCGACACATGTAACCGACTTACAATGAAGTCATTTATCGGGTCATGGCAAGTACTCGAGATATCTTTAAACGTATTCATTAATTATTTAAGTCAATCGTAATACAGTCTGTCAATATCCTGTGGTGACTAATTTAACTTTTTTTTTTCAGTATTGGGCTTACGAATACATATGTTATTGTGTTAGCGTAAGTGATAGGAACACCCCTATCAAGACTCACATGGAGAATGCCAACAAATGAACCAAAATATAACACCCCGCAAAATTGAGTTATGATAATTGTGTCCTTCGTATGTTACACACATGTATTTTGTACCGTTATGTGTAATATCCGTAACAATATAAAATTTTCTACGTATTTTGTATTTTGAATCTTATATATATTTTTTCATTCTCTCGAATTCAATTAAGTATTTGAATTTATTTTTTTATCTTCTATTTAAATTTCAACTCAAATATTTTAATATTTTGTTTTTATGTGCATGTGTGTGTTGACGACATATTTTTAATATATAAAAATTAATGAAGTAAGTATGTTAAATTTTATTATGCTTAATTTAAACATACGGGAGGTTGGATTTGTAATAATCCATAGTATGGTTAATTTAACCCATTTTAACTAATACATGATGTTACTTTTGTAATAATGTAAACATATGCTTAATTAAACACAATCATAATAGTTAGATATTGTGTACTTGTAAACCATTTGAAGCCCGTGTTTTTCCCACATAAAGATTGGCCGGGCAAAAATGGAAGGTGAGAACATTTTTTTGACTTACAAATAAGGGAGTAATGGGTGGTTACATTTGTATCATGGATAGTTAATATTTTTGTAAATAAAAACCCTCCTTTCTCCTCCCTCGTTCAAAAAGAGAGAGAGAGAGAGAGAGAGAGAAATTAGAGAACCATCGGCCACACATTTCTTCATTAGAGAGAGTTGCATTTTGGGAGCTTTACAAGGGAGAAGGTTTAGAAGTTTGCTAGGAGCATCAATTGCTAGGGATTCATCGATTGGGTAGGCGTTCCTTAACGTTCTAATTTATTCTTGTTAGAATTGCTTGCTAGATAATCTATATAAATTGAGTATTCATGCTTAGATTATGTGTTTATTGTTGTTAGATAATGTGTTGTTAGTTAATTGTGTGAAAGTATGATATGACTAACCTAGAAACGTCTTTATGCTTGATGTCCTGTGTTTTAGTCTAACTTCAAAAAATTATTCTTTTTTTAATCCAGATGGAACCTGAAGCTAAACTTTTTATATGAGTACCCCGTATATGTCAATAACATCTCCTAAAAATTTCAGAATATTTGGATGTCGGTTTCTATTTTAATAAAATCTGAACTTATGATTGGTTGACAATTTGGCTAGTTTCTGGAAATTTGTATACCTTTCGGATTTTGATCATTTCAGTATCTTATATGAAGTATTTTGGGGAATGTCAACCGAAGAATTTAAAGTAGACTCGTTAACTCAAATTTCCATGAAGTATGAGATTTTAGGTGATTTTTATAAGTAGCAAGAGCAGCAGTTTTCAGATTCTGAACCTATTGATTTGCAAATGGATTTTGACGGATTAATTATGGTTATATATAGATGATCTTAATTACAATGTTGTAGTAGACTCATTCAAATTTTATATGACACTAAAAAATCTATTTTCTGATAAGTATCTTAATTTATATGATTTTTGCAAGACCATCGAGTTGTTGTCCAAAAATAGTTGAACATTCAAATAGTGGATTCTAGATTTGTTGTTACCATGAAAAGAAGTTGATAGAGAAATAGGCTTGGAGAGGATAGAGCATGTTGTAACGCCCCGGCCCGAAACAACGATTTTTCTAACAACTGCCCACCACATTACTTGCCTCATAAAAGGTGTTATAGCTTATTGGTGACCTCTAATCCCAGGCAATTATATTTATATATATATACACACACACACACACACACACACACACACACACACACACACACACACAATTAATATTCAAATCCCCCGACATGGGATTAATTAGTCCCATATTGCATTTCTTCTCTCGCATGTTGACGCGTCACAGCCGCCAACACACTCAAAGAGGGCCCCACACATCAACGCAGCCCCTACTTCAAACCAGGCGTGTAATACCCTGATTTTTTCATTTAATGAAAAATTATTTTATTTGGCACGTAGTGTGCACGTGCAATATTTTGGTTGAATTGAATCTTATAATTATTTTTATTGTGATATGTATAAACATTTAAACATATGTTTTCAAACTATTTTTCATACAAAGGCCTTTTTCTTTAAATGGATAGAAAGCCATATTTTAGAGCATTTTCTTAAAGCCCAAAATGTAAATTATTTATTTTGGCCCATAAAACTAAAGTCCATGGATTAATTTATTTTAAATGTACAACTTGTCATGTAGAATATAATTTAAAAAGTCTATTTTATTTTATGCAAAAATTAAATGTACAATTGTGGTCCTAGTTGCTTGCACGTGCACTACACGTACACGTGCAAGTGCACTTCCTTAAGGCATGGCCGGGTACACTTCTTTTGGAGGGAGATTCAAAAGTTAAATGGTGATCATGGTGGTGGTTATTTAGATGTGGGTAGTTATTGTAACTCCTACCCTCATCCTAGCCTTCCATCCTACAACCAACCAATTAATCCTAGCCCTCCATTTTATTTGATTTTTAGTATAAATACCCCCTCCCATGGCTAGTTGTTTTGTGCTTAATATCCCTTCCAAATCTATAGTCTAATTAGTAGTAGTTTGTGAGTTAAAAAGATTGAGTGGTGAGTGGGATTGTGCTTGCATTCTACCAAGGAGGAGAAGGGCCGGCTAGGAGCTTTCGGTGGTACTTGTGGAGCTTGTGCGCGCATCATCTAGGAGGAAGTGCATCTCATTTGCAAAAGACTTAGTTGCTATTGTGTTTGTTCTCTCCATACAAGGTGGATAAAATTCTCCATATTTCTAAAGTAGAAATGCTTGTTAGAATGAATGAATGATAGTGGGTTTAAGTTTCCTTATTAGGAATCATGCTAGTATTATACTGAAAGAATGATGCATGAAAAAAATTATTATTAAGAGTACACTCTTAATTGGAGAATTGACGTATGAATTGATTGGAATGTGGGTGTGAATTGTATGTGATTGGATTAGTAAAAATCTAAGTTGGTATGGATTAATTATAATCATGAATGTGTAATTGGCTAATAAAGAGATTAGTGGCATTAATTGATGAGAAATGTCGAAAAGGAATCTTTCTGGTAAGTCGACTTAGGACCTTGTAAGTCGACTTATATGCTCCTTTTAGTCGACTTGTGCTTTTATAGGTCAACTTCTTGCTTAATTTATTTACTTAAAATCATGGATGTTTTCCCCTGGACAGTCGACTTACTACAGTATAAGTCGACTGGTACTGATGCCTTTTTATAAACTCGAATGTTCTACTCTTCTAAAAATACATGAGACTTTATAAAGATCATTTGGGAATTGTTGCATGGAATTAAATGTGATTTAAGAATGAAAGGTGTAATTAGAACTATGATTTTTGACTTGTGTATTTTTGGGAAAGTATACCTTGCAAAAGAAGTGTAAATGAAGAAGATTAGTATAGTAAAGATTGAAGTGACATTATGTGATAGATGTATGAAAAAGATGAATTGTGATAACCATGAAATGTGAATTATTCTTGTTGAAGAATAGCGTGACAAATTATGATATATGATTCCTTAATTTGAGATTTTAAACTGTTCAGTCGACCGAATGTGTGTAGCAGTCGACTGTATAGAACTTGAGAAATTACATAATTGAACTCTGCAAAACAGCCGACTGTGTTGAACGACAGTCGACTGCCCTGTGGATAATAACTGAAATTGGAACTCTGCGGAACAGCCGACTGCCATGTGCAGCAGTCGACACTTCCGAGCGATTATTGATTAACTTATTTAACCGAACAAGTCGACTGGATGTGCTCCAAGTCGACTGTTCAGAGTACTTTTGGTATATCAGAAATTCTATGATTTGCTATGAATCTTATGTTGATTTGGTTATGACAGTAGACTCTATTGTCTTTGCATGAGTTCTTTTATACAAGAAAGGAAGTGAATCATTTAATTGAATTAGGTAAGTTATATAATTGTGGAACTATGGACATGAAAAAAGAAAATCTATCATGATTATGAAAAATGAACTCATGAGCTGGGAATGCTCAGATTATGTTAGAATTTGTGAATTAGAATTGAAATGAAAGAGTAGCTAAGTCTCCCCTGGCATTTGAAAAGAAATGAAATGAATATTGAAAAGAAAGACCAAGGTTGGTCATGTTGAAATGAATGAATAAGTCCGGTTTAGTGGAGAGGCTAACTCTAGAGCTTTGATTTTTGTTCATGATTTTAATAAAAACTAAGGATTAGTACATAGTGGAGATGTGATGAAAGTAGGAGAAAAACACGAGTGAGGGCCATCGGATTTGCGGCGGAGAGTATTTCACAGGTTCTTCACGATGAGTCGTGACATGACGTGGATACGGCTCCAGGGTACCGTGGCGACGGAGAGAATTTCACAGGTTCTTCACGATGCGTCGTGACATGACGTGGATACTGCTCCAGGGTACCGTCCCGGTGGTGACGCTTGTGGGATGATTGGTGACTTCATGAGGATCGTGTGCCATGAAGGAGGCTGAATTACCACAGGTTCTTCACGATGAGTCGTGACATGACGTGGGATTCCCCTCCAGGTTTTCTGTACACGTGCTTGCACTCATAGATCATTTAAGATACCTACCGTAATTACAGTAGTAGATTAAGTCATGGCGAGGGATTGAACCCTACAAAGATGAAGAACGATTAAGAGGCTTGCCCTCGGACCTATGTAGTATGGGATGCATAGAATCCGAATAAGTGCGCATTAGTGTCATCTAATATAAACAACTGCATTAAGGACTAAGTGCACAATCACAACACGACATCAATAGGGTAGTCCCTCTAGTTTGATTTGTGACAAGTTTGTGTTTGCTAAATATGAAAAATTAAGTTATACTATTTCCGGCATAGAGAGGATGACCGTGTATAATGATCGTCGGTTGAATAAACTGACGTACCCACAGTCTTATATGCAGGTAAATGGCTTGATAAAGATTAAAGAGGAACAAATGCTTAAAGATTACTCCATGTTGTTGTATATTTGTTTTCATTGGTGTAAAATTTTACTTCCGCTGTGCAATGTAAAGTGTAATATTGATGTAAACTATGATGTAAAGTGAAAAGTTTAAATTTTCTTGTAAAATTGTACTAAAAGAAGCGGAAAGATCCTGTAGAACATCTCGAATTCAGTGTATTTGGGATTCGGGGCGTTACAGAGTGGTATCAGAGCCACGCTTTCTACGCTTTCCATATTGTACAAATTTATAAGGAACGACACCATAGAAGTGGACATTTGAGTGTGTGTTTGAGTCTAGAGATTTAAATGTAAGTGACTTACATTTGTGTTGCTCTAAGACTTATGCTTCTTCCTCTCTATTTCTAAGATGGCCGACTACCTCGACCCTGCTGGAGATGACGACTGGCATATCATTGAGGAAGAGTACCATCCTGGACAGGCAGATTCCGAGGACGAGTACTATCCAGGGCAAGCAGATTCTGATGGAGAAGAATGGCCTGAATCCCGAGAGATTACCCCACCTCCGAATTCATCTGATGACTCTTCTTCTGACGAAGAAGAAGAACCAGTTCCAAATAGTCTTGTGACTTCTCTTCAGAGGCAGGTAGAAACACTGCGAGAGAGAGTCAGATTATTTGAGGCTCAGCTGGCAAAGCGAAAGGACGACTATTCTGTTCTCAGTCATTGTATATGGGAACTCGAGAAGAGGAAGAATATGATTGATGTGCTGAAGGATGAAGTTGATGAACTACGGGGAGAACTTCGAGAAGCGAAGAGGAACCGTAGGAATTAGACTGTTGTAGCTTCTACTATCTTTCATTCTGATGTCAAGAAATGTTTTTCAATTCGAATGTATAAAGTTTGGAATTCAATGAAATGCAAGTTGATTTAAAATTCATGTCTTATACTTCGAATTTGATGGACCTTTTACATCAGAATATGGAATGAAAGCTGTTGTGTTGTTCGATACTGGATCCTCTCATACCTTTGTGTCTCCTAAATTTGCTAAAGTGTTGGGAGTTGAACCAAAGATTTTTCCAGGCAAGATCTTGGCAGTAGCTACTCCATCAGGAGAAACTTTAACCACTGATTGGTACTATGCTGATTGCGAGATTGTGATTGGAGATCGAATCTTTGGCATTGATCTGATCGAGCTGACTATCTTGGGAGTCGATGTTATCATTGGCATTGATTGGATGTCGGTGTACATTGCAGGCATCGAGTGTAAGACCAAGACGGTAACAGTGAAGGCTCCAGGTGGACCTGAAGTCACTTTCCAAGGGAAGCAGAAGTGTTCTAGGCTGGTGGCAACTATCCGCAAGGAAGAGACTCCTGTGGAAGTGCAAGGGATTCCTGTGGTTCGGGACTATCCGACTGTGTTCTTGGATGATTTTCCTGGGTTACCCCCGCATCGTGATGTAGAGTTCAGCATCACTGTTCAACCGGGAAGTGCACCCATTTCTAAGGCACCATATAGGATGGCTCCAGCGGAACAGGATGAGGTGAAACGGCAGAATGAGGAACTGTTGGAGAAAGGCTTTATTCAACCTAGTGCGTCACCTTGGGGAGCACCAGTGCTTTTGGTAAAGAAGAAGGATGGATCGATGAGAATGTGTATCGATTACCGGGAGCTGAATAAGGTCACTGTTCAGAATAAGTATCCTATTCCTCGAATTGATGACTTGTTCGATCGTCTACAAGGAGCAGCTGTTTTCTCCAAAATAGATCTTCGATCAGGATATCACCAAGTTCGAGTGAAAGCTGAAGATGTGCACAAAACTGCATTTAGAACTCGACATGGGCATTACGAATTCTTAGTTATGCCATTCGGAGTGACGAATGCACCCGCAATCTTCATGGATTTGATGAACAGAGTTCTGAGGCCGTTCATTGATTCTTTCGTCGTGGTGTTTATCGACGATATTCTCGTGTACTCCAAGTCAGAGGAGGAGCACACCGAGCATCTGGCAGTAGTTTTGAAGAAGCTGGAAGAGCAGAAGTTGTATGCCAAGTTGTCCAAGTGTGATTTCTGGAAATCTGAAGTGGCATTCCTAGGTCACATCCTTTCTAAGGAGGGAGTGGCAACTAACCCTCAGAAGATAGAGGCACTGAGAGATTGGGCTAGGCCTACTACAGTGAAGGAAGTCAGAAGTTTTCTTGGGATGACTGGATACTACAAGAGATTCATTCAAGGTTATGCTCAGATAGCTGTACCGCTTACTGGACTGACCAAGAAGAATGTGAGCTTCAAGTGGACTGAGCAATGTGAGGCAAGCTTTCAGGAGTTGAAAAAGAAGCTGACTACTGCATCTATTTTGGCTTTGCCTAGAGCAGGTGTTGAGTATGATGTTTATAGCGATACTTCACATCGTGGGCTTGGTTGTGTCTTAATGCAAGAAGGAAGAGTAATCATTTATGGGTCTAGGCAACTACGACCGCATGAGAAAAACTACCTGACTCATGATCTGGAGTTGGCTGCGATTATCTTTGCCCTGAAGCAATGGAGGCACTACGTGTACGGTGAGAAGTTGAACATGTACACGGATCACAAGAGTTTGAAGTATATATATCAGCAGAGGGATCTGAACCTGAGGCAGCGGAGATGGTTGGAAGTGCTCGAGGACATGCGACCTGAGATTAAGTATCATCCTGGAAAAGCTAATGTTGTTGTCGATGCACTTAGTCGCAAGAGCAGTTTAGCCAGTTTGATTACAACTTAGAAGCATCTGATTGAGGAGTTGGATCGAGCAGGTATTGAGGTTGTCTTGCAAGGATTGGGAGCATCTTTGGCTCAGTTGAGGCTTCAGCCTACATTGAATGCAAGGATCATTGCTAGTCAGGAGGTTGATGCTGATATTTTGGAGATGAAGGAGCAAGTTGGTGCTGGCAGGTTGCCCGGATTTCAAATCAGGGATGGAGTGCTGTGGTTCGGAGATAGACTATGTGTTCCAAATCAGGCGGACCTAAAAGAGAGTATTCTTCAGGAGGCACATGCTACTCTTTTGTCGGTACATCCTGAGAGTACTAAGATGTATAAAGACATCAAACAGCATTTCTGGTGGTCAGGTTTGAAGCGGGATGTGGCTGAATTTGTTGCGAAGTGTGAGGTTTGTCAGCAAGTCAAAGCCGAAAATCAGAGATCCGGAGGTCTATTACAGCCGTTACCTATTCCGGAGTGGAAGTGAGATAACATCAGTGTGGATTTCATCACGGGATTGCCTAAGAGTCCTAAAGGCAATGATGCAATTTGGGTCATAGTCGATCGACTAACCAAGTCCGCTCACTTTTTGGCGATGAAACTCACTGCTTCGATGGACAAATTGGCTGAGTTGTATGTTGGCGAGATCGTCTGACTTCATGGTGTTCTGTCAACTATTGTGTCTGATCGAGATGCGCAGTTTACTTCGCATTTCTGGAGGAGTCTTCAGACAGCTTTGGGTACCAAGACAGATTTCAGTACTGCTTTTCATCCGCAAACCGATGGGCAGACCGAGAGAGTCAACCGTATTCTTGAGGATATGCTTCGGTGTTGTATACTAGACTTTGGAGGCAGTTGGGAAAGGCATTTACCTTTGGTAGAGTTTGCCTACAACAACAGTTTTCAGGCTAGCATCAGGATGGCGCCGTACGAAGCTTTGTATGGCAGGAAGTGCAGGACTCCTGTTTGTTGGTATGAAGTTGGGGAGCGTCAGTTGTTTGGTCCTGAGCTTGTGCAGCAAACCTTTGAGAAGATTGTTCTGATCAGGAAAAGGTTGGTAGAAGCTCAGAGCAGGCAGAAAAGCTATGCAGACAACCGGAGAAGGGACCTTGAGTTTGAGGTTGGTGACTTCGTCTTTCTGAAGGTAACACCCAGTAAAGGTGTGGTTCGATTTGGCAAAGGCAGGAAGTTAGCCCCGAGGTTTAAACGCCCGTATAAGATATTGAAAAGGATCGGGAAAACTGCTTACCGGTTTAAATTACCAGAAGAGTTGTTCAGGTGCACAATGTCTTTCATGTGTCTATGCTGAGAGGTTACATTCCAGATCCGAGTCATCATTTGCCTGAAATGCCTGAAGGTTTGCAGTTGGATCTGAATTACATCGAGTCTCCTGTCGAGATTGTTGACCGTAGGGAGAAAGTCTTGAGGAATAAGACGATACCGATGGTCAAGGTAGTCTGGAGAAACCATTTGGTTGAAGAGGCTACTTGGGAATCTGAGGAGAGGATGTCGAAGGATTATCCTGAGCTTTTTGTTTGATTGTATCTTTGTATCTTTTGTTCTTGTTGCTGTGTTGTATTTTCTGTTTCTCTCACTCTTGACTGTAGTTCTGGGGACGGAACTATTCTAAGGAGGGAGTGTTGTAATACCCTGATTTTTTCATTTAATGAAAAATTATTTTATTTGGCACGTAGTGTGCACGTGCAATATTTTGGTTGAATTGAATCTTATAATTATTTTTATTGTGATATGTATAAACATTTAAACATATGTTTTCAAACTATTTTTCATACAAAGGCCTTTTTCTTTAAATGGATAGAAAGCCATATTTTAGAGCATTTTCTTAAAGCCCAAAATGTAAATTATTTATTTTGGCCCATAAAACTAAAGCCCATGGATTAATTTATTTTAAATGTACAACTTGTCATGTAGAATATAATTTAAAAAGTCTATTTTATTTTATGCAAAAATTAAATGTACAATTGTGGTCCTAGTTGCTTGCACGTGCACTACACGTACACGTGCAAGTGCACTTCCTTAAGGCATGGCCGGGTACACTTCTTTTGGAGGGAGATTCAAAAGTTAAATGGTGATCATGGTGGTGGTTATTTAGATGTGGGTAGTTATTGTAACTCCTACCCTCATCCTAGCCTTCCATCCTACAACCAACCAATTAATCCTAGCCCTCCATTTTATTTGATTTTTAGTATAAATACCCCCTCCCATGGCTAGTTGTTTTGTGCTTAATATCCCTTCCAAATCTATAGTCTAATTAGTAGTAGTTTGTGAGTTAAAAAGATTGAGTGGTGAGTGGGATTGTGCTTGCATTCTACCAAGGAGGAGAAGGGCCGGCTAGGAGCTTTCGGTGGTACTTGTGGAGCTTGTGCGCGCATCATCTAGGAGGAAGTGCATCTCATTTGCAAAAGACTTAGTTGCTATTGTGTTTGTTCTCTCCATACAAGGTGAGTAAAATTCTCCATATTTCTAAAGTAGAAATGCTTGTTAGAATGAATGAATGATAGTGGGTTTAAGTTTCCTTATTAGGAATCATGCTAGTACTATACTGAAAGAATGATGCATGAAAAAAATTATTATTAAGAGTACACTCTTAATTGGAGAATTAACCTATGAATTGATTGGAATGTGGGTGTGAATTGTATGTGATTGGATTAGTAAAAATCTAAGTTGGTATGGATTAATTATAACCATGAATGTGTAATTGGCTAATAAAGAGATTAGTGGCATTAATTGATGAGAAATGTCGAAAAGGAATCTTTCTGGTAAGTCGACTTAGGACCTTGTAAGTCGACTTATATGCTCCTTTTAGTCGACTTGTGCTTTTATAGGTCAACTTCTTGCTTAATTTATTTACTTAAAATCATGGATGTTTTCCCCTAGACAGTCGACTTACTACAGTATAAGTCGACTGGTACTGATGCCTTTTTATAAACTCGAATGTTCTACTCTTCTAAAAATACATGAGACTTTATAAAGATCATTTGGGAATTGTTGCATGGAATTAAATGTGATTTAAGAATGAAAGGTGTAATTAGAACTATGATTTTTGACTTGTGTATTTTTGGGAAAGTATACCTTGCAAAAGAAGTGGAAATGAAGAAGATTAGTATAGTAAAGATTGAAGTGACATTATGTGATAGATGTATGAAAAAGATAAATTGTGATAACCATGAAATGTGAATTATTCTTGTTGAAGAATAGCGTGACAAATTATGATATATGATTCCTTAATTTGAGATTTTAAACTGTTCAGTCGACCGAATGTGTGTAGCAGTCGACTGTATAGAACTTGAGAAATTACATAATTGAACTCTGCAAAACAGCCGACTGTATTGAACGACAGTCGGCTGCCCTGTGGATAATAATTGAAATTGGAACTCTGCGGAACAGCCGACTGCCATGTGCAGCAGTCGACTCTTCCGAGCGATTATTGATTAACTTATTTAACCGAACAAGTCGACTGGATGTGCTCCAAGTCGACTGTTCAGAGTACTTTTGATATATCAGAAATTCTATGATTTGCTATGAATCTTATGTTGATTTGGTTATGACAGTAGACTCTATTGTCTTTGCATGAGTTCTTTTATACAAGAAAGGAAGTGAATCATTTAATTGAATTAGGTAAGTTATATAATTGTGGAACTATGGACATGAAAAAAGAAAATCTATCATGATTATGAAAAATGAACTCACGAGCTGGGAATGCTCAGATTATGTTAGAATTTGTGAATTGGAATTGAAATGAAAGAGTAGCTAAGTCTCCCCCGGCATTTGGAAAGAAATGAAATGAATATTGAAAAGAAAGACCAAGGTTGGTCATGTTGAAATGAATGAATAAGTCCGGTTTAGTGGAGTGGCTAACTCTAGAGCTTTGATTTTTGTTCATGATTTTAATAAAAACTAAGGATTAGTACATAGTGGAGATGTGATGAAAGTAGGAGAAAAACACGAGTGAGGGCCATCGGATTTGCGGCGGAGAGTATTTCACAGGTTCTTCACGATGAGTCGTGACATGACGTGGATACGGCTCCAGGGTACCGTGGCGACGGAGAGTATTTCACAGGTTCTTCACGATGCGTCGTGACATGACGTGGATACTGCTCCAGGGTACCGTCCCGGTGGTGACGCTTGTGGGATGATTGGTGACTTCATGAGGATCGTGTGCCATGAAGGAGGCTGAATTACCACAGGTTCTTCACGATGAGTCGTGACATGGCGTGGGATTCCCCTCCAGGTTTTCTGTACACGTGCTTGCACTCATAGATCATTTAAGATACCTACCGTAATTACAGTAGTAGATTAAGTCATGGCGAGGGATTGAACCCTACAAAGATGAAGAACGATTAAGAGGCTTGCCCTCGGACCTATGTAGTATGGGATGCATAGAATCCGAATAAGTGCGCATTAGTGTCATCTAATATAAACAACTGCATTAAGGACTAAGTGCACAATCACAACACGACATCAATAGGGTAGTCCCTCTAGTTTGATTTGTGACAAGTTTGTGTTTGCTAAATATGGAAAATTAAGTTATACTATTTCCGGCATAGAGAGGATGGCCGTGTATAATGATCGTCGGTTGAATAAACTGACGTACCCACAGTCTTATATGCAGGTAAATGGCTTGATAAAGATTAAAGAGGAACAAATGCTTAAAGATTACTCCATGTTGTTGTATATTTGTTTTCATTGGTGTAAAATTTTACTTCCGCTGTGCAATGTAAAGTGTAATATTGATGTAAACTCTGATGTAACGTGAAAAGTTTAAATTTCCTTATAAAATTGTACTAAAAGAAGCGGAAAGATCCTGTAGAACATCTCGAATTCAGTGTATTTGGGATTCGGGGCGTTACAAGGCGAGCCCCATCTCTGCCACGTCATCACGTGGAACTGCAGCAAATGCTGCCTCCCCTGAGATCCGAGCCTCAACATAAATTCTATAGAAAGCCCCCATAGGAAACTCTATAGGCCACCTCTAATTAATTCATCTATATAATAAAACACAAAGAAAGCTATCAAGTGGCTCTCATTCAATAGGGCTAAAATCAATGGTCCAGATCTAACCTCACAAAACATATTTTTCCGCCCAAAAGGTTTCCCCCATAATTGTTGTTTTACTGTTTACAAGACTTTCATATGCTGTATCGTTCCGAAGACATGTTGTAGGCACGTGCCCACGGGCAAATCAAGTGTATATATATATATATATATATATATATATATATATATATATATATATATATATATATATGTATATATATATATTCTTAACACGGGGTATTACATACATCCCCATTAAGAATTCAGCATCCTCGCTGAAGCCGGGACATGCAACGTAGCACAAGATCTTCTTTCTAGCCGATGTGGAGCAATCCCGTGAGCGTCGCTCTCGTCCTTGGAATGCTGGAGACCAATCCCACTCTGCAGATCATTCTGTGGCCTATAACCATCCCTGAATAGTGGAGATTATCTCACTCCTTGAACCATCCTGGAGTCCATAACTCACGGCTCCCACTTCACACTCAGTGTCGAAAGTCGGCTCTGATACCATTTGTAACACCCCGGCCCGAAACAATGATTTTTCTAACAACTGCTCACCACAGGCTTGCCTCATAAAAGGTATTATAGCCTATTGGTGACCTCTAATTCCAGGCAATTATATATATATATATATATATATATATATATATATATATATATATAGACACACACACACATACACAATCACACAATTACTCTTTAAATCCCCCGATATGGGATTAATTAATTCCATATTGCATTTCTTCTCTCGCGTGCTGGCACGCCACAGCCGCCAGCACACTCAAAAGGGGGCCCACACATCAAAGCAGCCCCTCCTTCAAATCAGGCAGGCCCTATCTCTGCCACGTCATCATGTGGAACTGCAACAACTGCTGCCACTCTGAGATCCGGGCCCCTCCACCAACATAAATCCTATAGAAAGCCCCCACAGGAAACTTTATAGGCCACCTCTAATTAATTCATATATATATATATATATATATATATATATATATATATATATATATATATATATATATATATATATATATATATTCTTAACACGGGGTATTACATATGGCTTAGGACCTTTGAGATTGCAGGTTTGAGTCTTGGTGAGATCGAATTTTGTTGTATTTACTGTTTTTGAGTATATTGGATTAAACACATATTTGGTGATTGGATTTGAAGTATTTGAATAGAGATGATTTTAAAGGATATTAGTATATTGGAAAATTAAGTTTTGATGAAAATTGGTGCAAATATATTTTGGCTTAAATTCCAGATTTGAATGAACATTTTAGTACAGATTTAGTAATTGGATTTGAAATGTATGAATAGAGATTATGTTAATTGAATTGAGGCTTTTGAAGTCCTATTATAACAGTTTGAGAAATTTTATCTAGTTATTTGAGATTGACTAATCGAATGGAATGAATAAGAGATGAATTGAGTATATTAATGAATAAAATTTGTAATGATTATAAAACAGGTTATGGATGACTAGAAAGTTTATGAAT
Organism: Hemerocallis citrina; assembly: GCA_017893485.1. Lineage (NCBI taxonomy): Eukaryota > Viridiplantae > Streptophyta > Magnoliopsida > Asparagales > Asphodelaceae > Hemerocallis > Hemerocallis citrina. Next base: position 188,368,884 of record CM030367.1, on the reverse strand, counting down.
TTTGGAATGTGTGGATTCTAGAGAGACTGAAAGAGACCCAGGGTGTCGCCAAATTTGTGATTATGGAAATATGAGAAGTTGTCAGTGTGGGCTAGCGTTCGCGGTATTTTTGTATAAGTTCGGTGGGGGTAAACTAGCTCTAGGTCTGATGTATTATGAATGAATCTTAAGGATATGCACTAGGTGGGAGATATGATGAAACTTAAGCAAACATGATTATGAGGACCCGGAGTGATCCACGGGGTGATGTATTCTCTATTTATTCCTGGATGTGAGTGAAATAGTCTCCAAATTATCCGCAGAAGAAGTGTGACCTCCAGAGTTCTGGGACGACTGCGACGTCACAGGGCTTTCGTATGATGAGGGTTCCACAGTGACTTAAGGGGTGAGGTATTCTCCATTTATCCCGGATGTGAGTGAAATAGTCTCCATATTATCTGAGGAAGGAGTCTGACCTCCTGAGTTCCGGGGCGAGAACCAATACTCACAGTATGTCTAAATCCTGATTTTTGTCATGGTTTTAGATTTGCATAACGAGGGATTGAACCATATAATGAGGAGAACGTTAAGGCCTTTCCCTTGGACCTATGTAGTATGGGATGCATAGAATCCGAACAAGTGTGCATTAGTGTGCATTGTATGCATTTGTTGCTTTCTTGGATACTTGTTTTAAGCAATTATTTTATGCATTTTGATTTCTGTATCATGACATACACTTATACACTTAGATTACATTCACTTTCTGTTTTTATTTATCTTTGTCATTATTGCTTTTATTTTGTGCATCAAGTTTGCGATTGTTAAAGTTGAGGATGCTTGTATTATAGCACTGCGTCAGTTGCATGCATCAGTTGCATGCATCAGTTGCATTCAACTAACGTGCCCGCAGTTCTCAAGTTTTGCAGGACTTGGATTAGCGAGCGGCGTGGCCATAAGTTTGGTGTTGAAGGATGTTGCAAGATTGAAGATTTTGACGATATAAGTTGTATTATATATATATATATATATATATATATATATATATATATATATATAGGGTAAAAGGGATATGAGCAACTTGCTCATTTAGTAAATGAGCAATTGATTATGTGGCATGCATGTGATACATTGGACAACTAACCCTTTTAAGACTTTTCCTATCACATGCATGCCACATCATCAATTGCTTATTTACTATATATATATATATATATATATATATATATATATATATATATATATATATTCTGATGTGCATTATAAAGAACTAATTTGTATTGAAAGAGTTTTAAATTCATTGTATTTTTGTACGAAATTGAAGTAAAGATTTTGGTTGTGCTACGAATTGTCTGTGTATGAAATTCGGGGGATCACAAAATAACCTGTTGGAATCGCGAAAATTTAGATACGGGTCGAACAGATCAGATTAGGTATGATATTTCGATGGTCCGTGGCCAATTGGAAATGCGTACACCATTCTCTATTATATGGCAGCCATATAAGAGCTCGTCATGTAAGGGCGTTGATATGGCTAAAAATGGGGTTAAATCGGAACCGTCTAGATGGGGCACGAATGTTGAAGCTCAGGAGTAAAACGGTAATTTCACCCACCGACGGGTCTGGAGCGGGTACTAGTTATCTTCCCCGAAGACCCACTTACCCACAAACGGATCCACCTCAACTGGGTGCGGGTTTCAACCCGCAGCAAACCCGGTCCAGAAGGGATAGAATTAGGGTTTCTGATTCAATCCTAATCAACGGCCCTGATTCATAGTTATCCCTTCACTGGGGATTAGGGATTACATTCCTTATCTAACCACAGGGGGATTACATTCCTAATCTGATCCCAGCGGCGCCTATAAATACCCCCCATCCATCTCCATTAAGAGGTAATCAATCTTTCTCCAGTTTTTGCGCTCTTTCATAATCTTCCCTGATTACTGACTTAAGCGTCGGAGGGTGCGTCGCCGGGAACAACCCCGGTGTCTCGCACTTTTTGCAAGTGTACGGCAGGAGTCAGCGTCAAACTCCGACGGAACAGGTATACAGGTTTACTATTCAGTTTCCCTAAGAATCCACAAATACTATCTGTTTGCCCCCACACAAAATTTAGCGGCAACAGATTGGCGCCGTCTGTGGGAAACTAACGATAGCAACCTCCCCTCTTCCCGTTGGTCAGATCCGCTCAGGCCATGCCTCCTAGAAAAGTCAGATCCAGAGGGTCCAACCGAGGACCCAACCACGATCAGCAGCAAGAAATTTCCATCTAGCCTACCCAACAGCAGGGGCAACTTCCTCCTCCAGCGGAAGACCCGCTCCAACAGGGCCTTCCTCCTCCTCCTCCGAATCAGCCACCTCCTAAGGGTCCTAACCCTCAGAAACAACCTCTTCACCAGGACCACGTCTCCATCCACAACGCCTCTTCGGACTCTATGGCCTTCCATCATCCTCGAGCTTCCGGTCTCCGCAACACCGCCCTCAATCGGCAGAAGGATGAGGACCTTCGCCGCCATCTGGATGAAAAGCGGGCCCGAGAGGGAACCGCCCGCCAACACCGTCCGGATGAGCGGTCTCATCGCCGCCGAGAATCCAGAAGGTCCCCTATCCGAAGGGGGCGGAGAGAATCCCCCGAGCATTACCGAAGAAGGCCACACTCCCTGCAGGTCGGCAACAGCCTAGGAACAATGAGGCACCCATTACCCGTGCCGAGTTCCAGCAGTTCCAAGCGACCGTCCTACAAGCTCTCAATCTCCGTCCCAACACCAATGCACCCAAGATCCCCTCTCCTCCTCCGGTCCAAAGTCCTCGCCGACGGTCCCCATCTCCTCCTCCAGCTCCCAGCAACTCCCGGCATGAGCAAAGTCCTCGCCGCTCCAGGAGCTACCGTCGTCGTAGCCCCCGCTCTCCCTCGTACGAAGACGAGTCTAGAGGCTCAGCTGATTACCGTCGAAGGGACGACGCTGTGTACCGCCGTCTCCATGAAATGGAGAGGCGCTTGGGTCAGTTAGACCGAGAAGAGGAACTTAGAGGAAGGACCCTTCGTCCTAGCAGACCTTGTAGCGCCTCGAATTTCTAATGTAATAACTTAGAAAATACGTGGTACAATCCCAGCATCAACTTCAATGTAACAGTACACATAGCCCAAAAACACAAATAATTTTATTCCAAACTTTTATTACAACAATCTTTTTCAAACACAGCGGAATTACAAACACCTTGAATTACATCTTTCTTTTCACAATACTTCTTTTTACACAAATTTACACAAAGCTCTATTACATCAGTTTATCTCAAAACTAACTCAAGCATCCAAGCCTCCAGACTCTAAGCAACAACCTGTAACACATGAGGCTAGAGATGATCCCTAACCCCCAAAACTAAAGGGGTCAGCCATAAATGGTGTGAGTGACATAAAAACAAACAACATAATTTAATCATAAAACATAAAGTCATCAACATCATGTATTATCCACAATGATAAATGAATGAGGAATAACAAAGATGTAAAGCATGAAAACATCATAGAATGAAAACAACAAGTGCATCTAGTCTAAGTGTCAAGTGTAGGAAAACTGGAAAACTCATGCATAAAACCAAGTCAAGACAACACTAAATCTATATGCAGACTCTCTAATGCATACTTGTCGAAGTCTATGCATCCCATTCTACATAGGTTCGGTGCAAGCCCTTAACGTCTTAACATTATAAGGTTCAATCCCCCGTTATGCAACTATTCCTATCACGATGACTACTACGAGATAAAGATAAACTGTGAGAATTAGCCCATGCCTGATAATTCCGGAGATAGATCCCACATCTCAGGTAATTTACCTGGATAATTCCGGAGATCATCTCATATCTAAACATTGACACATCATCACATGAATACCCCATGTGCGTCGCCTCGACTTTGATAATTCCGGAGATCAATCCCTCACCGCAAGCAATTCACTTGGATAATTCCGGAGATATATCTCACATCGCAGGTAATTTACCTGGATAATTCCGGAGATAAATCCCACATCTCAAGTAAGTTACTTGGATAATTCCGGAGATTAAATCCCACATCTAAAGCCATACTGAGGTGCATAACCCATGTTCCCGTTCATCATATCACCACTAATGCCTGTCCTTATCATTTGGGTTATTTAATTACTTAAGAATCTCCTAGAGTTGGTGTACCCTACCAGCCTAAATTCAAAACTGACTAACTGAAATGCCTCACGGGCCTCAACAAAATAACTCAACACCGGTATACTAGGGTCACTCACCTCTAGAGACTCAAACTCAAAAGTCTTAATCAACTTTCCACTAAACAAAATTAGCTCAACTGAATATCTCAAACCAAATGCTTAACTGAAGACAAAGTATAGACTGAATTATCTGAAAGCCAATCATTCGAAAGAACACTCCAGTTACAAAAGTCCATCAGTACCAGTCGACTCATACTGTGGTAAGTCGACTGCCCAGAGAACAAATATCTAAAATTTTACAAAAATAAACTAAGTCATACCAGTCGACTTGAAAGCCATCAGTTGACTTAATCGAGACAAATTTCCAATAATTCTCAAGAAAATATTCTAAGTACATAAGTCGACTTAAAGAGGTCATGGTCGACTGTCCAGAAAGGATTGAAATAATTTTACAAAATAAAGATCTCGGGACACCAGTCGACTGCATAAGAGTCTAGTCGACTGTCCAGAGGAGATTTCAAAAGATCTGAAGAAACGACAGCAGGGTCGTACCAGTCGACTGAGTAGTAGACCAGTCGACTGTCGGCCTACAGTTTTCATAATTTAGGTCTGAATACAAAGATCAAAACTGGAGTTTTCTAAAGATTCTTTGTTTATGAAAATAACTCGTATTCAGGAAAAATAACAAATCTCAACAATTCCTCATTATGGATACATTACTCAAAACATCAAATGTGTCAAAACTCATGTTCTCATGTTCTAAATTACTAATTCTCACATTAGGGTTTCTCAATACTAAATTTCTTCACAACTCATAGCATGATCTAATTTATAAACACAAGATCCAGATGCTCACCATCCGATCATACCCATACTCAAATCTTAACATGCTTTTAGAAACATAATTTTATAAATAAGGATCCACTAGTCATTCATAAATTTCACAAACATGGTACAAACAACAATCCTTTGCATTCTTCTCATGCAAAGATACCAATAACTATCAGGTCAAACAACAATATAACAACTATTCACATAAATCATACCGCAATACATAGTTCATATCACATCACAAAATCAAAACAAAACAAACAATGTCACTCACATAAATCAAACAACAAAACAAATTTATATCACTCACCTTTGAATTGAAAAGATCCAACGAAAAGCCTTCCTTTTTGCGAGATCCAAAAATTCTCCTCTTGATCACCAAGAAAATAATAATATAATAAATCTGGAGCTGTGCAGCGAATGACGGCTGCACGTCCTCTTTTATACAGGCCGAGATTGAAAGGAATTTGGGTTTTGAAGTACTTTTGCAAAATAGTCCTTTTTCAATTTATTACTTCACATATATAACCTTTCTTAGTTAAAATAAGTTAAATAAATCAAAACTAAATAAAATCCTTTTACCACTAACTTTTCCAACAACCCAGCACAGCCCAGAGATAAGAAAATTTCGGATTTACACTCAGGGTGGCAATTTTGCACAAAAGCACTCCCTTTTGTAATATTTGCAATTACATCATAAAATATTCGTAAAAATCCAGAAAAATCCGAAATAATATCTAATAATACATATTATATTTTCCAATCAAAATATTTGACTTTTACTCTCCAGAAAATATTTGTACAAGATTCTGCATGAATTCCATATTTGCAAAAACAACCTTTTTGTTTAAATCTTCACCAAATCGACTTTAAATAAAATATAAATATATTGAAATTCAAATGATAACCATGGAGAACCAAAATGTCAGTAAAAACAAATTTTCATATTTTATTCAAGATCCAAACGAATTTTTACATAAAAGCCCCTCCCTTTCGAGGTATTTATAAAAAATAGTTTCTCTACTCAGAAAAATCCCAAATTTTAGAATATACTCCATTATAATTAGGAGAATCTACTAAAAATATACAATTGGTTATTTACACCAAAAATTATTTGCACGTGTTTCGCACGTGTAAAAAGATAAATTTCTAGAAAATATTTATTAATTCTTCAGAAAATCATTTTGATTTATTTTCAAATCTTTAAAATAATATTTGAAAATACGAGGTTCTACAGACCTCCTTTCTTCCGAACCATAATGGATGTACCTGTACCGATCGGCTTCAAACCCCCTCAATTTGAGACTTATTCTGGGGAGACCGACCCCATTGATCACATCGAGAGCTTCAAGACCCTAATGCTCATCCATCAAGCTTCCGATGCTCTACTTTGTAAAACCTTCCCCGCAACTCTCAAGGGTCCAGCTCGAGAATGGTACTCTCGCCTTGCCTCGTCCTCAATATTCTCCTTCGAGCAATTCGAGACCCTCTTTGTCACCCATTTTGTAAGTAGCCATAGAACTGAGAAGACCAGCATCTCGCTACTGTACCTCCACCAGAAGAAGGGTGAGAAGTTGAGAGACTATGTGAAGAGGTTCACAGCTGAAGCCCGGTCCATAGCATCCCTCGACCAGTCGGTCGCTGCAGCAGCATTTCAATCTAATGTCCTCAATTCCAACCTCCGCTCCTCCCTCGCCAAGAAACCCCCACAGAACTTTTCCGACCTCCTCCTCCAAAGCGAAAAGTATATTAGGGCCGAAGAAGCCGAGCACCGCCCCAACTTGGAGGGGTCTTCCTCCGGGTTTAAGAGGAAGGGAACAGAAGAGGAAGGAGCCAAGAAGCTCCAGAAGGATAATGCCGGCCAGCGCCGACCTCCCCCCAGATTCGACAAGTTTACTCCCCTCACCACTAATGTCTCTACCATTCTGATGGAAGTTGAGAAGGAAGGGATCATACCCCCTGCTCCGAGGATGAACACCCCTGCTAAGAAAAGGGATAAAGAGAAGTGGTGTCGTTATCATCGGGACCACGGCCACGACACCAACGATTGTCGGGCCCTGAGGAATGAGATAGAAGTCCTCATCCAGAGGGGGCAGCTGACCAAGTTCGTCAGAAAGGACCGAGCCGAACTTCCTCCCCCGCCTCGGGGGGCTAATAAGCGTCCGGAACACGATGAAATGCCCGACTTCGAGGAGGAGCGTGTCCTGCACCTCATCCATGGGGGCCCAATGGGAGGCTCCTCAAACTCCTCTAGAAGGGCATTTATAAGAGAAGTCAATTCGGTTCGCGCCACCCCTCCTCCCAAAGGCCTTGGAGTGCCCGTCACATTCTCAGACGAAGATCTTGAAGGTGTCCGCACCCCTCATTGTGACGCACTCGTCGTCAGCCTCCACATGGCGAACTTCAAAGTGGAGAGGATCATAGTGGACAACGGCAGCTCCGTTAACATCCTCTTCCTCGCCGCTTTCAAAGGCCTAAAGCTCTCCCAAGACAGACTCAAGCCCGCCGGCTACACGCTCCATCGGTTCACGGGAGTGCCAGTGACAATCGAAGGGGTGATCACCTTCGATGTAACCGCTGGCCAAACTCCTACCACCCGAACGGAGTCGATGGAATTCATGGTCGTAGATGTCCCTGCAGCCTATAATGTCATTCTAGGTCGGCCCGGCCTAGCCGCCCTTGAAGCCGTCCCTTCTGCCTACCACCTCAAAATGAAGTTTCCCACTCAGGCCGGAGTAGGGGATGTAAGGGGCAATCAGGAAACGGCCCGTAAGTGCTACATGACCTCTACCCTCGGACCCGTCCTCTCCTTAGAAACTTTGGAAATCCCCCGGGATGCTGCCCGGCCGACATCCGAGCCGGTGGATGAATTGGAGGAAGTGCTCTTCTCTGAGCAGGATCCAACTCGCAAGTTCTTTGTTAGCAAGACCCTCATGTCTGCCCTATGCTCAGACATTGTACAGTGCATCCGAAGGAACCAAGACCTCTTCACTTGGTCAGCTGCAGATATGCCCGGAATCTCCGAAGAGCTCTTAGTCCACCACCTCAGCGTTATTCCGGGGTCCAAACCGGTTCAGCAGAAAAGGCGCAAGTTCGCCCCTGAGCGTCATCTAGCTATAAAAGAGGAGGTGGACAAGCTTTTGAAGGCCCGGTTCATACAAGAGGTGAACTACCCCGAGTGGTTGTCGAATGTGGTAATGGTGAAGAAGTCCAACGGGACTTGGAGGATTTGTATTGATTTTACCGATCTCAACAAGGCTTGTCCCAAGGATCCCTTCCCTCTTCCGAGTATTGACACTCTGATTGATGCCACCTCGGGACACGAACTCCTCAGCTTCATGGACGCCTTCTCGGGCTATAACCAGATCCGGATGTTCCCTCCGGATATCCCAAAGACCTCATTCGTGACCGACCAGGGCCTCTATTGCTACAGGGTTATGCCCTTCGGTCTGAAGAATGCAGGAGCAACATACCAGCACCTCGTCAACAAGGTCTTCCAAGCTCAAATCGGCCGAAACATGGAGGTATATGTTGACGACATGCTCGTAAAGAGCATCCGAGGTGCCGATCATGTGACCGACCTCTAAGAAGCGTTTAACGTTCTGAGAACGCACAACATGAGACTCAATCCGAACAAGTGTGCGTTCGGTGTTTCGTCAGGAAAGTTCCTCGGCTTCATGGTTAGCCAGCGAGGAATTGAAGCAAACCCAGAGAAAATCAAGGCCATATTAGACATGGCACCCCCCAAGAATGTTAAGGAAGTTCAGAGGTTGACAGGCCGCTTGGCCGCCATAGGGCGTTTTCTCTCGAAGTCAGAGGAGAAATGCCTCCCCTTCTTCAAGGCCCTCAGGGGGGCTAAAGGTTTCGAATGGGGACAACAGCAACAGGAGTCCTTCGACCAGCTCAAGGCTTACCTCGTCAATCCTCCCCTCCTCAGCAAACCAATTCATGGCGAACCCCTCTACCTCTACCTGGCAGCCTCCGAGCAGACCCTCAGTGCTGTCTTAGTAAGGGAAGAAGACTGGGCTCAAAAGCCCATATACTATGTGAGCAAAGTACTCCGGGATGCCGAGCTCCGCTACCCGAAGATAGAAAAGATGGATTATGTAACACCCCTGCCCCGAGCTCGGACAATTTATACAATTTATAAGACAAATTAGATACTATGTAGTACAACTGCCTACCACAGGCTGCCTCTCAAAAGGTGGTTAACCGAATTGGTGACTCTTGATCCTTGGCATTTAGTATTTACACTCAAATTATTTTTGGAAACTTCCCATGTGGGACTATGTTTCTCAATCTCTTCACAAATCCCTTCTCAGATCAAATCTTATCTTTTTAACAAATCTCAATACAATCCACAGCATACAACCCGTATGTTGTTTCTTTCTTTTTTCCAAACCGGTGGGGTCCCCCACCTCTTCACAATCCGGATTCTAATGAATCCTTTTCAAACCAATTAATTCCAACCAACTTTCCAAACAATCCTTCCTATAGAAATATCCTATAGGACAACTTCTCAAATTCATTTATTATTATATATATATTATTTCAGAAATACGGGGTATTACATACACCCCCCCTTCAGAAATCAGCGTCCTCGCTGAGCACGGGGCATGCACAATCTAGTGCAGGATCTATTTTCTAGCCGATGTAGAGCATCTGTGAGCGTCGCTCTCGTCTTTAGAATTCTGGAGACCAATCCTACTCTGCGGATCATTCTGTGGATCTCTGTCAATCGTCCCAGATTTCTAGGGATTGTCTCACTCCGCCGATCATTCTGGAGTCCACAACTCACTGCTCTCTCCTACACTCGGTGTTGAAAGTCGGCTCTGATACCATTTGTAACACCCCTGCCCCGAGCTCGGACAATTTATACAATTTATAAGACAAATTAGATACTATGTAGTACAACTGCCCACCACAGGCTGCCTCTCAAAAGGTGGTTAACCGAATTGGTGACTCTTGATCATTGGCATTTAGTATTTACACTCAAATTATTTTTGGAAACTTCCCATGTGGGACTATGTTTCTCAATCTCTTCACAAATCCCTTCTCAAATCAAATCTTATCTTTTTAACAAATCTCAATACAATCCACAGCATACAACCCGTATGCTGTTTCTTTCTTTTTTCCAAACCGGTGGGGTCCCTCACCTCTTCACAATCCGGATTCTAATGAATCCTTTTCAAACCAATTAATTCCAACCAACTTTCCAAACAATCCTTCCTATAGAAATATCCTATAGGACAACATCTCAAATTCATTTATTATTATATATATATTATTTCAGAAATACGGGGTATTACAGCTTATGCCCTGGTGATGGCCGCGAGAAAGCTTCGCCCGTACTTTCAGTCCCATTCGGTAGTCGTCCTTACCGACCAACCGCTGAAGCAGGTCCTCCACAAGCCAGTGACCTCGGACCGCCTTATGAAGTGGTCTATCGAGCTGAGCCAGCATGATATAACTTATCAGCCTCGGACCGCGATCAAGGCTCAGGCCCTAGCAGAATTCATAGTAGAGAGTATCATCCCCGAGTCCAGCCAAACAGTGAAGGGACCACCCGTCTGGTCGGTTTATGTGGATGGATCCTCCTGCAATGAGGAAAGCAGGGCAGGGGTCATTCTGGCAGGCCCAGATGACTTCATCCTCCAATACTCTCTCCGTATCAACTTCAAGGCCTCGAACAACGAAGCAGAATACGAGGCACTCATAGCCGGCCTTGGAATGGCTCGAAATGCAGGGGCCCAGCGCCTCAGGATCTTTAGTGACTCTCATCTAGTCGTGAATCAGGTCATCGGCGAATATGAAGCACGTGATGACAGGATGGTTAAATACTTAGCCAAGGTCAGGAGCCTCATGGTACTGTTTGAAGAAGCCTTCATCCAACGCATACCTCGGGAAGAAAATGCTCAAGCCGACGCCCTCTCCAAACTAGCCTCTTCCTCCCTTCAAGGTCTCGAGCAGACCGTCTTGATAGAAGTTCTTCTGAAGCCAAGCATAGAGGACGAAACTCTCGACTCTATAGAGACATTGCCTGTCCTGCTCGAAGACAATTGGATGAAACTCCTTGTCGAATTCTTGAGGGACGGACTCCTCCCGAGGATCCTAAGGAAGCTCGAAGAGTGAGAACTCGAGCCGAGCGTTACACACTGATCGGAGGTATCTTATATAAACGCTCCTTCACACAGGTAGACGGTCGACCCTACCTGAGATGCCTCTCCCCCGAATAGGCAGACTACGCCCTACAAGAGCTTCACGAGGGCATCGGCGGGGCACATTCAGGATCCAGATCCTTAGCCCGCAAAGTATTGAACTACGGATACTTCTGGCACACTCTCCTACGAGACGCCGAACGGCACGTTCGGCAATGCAGCTCCTGTCAGAAGTACTCTGACATCCGACGCCTCCCTCAAGCTCCACTCACTTCCCTATCAAGTCCGATCCCCTTCACAATGTGGGGAATGGATTTACTAGGCCATTTCCACCAGCTCCCGGACAGTTCAAATTCTTAGTCGTGGCGATCGACTACTTCTCGAAATGGATAGAGGCCGAGCCCTTGGCCACGATCACCGAGAACAAGGTTGTTCAGTTCTTTTGGAAGAGAGTGATCTGCCGATTCGGCGTCCCTAGGGTCCTGATAACAGACAACGGAACACAGTTCACCAGGGCTGCCTTTCGAGCTCTATGCGAAGACCTTGCCATCCAGCACCGGTTCTCCTCCATTTCTCATCCCCAGTCAAATGGCCAAGCCGAAAATGCTAACCGACAGATCCTCTCCGGCATTAAGAAGAGGTTAGATAAGTGTTCCAAAGGCTTATGGATCAATCAGCTTCCCAACGTGCTATGGAACTACCGCACCACAAAGCGGACCCCCACAGGAGAGAGCCCATTTAATCTCACCTATGGGTCCGAGGCCATCATCCCCCTAGAAGTCGGAATACCCTCTCCTCGTCTATTATCTTATGAAGAAGAGCAAAACGCCAGAGACCTCCGAGCCAGTCTTGACCTGATAGACGAAATCCGAGAAAGAACTGCCATTCGTCAACAAAGCTACCGAAGAAGGATCGAGTTGGCATACAACAAGAAAGTCCGCCCCACGGACCTCAAAGAAGGGGACCTGGTCCTCCGAAAGTTGGCCATCTCATTCCCAGGTCAGAAGAGCAAATTGGCCCCGAATTGGGAGGGACCTTACAGGATCGCCAAAGTGGTCCGTCCCGGCACATACAAACTAGAAGATCTTGAAGGCAGGGAGATCCCCAGGACTTGGAATGCCGACCATCTCTTAAAATACCAAGAGAGAGCACCAACGCCTCTCTAAGTATTTCGAGATGTCGAACCGTTCCTCTCCTATTACTTGTAATGTTTTTTCTTTTATTTCACTCTTGTAATAACGGCTCGCAACTTTAGAAGCAGCCGGCCATTAGTCATCAATAAAGAGTTTTTTTGTATTTTACTTGTAAAAATTGCTTACATCTCTCTGCCTTTACTCTTCACTCTAACGATGGTTCCGAAGTCCAACACTTAGCTCGATCCTACTCCGCAAGCTCGCTTCTAAGCGGGCTAGGAGTGGGTCGCCATTCGGAATTGCTCCCACGACCGTTGAACTCTAACGATGGTTCCGAAGTCCAACACTTGGCTTGATTCTACTCCGCAAGCTCGCTTCTAAGCGGGCTAGGAGTAGGTCGCCATTCGGAACTGCTCCCACGACCGTTGAACTCTAACGATGGTTCCGGAGTCCAACACTTGGCTCGATTCTACTCCGCAAGCTCGCTTCTAAGCGGGCTAGGAGTGGGTCGCCATTCGGAATTGCTCCCACGACCGTTGAACTCTAACGATGGTTCCGGAGTCCAACACTTGGCTCGATTCTACTCCGCAAGCTCGCTTCTAAGCGGGCTAGGAGTGGGTCGCCATTCGAAATTGCTCCCACGACCGTTGAACTCTAACGATGGTTCCGGGGTCCAACACTTGGCTCGATTCTACCTCGCAAGTTCGCTCCTAAGCGAGCTAGAAGTAGTTCGCAAGTCGGAGTCGCTCCCACAACCGTCGAACTACTCTTACGATGGTCAGCGAGCCCACTATTAGGTAAGGCTCGACTCAACTCGCAAGTTCGCAAGATTAGGAGACCGAAGCGCTGCTCGGCACCACTGGCTGAACGCTCATGTCGCCGAACTGCGAACGAGCAAGAGGCCGGTTCAGGGACCTCGACGCGATGAACACAGTCACAAACAAAATGACTACACAAAGCTACAAAGGACATGCAAGTTCGAGAAAGAAATGTTATTGATAATTAGGATACAGTGCAAAGCGACTCTTCCATACAACAAGGTTACAAGGCCTTAAAGTACAAAAATTACAATGCCGACCCACTACACTTGGCTTTGAAAACGATCATCAATGTCCCGTTCGGTCGTCAGTTTGGCAACCTCGGCCGTCAGTCCCTCTCCCTCCGTCTGAAGCTCCGCCTCTACAGTCTGCAAGTGACGGATCTCAGAAAGCAGATCGTCCCTCTCCGCTGTTATTTTCGACAAATTGTGCCGAACGCACTGGATCCGAAGGGCGTTGCTAAAGGCGGTCGACGAACCTTCGTCCTCTCCTATGGGGGTCATCTCGGTGATCCTGCTCTCCAGACGCCGGATCTCGATGTCTCGCCGACCTAGGATGAGCTGAAGATGGTTCCGCTCGCTTTCAGCTCGGCGCAATCCCAGCTCGACTTCATAGAGCCGCTCTCGGCACCTCGCCAAGCACAGCCTCGTCACCCCCGAGCCAGCCTCGGCTCGAGCGTGGTCATCCGAGCGAGTGGGCTCGACATCTTGAGCTACCACCACGAGCTTAAAAGAAGAAAAGACAAACAACAAAATTTCAAACATTGCCGAAGTCCAACACATGAAGCCAATATTCCCAACGCAGCATCAGAAGCAAAGCAAAGGTTTTTATTCAAATAAAGTAGCTCTACATGCAACTAGACCGACGCTACAGCAGAGTTTTACAATAATTTAAAGGAACATAATACAACTTGTTTAGTGCCTCTTCGGAAGGGGAACGCTCCGGTTCAAGGAAACGCGGGGGCGGCGACGCCTAACCTCCGAGCTCGATTCCAAACTAGCAAAGCGAGATCCCCCTTCACCGCTAACTCTAACTGTGGCGCCAACTGAGGCGCCGCTAGACGAGACAGCTACACTACTCTGAGCGTCAGCAGGACTCCGCCTCGCCGCAGGCAAACGAGTCGCAAGTTCGTAGAAAGTGATCCCTCTCTCGCTCTCTTCGCAAGTACACGACGTACTACGAACGTTGGCCCTCTCAGGCAGAGGCTTGAGCGACGCGATCTCTTCCTCCAGCTCAATAATCCTATCTCCCAGAACATCACCCTCTATCGACATCTTCAGACGAGGAGGTCTTGACGAGCCCGCAACATTGGCACTATCGGTCGCAAGACGTCGATAATGGGTGACCTCGATCCCCCTGTCTATCGTAATCCTCCTAAGCTTGTCGACCTTGGCCAACAACTTTTGGCGCTCGGATGACAACTTCTCCAACTCGGAAGCTAACTTCTCTTTTTCCGCCGAATGTTCTTTCTCCGTTACCTCCAAGTGACGGATCTCAGCCAAGAGCTCGTTATTCTTTTGCTCGACAACGAAAAGCTCCCTACGAAGCCGCTCTATCTCACCTTCGAGATGAGAAGCTTGGGGTTGCTTCCGTAGTTGCTTCAACTCACGACAATACCCCCTCGCAGCTGCTTTTATCTCCTCCAACTTCAAGAGCATATAAAATCGCCTCTCTCGGCTATGGGAAAGCTCTCGCTTCGTTTCTTTCAGCTCCTTACGAAGATACGGAACCTCCGTGATCGGACCAAACTTCACCTGAAAAGCAAAGATAAATCCGATGCCCAACACTTGGAGAAATTTTGCGGCTAGTCAAACACAAAATCCAAGGTCTAACACTTGGAGAATTTTTGGACAAGCAAAAAGTGTTTTCATTCAAAACTCAAAAAGCATTACAAGAGCGGTGGCCAGTCCGCAGTCAGGCTTTACACAAAAAAAAAGCAAAAAGAAGACCAAAGACGCAACCAAGTCAGGGGTCGACCTTTTTGTCGCTGGGGTCTGCCGACCCCTCGACGATTCCTATGTCCCCGTCTTCGTCGTCGTCCTCGGAGCCGTCCTCCTCCTCACCTTCGGCCTCTGTCTCGCCCGTGCCTTCGACACCGTCGGCCTGTCCCTCGGGGCCGAGCATTGCCGAAGGAAGCTCCTCCTCCCCCTCCACAGGGCCGTAAAAGTGGTAGGAGGAGGTGTCGAACCCCGGGTTCCGAGCTGCAATATGAAGTAGGGCTCGGCCGTACGCATCCTCCATGTTCTTAAACATGTGCTCCTCGGCCTCTTTCTGGATAGCCCTTTTTGCCCTTGCCACCTTCGATTGGTGCTTGGCCATGACCCTTTCGGTCTCCTTCCGAGCTTTCTCCGCCTCCAACCGTGCTTTGGCCAGCTCCTCCTTAAGCGCGGCATTCTCCTTCTCCGAGGCCTCGAGCTTGGCTGCCTCGTCTGCCGACCGCTGCATAGCTTTGGCCAGCTTCGCCTCCAACCCCACCACTTCAGCTCTGCGCTTTGCCGAGAGGAGTTGCTCGGCTTCGAACAGCTTCACAGCTTTTGCACGCTCCGACCTCTCCCGGTCGCACAGCACCGTCAGCTCCTGTTCTTTGCTCACGAACTCTTCGAGCAAAAAGTTGAAGTGGCAAAGGGTCTGAAAAGAGAACAAACAGTTAGAATCCGGACCTAAAAACTTAGAAAATTTTGAAAAAAATGCTTCAAGAAGAAAGTGTTCGGTCTACTTACCAACATCGTGTTCCGAGCAATCTGCATTGTAGCGTCCCCGACCTCCCTGGACTTAAGCGCCACTCGGTCCTTCGGGGTTGGCAGGTGCTTCACCGCCTGCATACAAATGTTGCCATCCCCCAAGAAGCCGTCGACCTTCATTACTTGCCAGTCGGGGACGAAGATCCGCTTATGCTCCTCGGTCAGAATCTTCTCCGCTTCGGCGGTGAGAGGCGGAACTTGAAGGGCTAACGCCGCGCTCACGTTGAACGCGCCGCTCAACGAGCCGGGAGCATCTGTCTTCGCCGTTGGAGTCGGCGCATCTGAGACAGGAAGATCGGAGGCCGCGACCTGGTCTTGCTCGGGATCGGCATCTGGGAGCATGACCACCTGCAGGTCGGCGGTCTTTGGGACTGAAGGTATCTTCGGTGCTCGGCCGCCCTGAGGCCCTGTCGAGGGTCTCTTCTTCTTCTTCGCCTCCTGCTCCCTAGCCGCCTTGGCCTTCACCATCAACGCCCTATAGTCCATGCCGGAAGACTCTGCACAAACCGAATGAAAAAACTTAGAAAAATTTTCAAGAACTTCAAGGAAAAAGTAAAAATACTAGAGGCATACTGGGATTGATCGGATTGAGACCCCCTCGGAACAAGGCCTCCTCGGTGATGTCCTTCCAACTAAGCGTCGGCAGGCCAAGGAGTTTCTTGAGGACTTCGGCCTCCTCATCACTAAGCACTGGCTCTTTCTTCGCTCGCTTGGGCAGGCCCTCCCTCGACCAAGCTATCGGAATTGCCCAGGGTTCGGGAGCTCGGACAATAAAGTACTTCTCCTTCCAATGCTTGATCGAGTCCGGGTTCTCGATCAACTTCACGCCTGTCCGCGGCGAAAGGTAGAACCTCTGCTCGTTCCTGTTCGGCTGGCAAGGACGGTAGAGGCTCCGAAGAAGGAACAGACTTGGCTCAGCGCCGATCTCTTGACACCGAAGAACAAACGCCAAGACGTGCCTCCAAGTGTTCGGCATCAGCTGGGCAGGACTCAGGCCGTACCAATTGAGGACCTCGACAATGAACAGGTGCAATGGCAAACGAAGCCCGGTGGCCAAGGAGTCGACCGGAAAAATGCACGTATCTGCCGAAGACGACGTGCAGGCTCGGAAACCGGGTCCGGGGAGAAGTAGCCCATACTCGGCAGGGATCTGGAATCCAGTTCGGATCCGATGCAGATCAGCCTCAGTAAGGACCGAAGAGATCTGGTCCACCTCGGACATCTCTCTCACCTTCTCCAGCATCTCTTCGGAGTAGCTCCGTACTCCCCCCACGCTCGACAGAGCGATCGGTTGCCGACCGAACTCCCCTGTCGTCTTCGGCTGCTCTATGACCGTAACCACTCCCTTACCCTTCCGGGACCTCGGTGAAACCTCCTGGAGTGGCTCGGCGACCTCCCTACTCTTGCTCGGCCAGACCACGGTCTGCTCGGTCAGCTCTACCACCTCCTTCTCTTTACCCTCTCGGCTAACGACTCGGTCCGAGGCAGGGGTCTCATCGGAAGAAGTAATCTTGACCATTTTTTCTAAAGAGAAAGGAGAGAGACTGACCTTGAAGTGACTGTTACGGTCGGAAAAGTTCGCCAGAGCAAAGAAACGCCTTGCCGCGACAGCTAGCAGCGCCACCCGAGAGCTAAAAACTTCGATGGTGAAGAGTAAAAACTTAAGTAAGAAAGTAAAAGTGAATAATGAGATTGGGGGTGGGGGAAGTGAAGACTTATAGTAAAAGAAAAAGTCTCTTGGACTTTGTAACGTAAGGGCGCGACTCTTGATCGGCTTTTGAAGCGTTACGAAAGCCCAAACGACTTTGTACCCGAGCAGCAACGGTTGGCGAAAAGGCGGAACGTTTCAATACAAGTCGAATAGCTCGGCACACATGGGATCAAAATCCGAGCGACGTGCGATCCGACCCCAACATCTAAGAACCCGGTCGGCTGCCGAGCAAGTGCCCATCCGAGCCCCAAAACGGAGAAAAATCACTTTTTCCTCAACATTCGTGTAAGATCTCGATCAGACGGCCCAGATCTTGCCAGCGTCGCTAAACGACAAGATAGTGTTTTCTTGGGAACTGAGCCCGTTTCGAGATTCGTGCCACCATCCAACGGCTCAGATCGTGCCACGTCGCTCGGACAGCCGAACCCTCAGACCTCCGGTCGGCTGCCGAGCAAGTGCCCATCCGAGCCCCAAAACGGAGAAAAATCACTTTTTCCTCAACATTCGTGTAAGATCTCGATCAGACGGCCCAAATCTTGCCAGCGTCGCTAAACAACAAGATAGTGTTTTCTTGGGAACTGGGCCCGTCTCGAGATTCGTGCCACCATCCAACAGCTCAGATCGCGCCACGTCGCTCGGACAACCGAACCCTCAGATCTCCGGTCGGCTGCCGAGCAAGTGCCCATCCGAGCCCCAAAACGTAGAAAAATCACTTTTTCCTCAACATTCGTGTAAGATCCCGATCAGACGGCCCAGATCTTGCCAGCATTGCTAAACGAAAAGATAGTGTTTTCTTGGGAACTAAGTCCGTCTCGAGATTCGTGCCACCATCCAATGGCTCAGATCGCGCCACATTGCTCGGACTGCCGAGCTCCTAGACCTTCGGTCGGCTGCCGAGCAAGTGCCCATCCGAGCCCCAAAACGGAGAAAATTCACTTTTCCCTCAACATTCGTGTAAGATCTCGATCAGACGGCCCAGATCTTGCCAGCGTCGCTAAACGACAAGATAGTGTTTTTGGGGAACTGGGCCCGTCTCGAGATTCGTGCCACCATCTAACGGCTCAGATCGCGCCACGTCGCTCGGACAGCCGAGCCCCTAGACCTCCGGTCGGCTGCCGAGCAAGTGCCCATCCGAGCTCCAACACTGAGAAAAAAGCCGCCGAGCGACAACGACCGTTGGATCTTCTAGAAATTCGCGCTTCTAGTGATGGACGGTCCAGATCGTGCCACGTGCGCTAAACGACAAGATAACGTTTTTTTGGGAAACGCGCCTCCTCGAGATTCGTGCCAGGATCCGACGGCACAGATCGTGCCACGTCGCTCGGACTGCCGAGCCCCTAGACCTCCGGTCGGCTGCCGAGCAAGTGTCCATCCGAGCTCCAAAACGGAGAAAAAAGCCGCTGAGCGACTACGACCGTCCGATCGCCCAGAAAATCGTGCTAAACACAGATAAAGGGCCCAGATCAAGCCACGCCATAAATAGGTATTAAAAATCAGTTTTTATTTATTTTAATAGTTTTATTTATTTAAAAATTGCGAAAAAATTACTAAAAATTCGGAAAAATTAACTATAAATTCTAGAAAATAATTATAAATTCGGGGAAATATTTTTGAACCCCTGAACGAACAATTATTGTCTATAAGGTATTGTGAAGGCCCCCGAACGACTGGTTAACACATCGAAAAATTAAATAAATAATTCGAAAAAATAGATAAAGACCGTCGGATATTCAGAAAAGCTTAAGAACAACTTACAGCTTCAAAAATCACCTCACTACCTCCTTCGAGATTCAAAACCCTCCATTCGGACTCCGATACAACTCCACTAGCCACTAAAATAGTTAAACTACTCCTCAAAGGCTGATCAAACTCAGTCTTTAGTAGTGGGGGGCTCGTGATATGGATAAAAATGGGGTTAAATCGGAACCGTCCAGATGGGGCACGAATGTTGAAACTCAGGGGTAAAACAGTAATTTCACCCACCGACGGGTCTGGAGCGGGTACTGGTTATCTTCCCCGAAGACCCACTTACCCGCAAACGGATCCACCTCAACTGGATGCGGGTTTCAACCTGCAGCAAACCCGGTCCAGAAGGGATAGAATTAGGGTTTCTTATTCAATCCTAATCAACGGCTCTGATTCATAGTTATCCCTTCACTGGGGATTAGGGATTACATTCCTTATCTAACCACAGGGGGATTACATTCCTAATCTGATCCCAGCGGCGCCTATAAATACCTCCCATCCATCTCCATTAAGAGGTAATCAATCTTTCTCCAGTTTTTGTGCTCTTTCATAATCTTCCCTGATTACTGACTTGAGCGTCGGAGGGTGCGTCGCCGGGAACAACCCCGGTGTCTCGCACTTTTTGCAGGTGTACGGTAGGAGTCGGCGTCAAACTCCGACGGAACATGTATACAGGTTTACTATTCAGTTTCCCTAAGAATCCACAAATACTATCTGTTTGCCCCCACACCAAATTTAGCGGCAACAGGCGTATATGAAATTGAAGTTGCAAACTTCATTTTTCTTCATCAACATACATCCACTTATTGCGACCAGGTAAATTTCTTTTTTTCGGCATATTCATTAAAATTTTAATTTTGTTACTATAACATTTTTATGTGTGCTAACTAGGGATGGCAATCGGGTCGGGTCAACCGGCGACCCGCCCGCGACCCGCGAAACAACGATTCGGGTTTGGGTCAAACCCGTGAACATTAACGGGTCGACCCGAGTCACGAAAATATCGAATCAAACCCGCTGAACCCGGCCTGCGAACCCGCAAAAACTACCCCAACCCGCCCGCTAACCCGCAGGTCGACCCGCGGGTTGCGAACCATTTAACCCGAACGGGCCAAACGTTCGACCCGCCTCGGGTCGACCGTTGACCCGCGGGTCCAACGGGTCGCAAGCGGTCCGTTGGGCATTGTATAACAGAGAGCGGCAGTAACGGCTCTTAGAGCCGTTTTGATTGATTTTTTGGTTTTTTTTTGTTTTTTTTAATTTTTACCCTATAAATACCCCCCAAAATCCTAACAAAAAATTCACATCTTACTCTCTTATTCTCTCTACTATTATTACTCAATTCTAAGCAATTTGTGAACAATTGAAGTATTGAACAAACAAGTCTTCAAGGCATATACACGATCAAATTCCGATCGTATCAAAATAAAAATTCAACAACGTCTTCAACTCTTCCACTCTCCTCCAAGTGATCAAGTCTTCAACTCTCCTCCAAGCTCTCCTCAACTCTTCAATTTCGGATTTCTAATTCTACTTCTATTCTTATTTTCACGGATTTTTTTATATACGCGTATCCACGGTGAACGGTATCAAAATTTCCTACCTCTCTTCTTCTTATTTTATTTTTGTAGTAGTTATAATTTTTCGTATCTTAACCGTTTGTTGGTTTTTTGATCTTCTCTCTCTCTCTCAACCCTCTTGTTTTCTAGATTTTTTTTGTAACTCATCGCTCCTACATTGTGTAGTTTTTTTTTTACATACACTACTACATTATGTCTGGATCACGCGGTAGCGGTCGCAGCCAAAGTGGGCAAGATTCCACCGGCACTTTCCGTAGGGCACCAATTGTCCCACTTAGTGAGCCTGCCGAAGAGTACCATGATCCTCCTACCCAACAATGGGGTACACATGATGAGTTTGTAGGAGACATACAATTAGAAGAAGAAGAACAAAAACAACCAACCGAAACAAAACAATCCCCTAGTGGTAGGAAAAAGTATAGGGAAAAGTAGTGATTGGCATAAATTTTACAATTTTATCCCTGACGAAGAAACTCCGGGTATAGGTTTGAAAGTTTGTAAAACATGTTCTAAGAAATACAAATTCAAGAGGGGTGATGGCACCGGTACAATTAGTAGACACAACCTAAATAACCATAAATACCTTCTTGTTGACCTACCCGGCCAACAAAAAATCCACCCTAGGACCGGTCTAGTTGATAGCCACCCTTATGATCCCGATCTTGTTTGTCGGGAAATGACCCAATTAGTAATAAAGGAAGAGTTACCATTTTCCTATCCCGAGAGTAGGGACTTGAAAATTTTTAATCAAACGGCCTTAAACCCTCATTTTAGAAGAATCCCGAGAAATACTTGCAAATCGGATTATTTTAAAATGTATAATGAAATGAAGGATGCTTTGATTGTAATTTTATAGAGTTTAACTTGTAGAGTTAGTTTAACTTCAGATTGTTGGACGGGTTGTAACAATATTCCAATGATGGGAATACCCTGTCATTGGATCGACAATGATTGGATTCTTCAAAAAAGAATCATATCACTTGCCGCGTTACCCTATCTCCATAGTGGCGTTGAAATAGCAAATCGTATTTTAGAAATTTTTGATGTTTTTCATATTCGCGATAAAATTATGTGTATTAGTTTTGATAATGCATCTAACAACAATGCATCAATTAGTATTTTAAAATCCGCATTAAACCCTCAATCTGACAATATTTCTCATGTTAGATGTGCATGTCATATTTTAAATTTATGTGTTTAAGATGCATTAAAAATAGCCGATCTATATATACTTAAAATTAGAAATTATGTACATTTTATTGCATTAAGTGGCAGCGTATTTCAAGAATGGAAAAATTGGTGTAGGATTTCAAATGTACCTTTTAAAAAATTTCAAAAGGATGTCAAAAACCGATGGAACTCTACTTTTGATTTACTACATGTTGTTACCGAATATAAAGCATGTATAAATAATTTTTGTATCGCAAAAAATATGCCAAATTTTGAATTGACTCCCCCCGATTGGTTTTTTGCCGAATCTTTGTTGAAATTTTTAGAACCTTTTAAAACCGCAACTTTAAAAATTTTTAAATCATATGAATTTACTTCTAGTACCATTTTTATTTCAATAATTACTACGATGCAAACTTTTAATGAAATGTTAAATGATGCTTTTGTTGGTGATACTGTAAAACCTGCATACAAATTTTTTTTGAAGTATTTTAATCATCCTCCTATGTTGTTTTGTGTTGCTACTGTTATAGATCCTCGTATCAAATTAGAAGGTACGAAGAGTTTGATTGAAATGTTTTTTGCATTACTTGGGGAGGATGTAGAAATAGAAATTGATCGTGCTTCTTTTTTAGTTAAATTTGAATCTACATTAAATTACTTGTATGATTATTATGATATATCTTTTGCTTCTAGTAGTACAACTTCTGTAGTTAGTTCTTCTTCTTCTACTTCCAAAGGTAAGGGTAAGAGTAAATTCGATGATAGAACATTTAATTTACTTGCACAAATTCAATCGAAAAACCTAGGACTAATCAAACAAATAAATTAAATTGGTATAACCAACAATATTCTGAGTCTTCTACTTCTCCACTAGATATTTTACAATGGTGGAAAGACCATAAACACACTTATAGTATTCTTAAATATATGGCTAAAGATCTACTAACTCCTCCTGTGTCTACAGTTGCTTCTGAAAGTGTATTTTCTTCAAGTGGCAGGGTTCTAACTGATTACAGGAATCGCTTGAAGCCCGACTCGTTAGAGATGCTCGTTTGCACAGAAAACTGGCTGAAGGCTGAAGATAGGACACAAAGAAAAGCATTATCTACGCATAAGTGGGAGCAACTCGCCGGAAGAACAACAACAATAACATCAATAACAACTAAAATGAAGAATTCAAGACCAACAACAATAAGTCAACAACAACAAATTGAAGGCCATCAACAAGAAGACAATTGTAAATAGATAAAAAAAATTGTATTAAATCTTTGCTTGTTATTTCAAATTAGAAAAAATGAAGTAAATTGAAATTGTATATAAGAAATATGTTAGTGTATAAAATAAATTTGTGAAATCTTTATTTCTTATTAGAAATTGTGGAACTTGTATAACTTGAAATCATATGAATAATATTTCAATATTTTTTTGGCAATTTCACTCTTTCACTCTTATTATTCTTATTACGATTTTTAATGTTTATTATTATTATTATTATTTTTTAAGTAAAAAAAAACCTATCTAAACAGGCCAACCCGCGAGCCGACCCGAACTGACCCGGGTTGGACCCGAAAGGGTTCACGGGTTAGGCGGATCGCCATTTCAAATCTTCGAACTGGCCCGGCCCGGCCCGGTTAAGGCTCCAACCCGACCCGAACCCGCCCAAGTCAACCTCCAACCCGGGCGGGTCCGACCCGACCTGACCCGGCCCGATCGACCCGAATGCCATCCCTAGTGCTAACGTAAACATATGATACAGGGTGTATAGTATTTTGGTGATCGTTGCTATCGCCAACTAATTGGGATCGTTGCTATCCCAAAAGAGCCACCTCCTGTCTTGCGTCTAATGTCGTCGCAAGATTATGGTCCACCTATCGAAGCTTCGCATTTCATCCATCTTGTACAGCATAGTACCTACGATTACTATTGGGCAAATGTATCAATTGGTCCTATCATCCCGGCCCTCTCGCATGCAACGAGTGTCAATTTCATAGGGCCAACAATAATCAATGATCCTTTTTCCCCATGTGGCTCCTCCATTTTGGCTTCCATTGGAGTATCCAACACAACCCAATTTTGACATGCCAGCCATGCATGGTGAACCTGTTGTCGAAGTGCCACTAGTTTTTGGGCGATACAATTGTGAGGAGTTTGGATCAGGGATATTCCTATTTAATCCGCGTGGAGAACCCTCATAAATGAGTATCCAATTTTCGTAATTTGTCTAACATTCATTGAATTATGTGAAAACCAGTGTGTATTAATGTATCATTTAACACGAGGAGTTATACCGACGTTGTCAATAATTTTCCAACACAGAAGCACAACTGCGGCGATTCATACTTTCGGACATGGTGTTGAAAGATTGTTCGCACTGAAGTTGTTGTTGGAAAAAGAACTGTATCGAGGAGCCGACCGTCTACTTTACGGCAGTGGGAGATGCGGCCAAATATAGAGAACATCATTATGTCGACGTCGACATCAACTCCATCTTTTGTGTCATGTACACAGTATAATAAAGAAGAGTAGCCAACAAATTCCTAGCCACACGCATGTAAAAAATAATCATACTTTGAAAGAATCATATTTTCTTTTGATTTGGCTAAATGGAATTATTGATACAATACCCTACAATTGACATTCACATGAGTTAATTGGACTTAATATTCCAACTGGGGATAGTTCCTACATTATTTAAGCAAACTAATATTGGGCAACACTTCCACATTAAATAATAACATTGACAAATCTTCAATTCATAAAAAAGTCATGGCTCATTTTAATTTCTCTTCTTCCTCAACTTCATCAGACGAATCATCTGAGCACCATGATGAAGTTGCTAGAAATGTAAACAATCATATGCTAAGGGTAGTCATGGTAGCTCAACAAAGTCAACAAGTCTCTCACCGCCGATACATTCGTCGTGAAAGAGAAGAATGTAATAGAAGAATGTGGAGAGATTATTTTTCCGATATCCCATTTACAGCGACATTATTCTCCGTTGTTGTTTCCGTATTCGTCGAGTCCTCTTCAATCAGATACTGGAAGCTATTGTTGGCTGTGATCAATACTTTCTTCAGCAACAATTGCGTATAAAAATTTAGGATTAACTCCGCATTAGAAAATAACAGCGGTGCTACGTAGTTTAGCGTATGGAGGTGTGATGGACGCTGTTGACGAACATATACAAATCAGCAAAATTACTGTTTTGAAAACTCTACATCGATTTTGTTTCACAATTGTCAGTATTTTTGGCATGCAATATATGAAAAAACTAACTCCAGCCGATGTACAAAGACTCATCGAAGAAGACAAATCTAGGGGTTTTCCCGGTATGTTGGGTAGTGTAGATTGCATGCACTGGAGGTAGAAAAATTGTCCGGCAGCGTGGCACGACCAGTATGCAGGCCATGTTCGAGAGCCTACAATTATTCTCGAAGCAGTGTCATCTTATGATCTTTGGTTCTGGTATTTATTCTTCGGAATGTCATGATGCAATAATGATCTTAACGTACCAAATCGTTTTACTTTATTTAATGATATTCTTGATGGTTGTGCATCTCTGGCAAATTTTGTTACAACAACCACATTACAACATGGGGTATTATTTAGCAGATGATATATACCCCTGCTGGCAATTATAGTCAAAACTTACTCTGCCCCAGATACTCAAAAGAAAAAGAAATTTGCTAAAATGCAGGAAGATGCCAGAAAAGATGTAGAACGCACATTCAATTTCTTACATGCACAATTTGAGATAGTGAAGGGTCCAGCGCAATTGTGGGATTTTGATAGTCTTTCTTATAGCATAAAAAAGTATGTGTCATTTTACACAATATGATTGTTGAGGATAAACGAGAAGAGTGAATTGGTGACTATGATTACGATCAAAATACTTGACTCGACCTTGATCGTACCTAATAGGGGTGGACCAACTGAGCAAGCAACCTGATTGTCACCCAATATTAATCTACATGATATACAAAAACATCATGCACTTCGGCAAGATTTGGTGGAGTATATTTGTAGTGAATTTGGACATGTGGAATAGGAAACCAAAGGCATAATAATTTATTCGCAAAATAGTTAATAAACTACTTCAAGATGTTGTATTTCAATATAGCATCTTGCCTTCAATATTGTGTCCTCCAATATATTTAAGAAAAAAAACGAATACATGTACATTGTTAAAATTAAGCAGGATACATAGGAGAATGCTTAAAATAAATGAAGTCTATTGTAAATACCGCTTACCCCCTATTATAATCTCATTTTTGCATAATTTTATTTTGTCTACACATTAAATAATAATGTTGATTATCCGATAAGGTATTGAGGTCCATAATCATAGTGCAATCTTCCTCCATTTGTTATTTAAGTTCATGGTCTTTTTGTTTAATTGCAAGATTCATTTTTGCTGCTGCATTCCTCACGTCTTGCATTTCTTTATACAAAGCGTTAATTTTTTTTGTCTCTTTTACAATTTCAGCAAAGTTTGATGATTCAGCCATCCTTTTCCCTTTTCTCTTCTCTGTTTTTTGGCCTGGTGGTCGGGCGAGGGGTTTACGTGATTCCAAGTCAACCAGTATATCTGAATCTTAGTTCTTCATTGTGGGGGAATATTGACTACTACCACATTCCCTATATGGGAACTCAAGTCAGATTCAAAGACATGTATTGTACGCAAAGAAAATTTTGGTTGATCTTTAAGTAAATCATAACATTCTTCAAATTTGAACGCTTTTCTAGTGATTTGCATGTACTCTGCTCTCGCATCACGTAGCTATGGCAAATTTTAAAAACAGATTGTTACCGCTAAATCTGGTGTGGGGGCAAACAGATAGTATTTGTGGATTCTTGAGAAAACGAATAAGGCAAACCTGTTGACTTGTTGACCTTCACCGACTTGTTGACTTGGTCTCTTGCCGCTGCTGCGAACCTGCAAAAAGTGCGAGACACCGGGATGGATCCCGGCGACGCACCCTCCGACGCTCAAGTCAGTAACCAGAAGTGATTATGAAAGAGCGTAAATTGGCAAAAGATTGATTACCTCTTAGCGGAGATGGATGGGGGGTATTTATAAGCGTCTCAGGGATCAGATTAGGCATGTAATTCCTGTGTATAGATAAGGAATGTAATCCCTAATTCCCAGTGAAAAGATAGATGTGAATCAGGGCCGTTGATTAAAATTTAATCGGGGACCTTGATTTTATCTTGCTGGACCGGGTGTGCGGCAGGTTGGAACCCGTACCCAGTTGATGTGGATCCGTTTATGGGTTATTGGGCTTTGAATAAAGGCCCAGTTCCCATTTCAGAACCGTCAGTAGGTGAAATTACCGTTTTACCCCTGAGCTTTAAGATTCGTCTCCGATGTGAACAGTCCCGATTTAATCCTATTTTTAGCCATATCACGAGCCCCCACTCCTAGAGACTGAGTTTTTCAGTCTTTGAGGAGTAGTTTTACTGTTCTAATGGCGTACGGGATTTTATCGGTGTTCTTAAGGAAGTTTTGGATCTTGCTTGGGGTGTAACGGTGTTATTCTGGGCTTGTAAAATGCCCAAAAATATTCTCAGAATTTTCTGGATTTTTGGTGATTTTTCTAGATTTTTCTGAATTTTTTCTCATTTTTTTGAATTTTTTATTCATTTTCCGAATTAAATAATTAATTATCGAAAATATTAATTAATTATTCTAATTTAATAATTATTTTTTCCAGAATTTTAAAATAATTTTTCTGAATTAATAATTATTTTTAGAATTTTTAATTAATTTTTTTCGATTTTTTAAATATTTTTTCGGATTTTTTAAATAATTAAAACAATTAAATAGAAAAATAAATAAATTAAATATTACCTGGACACGTGGCGCATTCCTGAGCGTCAATCATGATCAGATGTGCGCGCATCGTAAAGCAGATCACGTTTGGACACGTGGTGCGTTTCAGAGCGTCGATCATGATCAGATGTATGCGCATCGCAAAGCAGATCACGTTTGGACACGTGGCGCGTTTCTGAGCGTCGATCGTGTCGTGACGCGATTTTTGAAAAGATCGGATGGCGCGTGTAGCTCGACAACATTTTTCTCCAATTTTGAGCTCGGATTGGCACTTGCTCGGATTTCGAGCAACTTTGTGCACATTTTGCGTAGCTCGGCCGCCGACCCGGGAGGTGACGCCACGTGGCACATAATATATATATATATATATTTTTTCTGTCCCGCCTCCTCTATTCTTCTTCGACTTCTTTACTCTTCTTCTCCGACACTGCTCTTTCACATCCCCTTCTTCTTTGACTTTAACTATCGTCCCAGTCCTTCGGCGCCACCTCAACAGCGAGAGGAGCTCGCATCGGAGAGGGTGGAGCTCGTTGTTCGACCGTGGGGAGCTCGGCATCGGCACTCGGACGTTGAAGAAGTTGGCCATTGCGGAGCTCGCTCGGGGTGGGAGCTCGACGGAGCTTGTTTGCCATCGGGGCTTGCGCCATGGAGGAGCTCGCCACTGGAGTTGGAGCTCGGCAGTGGAGGCGTGGAGCTCGGCGAAAGTGGTGGAGTTTGGCGGAGAACTTGAGCTCGGTGAGGAAGAGCTCATCAGTAATGGATCCGTCGTGAGTTCGACGAGGACTCGCGAAGGGGATCTCGACAATGGACTCGTCGAGCGGCTTCGTCGAGGAAGGAGTTCGGCGGAGAGCTTAGTGGAGGTCGGCAGCGGAGCTCGACGGAGGTTGATGCGTGAGCTCGGCTCTTGAAGAAGGAGCTTTGGCTAGGATAGCTTGTGGAGTTCGGCAGCGAAGCTCGACGGAGGTGGAGACGTGAGCTTGGTTCGATCGGTTCGGCACTGTAGGTCGGCGAGGTTGGGAGCTCAGCGGAAGCAGTCCGGAGCTTTGTGATGACGGAGCTCGACGACGGAGCGAGCTCGTTGGAAGTGGAGCTCGGCATGTTGGAGCTCGATGAAGTTGGGAGCTCGGCAGGAGTGGTTCGGCGTAGAGCTTGAAGATGACGAGGTTTTGTTTTGAAGAAGAGGTTGGGTTTCTGTGCTGTTTTGGCGGGAGAGTGGAGAAGAAGAGGAGGGTGACGTGGCAGTGGGGTTCGGGTATGGATCCTTAACGGG
Organism: Hemerocallis citrina; assembly: GCA_017893485.1. Classification (NCBI taxonomy): domain Eukaryota; kingdom Viridiplantae; phylum Streptophyta; class Magnoliopsida; order Asparagales; family Asphodelaceae; genus Hemerocallis; species Hemerocallis citrina. Next base: position 188,339,718 of record CM030367.1, on the reverse strand, counting down.
TCCGAACCCGAACTACCGACCCTTTTTTTTTTTTTGGCTTCTTGTTCGGCCAATCCGAGCACGGATTTTGAGGCAAATTTTTGGCCATTTTACTGCTCGGTAGGGCAGTAGCTCGGATGGTAGATCCGAGCTACGTGGCTCGATCTGGACGGTTGATCACGATCGTGGCGCGAATCACGAGATGGGGCTCAAATTTCGAGAAAACGTTATCTTGTCGTTTTGTGGAGACGTGGCGCGATCTGAGCCGTCCATCACCTTTGGCGCGATTTTTGCAAAGATCCAACGGTTGGAATTGTTCGGCAACATTTTTCTTCACTTTCGCGGGTCGGATTGGCACTTGCTCGGCATCCGAGCGGAGGGAAGAGCTCGGATTCGACAGTTGCTCGGATTCGGTTTTGACAGTTGCTCGGATTCGACAGTTGTATTGTGATCCACTTTCCCGGTGCTACAGAGGTCTGATCGAGGTGTGCGACCCCTTGTTTCGAAGCTAACTCGAAGATCTACAACTTCTCTTTAGGAGTGGGATGAAGATTCACCCTCCTTTATGGTCAAAATAGCCCCGCAACATCCTTGTCTTCATGAAGTTGATGAGTGTTTTGGTCTTGGGGATTTTGGAAGAGGAGCTCCAATCCTAGGGGTGGAAAAGATGTGCTAGGAAGACCCTTGTGCTAGGAAGACCCTAGGGGCGAAGAAGGGGCGCGAGTGGCTCGGATTGCTAGTCGCTCGGCTCGGAATACCGAGTGACGTGGAGCGATCTGAGCCGTCGATCTCAGCGCGGATCTCGAGGCGGGCACAGTTTCCAAGAAAATACTATCTTGTCGTTTAGCGACGCTGGCAAGATCTGGGCCGTCCGATCGAGATCTTACACGAATGTTGAGGGAAAAGCGATTTTTCTCCGTTTTGGGGCTCGGATGGGCACTTGCTCGGGATCCAAACCGGACTCTTTGATGTTGGGGTCGGATTGCCTGTCGCGCGGATTTTGATTTCGAGGGACGTGGGGAGTCATTTGGGAGACGAGTTTGAGGAGGAATTCTGGGAGAGAGTTGTGCTCCGAACTCGTTGAGAAGAGGTCCGCCTTGGAGGCGAGCGGAGTGAAGAGCTCGGCTCTGGAAGAGAGCTATTTGTAAGACAAATGTGAGGAGGAACTCTAGGAGAGAGTTGTGCTCCAAACTTGTCGAGAAGGGGTCCGCTTTGGAGGCGAGCGGAGTGAAGAGCTCGGCTCTGGAAGAGAGCTATTTGTGAGACGAGTTTGAGGAGCAACTCTAGGAGAGAGTTTTAGCTCCGAACTCGATGCTTATGTGAGAGAATCAACGGTTGTGGGAGCAATTCCGAATGGCGAACCACTTCTTACCCGCTTATGAGCGAGTAATTTGAAGCAGAATCGAGCCAAGTGTTGGACCCCGAACTCGTCGTTTAAGAGAGCATCAACGGTTGTGGGAGCAATTCCGAATGGCGAACCACTTCTAACCCGCTGAAGAGCAAGTTATTTGAAGCAGAATCGAGCCAAGTGTTGGACTCCGAATTCGTCGTTTAAGAGAGCGTCGGTTGTGGGAGCAGTTCCGAATGGCGAACCACTTCTAACTCGCTGAAGAGCAAGTTATTTGAAGCAGAATCGAGCCAAGTGTTGGACTCCGAACTCGTTGTTAAAGGTTAGTAAGTTACGGGAGGAGCCATGTAGAAGAAGCTGGACTCCGAACTCACCATTTAGCGAGTTGCGACTCGGAAAGATCGAGAAACAAGAGCAATAATTTTCATTGAAAAAATGTAAAGTTTTATTGAAATAAACTAAGTGGCTGCTTCAATAGGGCGAGCCATTATTACATGCTATTGGCCGGGTTACAAGCATCGGCCTTATTGAAAAATCAAAATCCTACTTCTACGATAAGGTGAAGACCTCTTGGGAGGAGCTGGGAGGTTCTGAGTCTTGAAGCTCGGCGGGCCTTTCTGTTCGTTTGTAGGCTCCTCAGGGGGGAAGCTCGGCCCCCTCTTTGTGGACGAACTTGGTCAGGAGCCCCCGCCGTATGAGTTCTTCGATCTCCTCCTTGAGAGCCCGACAATCATCCGTGTTGTGGCCGTGGTCCCTATGAAAGCGGCACCATTTATCCTTGTTCCTCTTCTTGCCAGGGGTATTCATTCTAGGGGGAGCGCGGAGTAGTCCTTCCTTGTCCACCTCCATAAGAACTTCTGATATATTAGCAATGAGGAGGGTGAACTTCTCGAAACGTGGAGTCGGGCGGCGCTGGCCATTACTGTCCTTCTGGAATTTTTGGGACCCTTCTTCACTTGTGTTCTTCCGTTTGTTCCCGAAAGATGTCTCCTCAAGAGCAAGGGGGTTGAGAGCCTCTTCCGCCCGTATGTACTTCTCCACCCTGAGTAGGAGCTCTGAGAAGTTTCGAGGAGGTTTCTTGGCAAGGGATGCCCTGAGGTTGGCATTAGTGACGTTGCGCTCGAATGCGGCAGAGGCTACTGACTGGTTGAGGGAGGGAATGGACCGGGCTTCGGCGGTAAAGCGTCGAACGTAATCCCTTAGGCGTTCACCCTTTTCTTGGTTGAGGGTCACCAGAGATACACTTGTTTTCTCGGTCCGGCGGCTACTCACGAAATGAGTAAGGAAGAGCCCTTCGAACTGATCGAATGAGAAGATGGAGGCTGGGGCGAGTCGAGAGTACCATTCTCGTGCAGACCCCTTCAGCGTGGCAGGGAAGATCTTGCAGAGGAGGGTGTCTGAAGCATGGTGGATCATCATGAGAGTTTTAAAACTCTCTATGTGATCCGCGGGGTCTGACTCCCCGGTATACAACTCGAAGTGAGGCGACTTGAAGTTCTCTGGGATGGGGGCCTCCATGATGGTGCGGGAGAATGGAGGTCTGCTCGGGCGGAGGTTTATCACTTGCTGCTCTTCTTCCCTGTCAATTCGGCCGAGGCGCCTCTCTATCTCGTGGAGACGGCGGTAGACCGAGTCTTCTCTTTGATCATACCTTGCCGAGCCCCGGGACTCATCTTCGTACGAGGGTGGACTGGGGCTGCGGCGATGGTAGCTTGGAGATGGACGAGGACTGAGAGTGTGAAGGCGATGGCTCCTAGTTGGCTCATGAGTAGGTGGCCTTTGGTCGTTCTTTGGGGTGATATTGAGGGCTCGTAAGACTGTCGCTTGGAAGTCTTGAAGATCTGCCCTTGTGACTGGTGCCTCTCCAGCTTGGCGGTCCCTATGTGTGGCTCGGCTTACTGGAGAATGAGTTCTCCGCCGACGACGCTGAGGGGACTCCTTTCGCTCTCTTCGAGTAGGGGACCTTCTGTAGTCTCGGCAATAAGGAGATCGCTCATTTGGATGTTGTTGGCGGGAGGCTCCCTCTCGGGCTCGCTTTTCATCCAAATGGCAGCGAAGATCCTCTTCCTTCTGCCGATTGAGGATGGTATTTCGAAGGTCGGAAGCTCGGGGATTATGGGATGCCATAGAGTCGAAAGAGGGGTTGTGTATTGGGATGCGGTCCTGTTGGAGAGGTTACTTCTGAGGATTGGGACGCGAGCCCCCCGCACCGACATTCTGAGGCCCGGTTGGACCCCGGGGGGGTTGAAGATTCTGAGGAGGGAGTTGGTCCGGCCGCAGGGGGTCCTCCGCCTGAGGAGGAAGTTGCCCTTGCTGCTGAACGGGTTGGAGGGGGACCTCCTGTTGTGGTTGAGGAGGGGTAGGCCCACGGTTGGACCCCCTGGATCTGAGTTTCCTTGGAGGCATGGCCGGAGAAGATCTGACGAACGGGAAGAGGAGAGGCTGCTATTCGCTTGGTTTCCCACAGACGGCGCCAATCTGTTACTGCTAAATTTGGTGTGGGGGCAAACAGATAGTATTTGTGGATTCTTGAGAAAACGAACAAGGCAAACCTGTTGACCTGTTGACCTTCACCGACTTGTTGACTTGGTCTCTTGCAGCTGCTGCGAACCTGCAAAAAGTGCGAGACACTGGGATGGATCTCGACAACGCACCCTTCGACGCTCAAGTCAGTAACCAGAAGTGATTATGAAAGAGCATAAATTGGCAAAAGATTGATTACCTCTTAGCGGAGATGGATGAGGGGTATTTATAGGCGTCTCAGGGATCAGATTAGGCATGTAATTCCTGTGTATAGGTAAGGAATGTAATCCCTAATTCCCAATGAAAAAGATAGATGTGAATCAGGGCCGTTGATTAAGATTTAATCGGGGACCTTGATTTTAGCTTGCTGGACCGGGTGTACGGCGGGTTGGAACCCGTACCCAGTTGATGTGGATCCGTTTATGGGTTATTGGGCTTTGAATAAAGGCCCAGTTCCCATTTCAGACTCGTCAGTATGTGAAATTACCGTTTTACCCATGAGCTTTAAGATTCGTCTCCGATGTGAACGGTCCCGATTTAATCCTATTTTTAGCCATATCACAGATCATTATAATTTACCCAAAATTTTAAATTTGCAAATAGATTCAAAATTTTAACATGCCTCATCTGCATCTGTTGTTCCGCTAGCGGCTCTATTTGTTACACTGCCCAACTTCGCAATAAACATGACAACTTCTTTTGAAATTGCATGGAATCGACTTGAAAAAGAGTTAATCGTTCTATCGGTCGGAGTGCCCAATAATACAGCAAATGTTGGAAATGCGCTCCCAAAATTAAATGCGTCGAATTGATCAATATCGACCAACGGATCTTGAGTTATATTAATCCAACTTTGAGATAGAGTAACATCTTCAAAAGTTGTGTATGCTCCCCCCCCCCCTTGAACCACGACTCGCCATTTTTTTCCTTCCACAAATTCTTCAATGGGAGACATAAAGAGAATTGATGTTACTGGGGAAGATAGAAGATGAACAAAATGTTTGTGTTATTTATTCGTTGAATGCGGTGCGTACATATAGAGAAACAAGAGAAATAGTTGTTCGAATACCCGGTGGATTAATTTTTGAACGTTGAAAGGATATGGGGGCAAAATTCTCCAAACTTTTATTAGAAGATAAAATTTAAAAAGGAATGGGACCATCTCCTATTTGCTCAATTTTTTTTTTCTAGGGAGTTTTTATTAAAAAAGAATTGTAAAATTGTATCGGAAGAAATATCATGTTTTGTACGATGAATTAAAAAATTAATAAAATAATAGTAATATTTCGTCCCTTATAATATGAAAATTGCTAAATTATTTCTCAAATATAGCAAGAAACTATTCAAAAAATTAAAAAAATGACAAATTAGACGACGACTGCAACAATTTTTTTGCCAAAAAAAAAACTAAATGGCAAAATAACCAACAAGTGCGTATGCTCGGAGGCCTAGTGGTTTGTCCATTCACTAGTGACCTAGAGGTCAAATATGTCAAGTCCTTTTGAATCTCTTGCGTTGTTTGTAATTTATGAGTTATATACTTATATATGCTAGTAATTTACACGTGCGATGCACGTTTTGATAATTTCAAAAAAATAAAATAAAAACTCTGACGCAGGAAAGATTTGAATCGGAAACTCCATTTATATTAGTTATGTACGTACATTGCACATGTTGGTAGAATGACAAAATGACAAATGACACTAAAGACTTCTCCCATTATAATATTATATATTATTAGAGATAGAGATATATTGATTGATATGATTATTTCTACTATTATAATACAAATGAAGGGTTATATGCTTTATAAACAACGGTCAAATTCTTAATCTCAACTACATATTTTCAAGTCGGACTTTTATCAACCATCCTCGTAAATGTTTTCTTAGAAAATAACCATCGACGTAAATGTGAAGATAGTCACTTTGTTTTGTTTCTTCTTTAATTAATTAACCATTAATGGAAGTCTAAAACCACATGCCAGGTGTACATCCCTTCCTGCCAGGGGTCCCCACCTGTACCTCATCAACACTGCACCCGCACTAAACACCCCCATATGGGCCCACACCCCCAGACTAGGTGCGTACTGGGTGTTTTTCGGCTTCCCAAATCAACACCCAAACTTCTCTTCTCCGCATAGAAACTCCTCGAGATCCCGCACGGTGCAGGGTACCTTCTTCCTCTCTACATCTCCCTCTCCTCTCCTCCCCCTCGCCGGCGCACGATAGCAACCTATTTCTTATTACACCATGATTTCCACGGTAAAATTTTCAAAATCATCCCTTATTTCTTATTTATTTCAATTTCCAGGACTAAAGTGTAATTTTCCGGATACTTTATAGGAGAGGAGTAATTCGATGTCGTCATCTTCTCCGACTTCGCAAAGCCCTAGATCTCCGTCGTCTTCGAAGCCGTTCCTGTCGGTTACGGTCACCGACCCGGTGAAGCTTGGCAATGGAGTTCAAGCATACATCTCGTATCGCGTCATCACTAAGGTCACCGATCGTAATTCCATTTGACCCCTTTGTTTTTGAATTAATTACGTTTAATGTGCACCTTTTTTGTGGCAAATTGGGGATGAATTAGTGTTTTATTTTGTATATTTAGTTGTTCAGAATTGAGGTATATAGTTCGTCTAGGGTTTTATTAGTGTAGAAGTTTCGCCCAAATTGTTCGAGCTGAGCATTTGCATTTTGAAAATTGTGTGAAGTAAGAGTTAAGGAGAAAGTATCGATTCACGAGTTATGTTATGAACAGTGGCGTATCGGAGTTTTAGGGGGCCCTAAGCAAGTTCTCAAATGGGGCATTTTGTAAGTTGACAAAATAAAAATGACAATTATTTAAATGCAAACAAACTTAGAGGCTTGAAGGACAAACTATTTAAATGAAAACAAAAAAAAATATATATATATATATATATATATATATATATATATATATATATATATATATATATGCTTTAAAAAAAATTAATTGATAACATATGCATTTTATCTGAAATGCCTTGTGACAAAAAGAAACTCGGACAAACTCTAACAACAAAAATGAAATGTTATCTCAACTATTTTCAAAAGTCTTGCTACATTTAAATCTTTAACATCACATACACAAACCATGTTCTCCAAAGCAAGCTCTTTGTGTGCATCCAAAATCAGCCTACAAAATAACACACAACAAAATATCGTCATTGCAGCCTGAATGATCATACATTGTTTGGTTGATGCAATAGAAAATCAAAACCCTAAAATTAAAACAATTTGCTTATGGAAAGAGTTGAAACAGACCCTTTATTCTGTGTAAAAGGTGTTAAATCGAAGGCTAGGTCGTGCAGGATAACTTAAAGCAAATAGATTAAGCATATAGTGGTTAAGCTACATTGTTTCTTAAAATAATCACTACTACATTCACTCATAAATTAACTTGAATTCTAAATTTAATGCTGAATATAATTGCATCAATAAGTAATGATATGATTTGGATATACTAAGTTATATTGATTATTTTTTATACAAACACTAAGATATGAATGTTAAAAAAATGAAGAAAAAAAAGAATGAGAGATTCAATAAAAAGTTTTGGAGTTTACCCTTCAAAAGCCCAAGTGTAGTTGATAAATATTAAAACAAATTCCTTCTTAAAAGCCCAATAAAACTCAAGATCCATAGATTGAAAAGCCCAAACTCATCCCTAAAATTTAATGAAATGAGATATAAAAAACAATTATGAGTTATGGACCCAACATGCTTCCGCTACACCACTATGATTTATTAACAAAATTATTGAACTAAATTTATATGCATATATAGTAACTTAATGGAATATGGGGCCCTATAAAATTGGGGGCCTAAAGCAGTTACTTGTGCTACTTGGGCCCGATCTGCCTCTGGTTATGAAAAGTGATGATAAAGCTGAAAAGCAACGATTCTTTGAGATGATGAGGGTGCTAGTTTGAAGAAAACACTAACGATGTGTTTGGAAACAAAGCTGGATTAAGTTTATAAAAAAATTGATTGGAGGTAGAGGCTTGCTAACTTTAGTTATCACTCCTCTTCCTACATTGAACAAGTTAACTTAACTCCTTTTTTTCTTTTTTGATATTTGGCAAGCAGCTTAAGTTAACCTAACTCGATCTTTTGAGAGACAAAAAGACCAAAAGTTCTCAAAATTTTGATAAATGAGGTATGAGTTGAGTTGAGCTAACTACATAATCTCCTCTTTTGGGCATAGAAAAGCTTGACTTTAGGGTGTGTCGGTGAATGGAATTGAGTTAGGATAACTGGAGGTTTGTAGAGTTATCACTGAAACCCTAATGTTCTGAACTTTGTGCTATATTGGTACCCTTTCAAAGTTGAGATAACTAGAGTTAACTTAATTTTTCTGAGCCCTAAAGTTGAGATACCTATAGTTGTTCCAATTGTAGTCAAACGTAGTTTATCTAGAATTTGACAAGGTATGTTTTCTTTCTTGCTAAAGTAATGGAGTTAATGTTGACTTTATTTGGCTTCCCAGACACCCAAGAAAAAGGATTTGAGTTTACTTTTTGATTGTAGGTAGAGGCGTGATAGCTAAAGTTAGCAAACCTACTTCTATTTAAAATTGAACTTTGGTTGACCTAAATTTGTTTCCATACACACCATAAAGTTGGACTATTTGGAGATGAAGTTGATCATGATTTATAATATTACTAGATTTGCCAGTGGGCACGTGCCTATGGCACGTCTTCAGAATGATACAGCATATGAAAGTCTTGGAAACAATAAAACAACAATTATGTAGCTCAAGTTTGAATAGTAAAACAATAATCAGTTGTAAATAAAAGTAATGTTTCCATTAGTATATGTTATAAAATCCAACTTCTTAGAACTTTGAGTGTGGAAAATAATGAAATTTAACTGTTGATGAGATATTTGCTATTTTCAATGTAACATGAGTAATAAAAAATGCATAAAAAAACCTGAATATATAAATTTCTGAGTAAATAGAGAGAATGAGAGAAAACTTTTGGGGGGATTTGAATTTGAGTTTTGGGGAGGAACTTTTGGGTGGGAAAATATGTTTTGTGAGGTTAAATCTGGACCATTGATTTCAACCCTATTGAATGAGAGCTACTTGATAGCTTTCTTTGTGTTTTATTTTATAGATGGTAGACTTCAGGCTTTCGGAGAAGGGTCCGAAGGCAAGAGTTGGACATGTGGAAAAAATTATAATTTCCATATAGGAATAGCGACACACATAAAGTTAAATAGTGCACTGCGCACAGGAACAAATATTTGCGCTCGTTATGGAATACAAGCAATTCTACCTTGAGCATAAGATATCTATACTATTATTAAGCAAAGCTCTATTTTGGTGGCTTTTTACTATTATGCCCCCATATACATAAAAAGTTAAAAAAATATGTAAGGTTAATTCTGTAATTTTCACTTCACATTTAAAGTCTCCATAAAATTTTGTTCCCTCAAAAATCGAAACCGTCTCTTCCTCTCCCTCCAATCAAATCTGTGCATTGCACGTGCATATCCCCAGTACAAATTGCACGTGCTAACCCATAAAACGTGCATTGCACGTGCGGATGACTAGTTACAAGTTATGTCTTCAATATGTGGTTTTAATGTTTTCAATGCAAATATTTTGGCTTCCATAGACAAGATCCGCCAATATACTTAGCTTGATTTGCTTTTTTCATAGTTAAGTAAGAAAGTTTTGTTTTTATCATTTGGAGTTGCATCCATCATGCATGCAACTCGTGCAACCAAAATCTGTTCCAAATGAGTGCAACTTAAGGTCAGAATGTTGCAAGTGGATCAAAATATTTTTAAATTCATCCTTTCAAACATTGCAATTGGGCCACTTGCAGAATTATTGTTGCAAAGTGGCCTGCTTGAAATGCAACCAAACAACCGCCAAGTTCAAACCATGTTTGGTTGTCCTTTGCATGAACATGGAAAGGAAAAAGAATGATAATATGGAGGGGGAGAAAAAAAGTTACTTTGTATCGTTGTTCCTTCATCAAATGTTGCATAGGAAAGGTTGATTTTTCCTTCTTGTCACTTCACTGCTTCTCCCTACTTTTATTTTTAAGGAGAAACTTAACAGTGCTTGTAAGATAAAGGAAAGTTTGGGAGGACAGGAAATATAGCATTAACTACATAGGCATATATCTAATTACTTACCGTATGTAGTTGGTGATGAATCCTATTCAAATCTGATGTATGTAACTCTACTTAACCTTATATCTGATTATCTGAACTCCTGTTTGGCCAGCGTGCCCTGGTTAGATTTGATAATGTTATTTCTTCATCTCTGTGAAATTTTAATTTGTAAGAGCATTATTCTATATGTATGTACTAGGTTTGCCCGTTGACACGTGCCTACAGCACGTCTTCGGAATGGTGCACCTTGTTTGATCATATAAAATAGTTTTGGAGGTCCAGTAAATTAATTGAAGTAGCAAACATACTATATGAGAAACTTTTGGGAGTCTAGCAAAAAACATATTATATGATTTTTTTGATTTTTTTGAATTATTTTTAAAGTTTTTAAATTTTTATTATATTTATTTTTTTAATTTTTTAAAACTTTTAAAATTTTTATTTTCTTAATTTTTTTGAATAGAAGAGGGAGGGAGAGAAAGAGAGAATTTTTTTTAAAAAAATAAATATAGGAGTTGTTTTGGGTGGGGGATTTGAATTTGAGTTTTGGAGGGAAACTTTTGGGGAGGGAAACTTTTGGGGGGGGGGGGAATATGTTTTGTGAGGTTAAATCTGGACCTTTAATTTTTGGGGGGATTGAAGGAGAGCCACTTGATAGCTTTCTTTGTGTTTTATTATATAGATATATAGTACTAGAATAATTACCATAAGTCAAATTTGAAACCAATACTTGGACGAAACCAACTGACTTCTTAACTTGGTTCAAACAGGACTTGAACGCCTAACAATTTGCACAACTTGATGTTTTACCACAATGCTACAGTGGCTCTTGCAATTGAGATTATTGTCTTAACACATGAAAACTAATGTCTAATTAATTAACTGATAAGCCTTATTATGAAGTACAACTATTTTTTTTTTAGGAAAGAAGTATACCTATTCTTTTCTTGCATTGACCTCTTAGGAGGTATCAGTTATGTGCCAAACAATATTCATGGGTGATTTTACCATTGCCTGATGTATATGACCTATAGGTTCTGCCAAGAAGTTCTTCAAGGAGTGTTTGGTACACGGATTGGAGTATTTTTGGGAATGTAAGGGTGGGAATCAAGATTCCTGGGAATGTTGCATTACCATGTTTGGTGCAATACAATGCATTCTTGGGAATACTCCATTATTTTATTTTTATTCACAGATCTCATAGTTTTAGGGGGGAATTCACAAATTCCATCGTGTGTGTGGGGGGGGGGGGGATGCCAACCCTTTCCAACAAAGGATTCGATGCCTATGGGTATCCAAGATTCCTTCCAAAACGCTGTTTGCCTCTTACCAAACCAAGTAATTCACAAGGGAAAGGAGGATTCCCTTGCACATTACTGTGTAACAAACGCCCCCTCAAAGCTTTTATTGATGTTGTGTTAGCGAAGCAGTTAAAATCCCCGATTATGTCCGATTAATTCCTGATTAATTGCTAATCCGAAGCTACGCGATTATTTTTTTAGCGATTTATAATATTTCAATATTTAGCAATTTATTCGGGTATAATCGGCCGATTAGTGCTTAATCGGCCGATTAACCGATTAAACTCCTCTAATTTTCATGCCCGTTTGCATTATTTGGGCTCAACCTGGCCCAAACTGAAATTCAAAGTCAAAACCCAAACCTCTTGTGGTCCTCATGCAAACCCAAACTTGATATGTCGCCTCTCTTCTTTTTCCTCATGCAAACTCAAACTCAAATTGATTCTCTTCTTCCTCGAGCAAACCCAAATCCAACCCGCCGTCGCTTCTCTTGTGCCGTTGCATACTTGACTCGGCCCGCATCTGCTGCACATCCCCGATTGTATATATATATATATATATATATATATATATATATATATATAATAGAGCACAGGTGATGAAAGCTTGATTTATTCTTCAGCCCCAAGGCTTGTTTAAATAGGAGAAATACAATCAATGTCCATCCTTGAATCAATGAGAACTTTAAGGAAAAAGAAAACTAAATAGAAACAGAAAATCTTTTCTAATAATAGAAAATCTTCTCTTAATAGCAAATCTTCTGTAATAACAAATCTTCTCTTAATAGCAAATAAGAGGAGAGAGAATCACGGGATTCTCCAACACCCCTCTCAAGTTGGTGCATAGATATCTATCATGCCCAACTTTCTTATCAAATGCTTAAAGACGGGTCTTGCCAAGCTTTTGGTTAAGATGTCCGCAGTTTGCTGACTAAAGGTCACAAATGGTAGACATATGATTCCAACATCTAATTTCTCTTTTATGAAGTGACGATCAATCTCAATATGTTTGGTTCTATTATACTGAACCGGGTTGTGGGCTATGCTTATGGCAGCTTTACTGTTAGAATATAACTTCTATGGAAGCTCAATTTTCATCTTAAGTTCTTCCAGGACTCTTTGAATCCATAGTCCTTCACAAATACCCCGAGCCATAGCTCTAAACTCACAGCTTCTGCACTGCTTCTTGCTACAATTCCTTGTTTTTTTCTTCTCCATGTCACAAGAGTACCCCATACATAGGTACAATATCCAGAGGTTGATCTTCTGTCTGTGACTGAACCTGCCTAATCTGCATCAGCGAAGATAGACACATTTGTTTCACTAGTTTTCTCAAAAAATAAACCCTTTCCGGGATTGGTCTTCAAGTATCTCAGTATTCTATAAACTGCCTCAAGATGTTCCTCATAAGGAGAATGCATAAACTGATTCACTACATTTACTGAGAATGCGATGTCAGGTCTGGTGTGAGACAAGTAAATTAGCTTACCCATAGGGGTGTAAAATGAACAGGACGGTCCGTCGTCCGTCCGAGTCCGGCTCGAGAAATGGTCCGACCGTGGACCGTCTGAACTGTTATACGAATCGAACTCGAACAAATTATTAGGTCCAATTCTTTACCGAGCTCGAGCCGGACATAAGTCCGTCCGAGTATTATTACGGTCCGATGCTTTATCGATCCGAGTCCGGACTATACAGATTTTGTCCAACCTAGACTGAGTCGGACTAAGCCCATCGGAGTAGAATTTCGGTCCGAGCTTGAATATATAGTTGTCCGATCCCGTCCGGTCCGATTTACAGCCCTACTTACCCACCAACCTCTGGTATCTTCCGGTGTCAACAAGAACATTTCCTTCTCCCCAAAGTTTTGCATTAGAATCCATGGGGGTGTCGGCTGGTCGACAATTACTCATTCCTGTTTCTCGTAATAGATTGAGAATGTATTTCTGCTGTGAAACCACAATTCATTTCTTTGATTGAGCAACCTCCATAACAAGAAAGTATCTCAAGGACCCTAAGTCCTTGATTTCAAAGTCTGTAGCAAGTCTCTCTTTTACTCTTCTCATTTCAACTGTATCATCTCCAGTGAGGACAATATCATCTAGATAAACAATCAAGGCATCAAATTTCCCATCAGAGGAGAATGTGGTGAATAAAGTGTGATCAGCTTGTCCTTGAGTGTACCCTTGGTTCTTCATAGACTGAGTAAACCTTTCAAACCAAGCTCTCGGAGATTTCTTTAAGCCATAAAGAGACTTCTTCAACTTGCATACCTTTGATCCGAATCTGTCTTCAAAGCCAGGAGGACTATCCATGTATACTTCTTCTAGATCATCATTGAGGAAGGCATTTTTAACATCCAACTGATGTAGAGGCCAATCCAGGTTAGCCGCAAGAGATAAAAGTATTCTGACCGTGTTCAATTTTGCAACAGGAGCAAATGTCTCGGAGTAATCTATGCCATAGGTTTGAGTGAAACCTTTAGCCACCAAGCGAGCCTTATACCTTTCAACTGACCCATCTGAATTGTACTTCACAGTAAACACCAACTTACATCCCACGGTCTTCTTACCAACTGGTAGTGTCATGACTCTCCAAGTTTTGTTCTTTTCAAGAGCTTTCATCTCCTCAAATACAGCTTCCCTCCACTTTGGAACTTTTAGAGCATCATGTATATTCTTTGGAATCTCTACTCTAGACAATTGGGAGGTCAAGGCAGAAAAAGAAGAAGACAGGTTTGAATATGATATAAAATTGGACATAGGGTATTTAGGGCAATATCTAACAAGTTTTCTAACAGCTATGGGATCATCTATATCAGGATACCTGATACGACTCTCAGAAACAGAGATAGACTTACCTTTTCTTTTCTTAGGGGGTTGATTATTCCCTGGTTCAGATTCATGGCAGTGTTGAGATGTGGACACATCCCCTTCTTTATGGTTCTTCCTCACAAACATCTTTCCTTTCCAAGTCTTGTTTCCTACTTCGAACCTGTTCTCTTTAGATGACCCATCATTTTGTGGCATTTCAATTAGTTCATCATTATTATCATCTTGAAGATTCTCATTGTTTTTTTCATGAGAAAGTGTAGGCTTGAATTCATCGAGATCCTTACTCATAGCAGAAGTAGGTTCAGATAATGAATCATGACCATTTTCTGTTGGTGCAGAAGTATAAGTCTTAGAATTTTGTGATACAAGCAATGGCAAGTTATTTAAAATCATTATGTTCTCAGTTTGAAACAAGTCTTCCTTTAAGTTCCCCCCATGAAGATGAGTATCGTCAAAAAAAGGTTTGTTTTCAAAGAATGTGACATCCATAGTGACAAACATTTTCTTGTTTTTTGGCTCAAAACATTTATATCCCTTCTGAGTTGGAGAGTACCCTAAAAAAACACATTTTATAGCACGAGGTTCGAGTTTGCCAATATTCTTATGATCATGAACAAATGCTGTGCAACCAAAATTTTTTAATGTCAAATCAGTTGAACACGAGTAACAGGAAAACATTCTTTGAAAATATGAATTGGAGTTTGAAAATTGAGAACTTTGGAGGGCATTCTGTTAATTAAATATGCAGCAGTTAAAATTGCTTCACCCCACAAATAATTTGGTACTTTATTTGAGAAGAGTAAAGCTCTAGACACTTCCAATAAGTGTGTATTTTTTTCTTTCTGCAACTCCATTTTGTTGGAGAGTATTAGGACATGAACTTTGATGCACAATTCCATTTTGAAGAAAAAAATCACCAAAATTTGTGTTAAAGTATTCCCTGCAGTTAGGGATGGCGAACGGGTCGAGTGGGCCGGGCTGGGCCCAACCCGTACGGGTTGGCACGAATACTTAGCCGGGCTGGGCCGGGTTGCACCCTTATACGGGCCGGGCCGGGCCGGGCCGGGCTAAGTTTTCGTTTGGGTGGCCCGCCCAACCCGTGAACCCTTTAGGGTTCAACCCGGGTTGGGCCGGGTCGACCCGCGGGTTGGCCCGTTTAATATTTTTTTTTGTAGCTTAAATTAAAATAATAATAATAATAATAATAATAATTTTACAAATGATGTATACAAATAACCATATCTTTGTTTGATGAATACTACAATTCTTCAAAAATTATAATACTAAGTAAATAATAATACTAATAAGTAATAATACTACAATTCTTCAAATATCCCCAAATGATGTTTAATTATAATACTAAGTAAGTAATAATACTAATAAGTAATAATACTACAATTCTTCAAATATCCCCAAATGATGTTTAATTATAATACTAAGTAAGTAATAATACTAATAAACAATAAAAATCGTAATAATAATAATAAGATTGAAAGAGTGAAATTGACAACAAATTTTGAAATATTATTCATATGAATTTAAGTTATACAATTTGAACAATTTATAACGAAATGAAGAATTCAATTCACAAATAAGTTTTATACAATAACATATTTCTTATATACAATTTTAATTGAGTACAGGTTTTCTAATTTGACATAACAAGCAAAGCTATTGTTGTTGTTGTTGTTGTTGTTCTTCGGGCGAGTTGCTCCCACCTGTGGAACTTGATAGTGCTTTCCCTTGCGTCCTATCTTCAGCCTTCAGCCAGTCTTCTGTGCAAACGAGCATCTCTAATGCCTCGGGCTTCAACCGATTCCTGTAATCAGATAGAACCCTGCCACTTGTAGAAAATGCACTCTCAGAAGCAACTGTAGAGACAGGAGGAGTTAGTAAATCTTTAGCCATAATTGACAGAATACTAAAAGTGTGTTCATGTTTTTTCCACCATTGTAAAATATCTAGTGGAGAAAGAGTAGGCTCAGTATCCTGTTGGTTATACCAATTTAATTCATTTGGTTGATTAGTCCTAGGTTTTTTAGATTGAATTTGTTCAAGTAAACTAAATGTTCTATCACCAATTCTACTTTTACCCTTACCTTTAGAACTACCAGAAGAAGAACTAACTACAGAAGTTGTACTACTAGAAGCAAAACGTCTATCATAATAATCATACAAGTTATTTAACGTAGATTCAAACTGAACTAAAAAAGTAGCGCAATCAGTTGTTAATTCTACATTGTTCTCTAAATATCCAAAAAACATTTCTATCAAATTCTTCGTACTTTTTAATTTGATACGGGGATCCATAACAGTAGCAACACAAATCAACATAGGAGGAGGAAAATAATACTTCAAATTTTTTTGAAATGCAGGTATTACAATGTCACTAATATAGGGATCATTTAACATTTCGTTAAATATTTGCATCATGCTAACTAATTCAATAAAAATGCTACTAGAAGTAGATTCATATGTTTTTGAAAATTTTAAAGTTGTGATTTTAAAAGGTTCTAAAAATTTCAACAAAGATTCGGCAAAAAACCAATCGGTGGGAGTCATTTCAAAATTGTGCATATTTTTTGCGATACAAAAATCATTTACAACTGCTTTATAATCGGTGACAATATTTAGTAAATCAAAAGTAGAATTCCATCGGTGTCTAACATCCTTTAGAAATTTTCTAAAAGGAACATTTCTAACCCTACACCAAGCTTTCCATTCTTGTAAAATGCTTGGACTTAATGCAATGAAATGTACACAATTTTTAATTTTATGTATATATGGATCAGCTATTCTTAATGCATCTTGAACACATAAATTTATAATATGACATGCACATCTAACATGAAAAATATTGTCAGATGGAGGGTTTAATACAGATTTTAAAGTAGTAATTGCTACATTGTTGTTAGATGCATTATCAAAACTAATAGCCATAATTTTATCGCGAATATGAAAAACATCACAAATTTCTATAATACGGTTTGCTATTTCAGCGCCACTATGGGGATACGGCAACGCCGCAAGTGATATGATTCTTTTTTGAAGAATCCAATCATTGTCGATCCAATAACAGGTTGTTCCCATCGTTGGAATATTGTTGACACCCGTCCAACAATCCGAAGTTAAACTAACCATACAAGTTAAACTCCATAAAATTGCAATCAACGCGTCCTTCATTTTAACATACATTTTAAAACAATCCGATTTGCAAGTATTTCTCGGAATTCTTTTAAAATGAGGGTTTAAGGCCGTTTGATTAAAATTTTTCAAGTTCCTACTCTCGGGATAGGAAATGGCAACTCTTCCTTAATGACTAATTGGGCCATTTCCCGACGAACAAGTTCGGGATCATAAGGGTGGCTATCTACTTGACCGGTCCTAGGGTTGATTTTTTGTTGGCCTTGTATTTGATCAAGAAGTTCTTTATGATTATGTTGGATGTGCCTACTAATTGTACCGGTGCCGTCACCCCTCTTGAATTTGTATGTTTTACTACATGTTTTACACACTTTCAAACTTATACCCGGAGTATGTTCGTCCGGGATATAATCATAAAATTTATGCCAATCGCTAGTTTCTCCTCTACTTTTCCTACTACTACGGGGTTGTGTGGTTTCGGGTGGTTGTTGTTCTTCTTCTAATTGTATGTCACCTACAACATCCATGTCGTGTGTACCCAATTGTTCCATAGTAGAATCAATGTAATCTTCGGCGGGCTCACTAGTTGGGATAATTGGTGGCCTACGTGAAGAGGAGGAATCTTGTCCGCTACGACCGCTATCGCGTGATCTAGACATAATGTAGTAATGTGCTAAAGTAAAGTATGTAAAAAAAAATATACAATGTAGGAGCAGTGAATTATACAAAAAAAATCTAAAAAACAAGAGGGTTGAGATAGAGAAGTTCAAAAAAACGAACAATAATTTTAACTACAACGCAAAAAAAAAATTAACGAGAGAGAGAGAGATATTTTGATACCGTTCACCGTGGAATACGCGTATGTAAAAAAAATCGTTAAAATAAGAATAGAATAGAAAAGATGGAGGAGCGCTTTGCCGATTCCGCAATTGAAGAGTTGAGAAGAGGTTGAAGTAGATTTGACGAGGGTTGAAGAGAGTTGAAGACATTGAATTTTGATTCCGATACGACCGAAATTTGATCGTGTATATGCCTCCTTGTACACTTGTTTGATGAATACTACAAATGTTCAAAAATTCTTTATAAATGATGTATAATAGTAGAGAGAGTAAGAGAGTGAGGTGTGATTTTTTATGAGATTTTTGGGAATATTTATAGGCTAAATAAGTGGGAAAAAACAAAAAAAAAATGCAACGGCTCTGTCCCAAGACAGAGCCATCAGCAGCGCAACGGCCCCATTTTCGACCGTTCGACCTGCGGGTCAACGGTCGACCCGTCACGGGTCGAACGTTGTCGAACGGGTCGAAAACCGCGGGTCGACCCGCGGGTTTGCGGGTCCAACTGGCGAATTGGGCCGGGTTCGTGGGCCGGATTTCGCGAATTTAATTCGCGTAAATTGCGACCCAGGTCGACCCGGTACTGTTCACCTGGTTCGACCCGAACCCGTGGAGCAAATAACGGGCCGGGTTGGTGGGCCGGGTCGCGGGTGGGCCGCCGGTTGACCCGGCCCAGTTGCCATCCCTACCTGCAGTTGTCACTTCTAAAGACTTGAATAGTTGTCTGAAATTGATTTTGCACTATTTTAAAAAAGTCTTTTACAGCCTGACAAACATCGGATTTCCCCTTTAAGAAGTATACCCAACATACTCTTGAATGGTCATCGATAAATGTGATGAACCATTTTTTGTGAGAGAGTGTACTTGTACGGTTAGGGCCCCAAACATCACTGTGAATAATAGAAAAAGGTTTTGATGGTTTATAAGGCTGTATTGGAAAATGGGAACGATGTTGTTTTGCAAATTCACATGCTTCACATTTAAACAAAGACAAGTCTTTATTACGAAATAACTTAGGAAACAAGTGTTTTAAATAACGAAAACTAAGATGACCTAATCGTAAATGCCATAATATAATGTTGTCATCATTATTCGAAACAGAAAAAGACTCAAAGCAGGAACTTATCGGTTTGGAAGGTAGTTGTGATTTAGGTCCAATGTCGAAGTAATAGAGTCCTCCATTCTCCTTAGCACTGCCAATCACCTTCCCTGAGTTCAAATCCTGAAAGACACAGTGAGAATGGAAAAAATTAGTTTGACAGTTTTTTTCTTGGGCTAATTTACTGACAGACATTAGGCTACAAGAGAGGTTTGGAACATGAAGGACATCTTTGAGAGTCAACATCGGAGACAACACAACTGAACCTTTACCTGCAATGGCTGAAAAAGAGCCATCTGCAACTTATTTTTTGATTCCCAGCACAGGGACTATATGAGGAAAACAGAGTAGATTCACTTGTCATGTGATCGGTTGCTCCTGAATCTACTATCCAAGTGTGGTTGGGACTGACACTAAGAAGAGCAGAATTACCTTTTTGTGCTATAGAGCAAGGAGTTTGACATTCGAGGAGTTTGGATAGTTTGTCTAGTTGTTCCGTCGTGAGGGAAAGCTGGATTGAAGAAGATTGCTGCCCTTGATCTGAATTACAGCCTGGAATGCATGACCCTCATTACCACCTTTCTTCTTCCAGTTTGGAGGCTTGCCATTGAGCTTCCAACATGTCTCACGCGTATGCCATGCGCGTTTGCAGTAGCATTGGTATAAATACGCGAAACCCGGATCCGACTCGGACCCGACCCGGACCCGGCATTGGACCGGAACCGACCCGGCCTATCTGGGTCCAGGTCCTAAAATGGGACCCGTTGTACTTTCGTGTCCGGGTCCTGGTCCACTCAAAAGAGACCCGACCCGGACCCGTTAAAAAAAATCCAAAAAATCAACATAAAAATAAATATTCTCTCATCATCCCTTCTCTCCTTCCTCCTCAATTCTAAATCTTCCTCTTCCAAACCCAAAACTCATGTTTTTTACTTCTCTGCTCTATTCTAAATCCTTCACTCGTTGCCTCCGCTCGCCGCTCACACTCCTACTCCTACCCGAACGGGTAGGAATATTTTAATAGGACCCGGACCCGGTCCTCACGGGTCCGGGTCCGGGTCCTCCAATTTTTGGACCCGTAGGGGACTGAGTCCGGGTCCGGGTAGTGAAGGACCCGACCAGACCCTACCCGATACCAATGCTAGTTTGCAGTAATCACACCAAGGTTTGTCCACTTCTTACTTTCGTTGAAGTTTTTAGTTGCCAGAGCCGAGCCTTCAGATTCTGAAATTTGAGGTGCCCTACCAATCATTACTCCTTGTCGTGCCTCCTCTCTTCTTATTTCTGAAAAAGGTTTCACGAAGAGTTGGCAGTGGTATTTTCCCCAAAATTCGGCTTCTTACTTCATCAAGGTCTTTATTTAGCTCAGCAAGAAACATAAAGACATGATCATTCTCTTGCCGCTTGAGGAACAGAACATTATCTTCTGCACATCTCCAACTGTCATCATAACAGAGATCCAACTCTTGCCACAGAGTCAACATCTCATTATAATAAGTAGTTACATCCCTGTCTTCTTGTTTAGCATGTCACAATTTTGACTTTAAGCCAAAGATCTGGGAGGAGTTTTGGATATCAGAGTGTGTTTCTTTGACAACTTCCCACACTGCCCTTGCAGAAGGTAAAAACATGTACGGCTTGCCTATTGCGGTTTCCATAGAGCTCACTAACCAGGCAATAATCAAGGAGTTTTCAGACTTCCATTGTTTAAAAAAAGGGTCTTCTATTGCCGGTTCTGCTATTACTCCCATAAAAAAACCAAGCCTTTTGCCTTCCAATACCAAACGCGAACGGTTTGGGCTCATTCATTATAATTTTTTCCATTCAACTTAGGAACATTGACCTTGAGGGAGTTTGAGGATCATTGAAACCTGTGTTGAAGTTGTTGTCTCTGAAAGAGTTTTCGTCCCATTGCCGCCGCCATCGCCACGGCCAGTACCGTTGCCAGCACCGCGACCAGCGTCTTCGCCAGTGCCGCGACCAGCACCTCTGTCAGTGCCAGCGTCGTGATCAGCACCACCACCATCGCCACGGCCTACTGCGCCGTTTGTCGTGGAGGAGTCGTCGTTGTTTGTTGAGCCGGTGAGGGCTTGCCGCCATCTATTGGAATCGGCCATTGAGAGCCTAACCAGATTGGAGAAATGGGTTTAGGAAAAAACTTTACGAACCCTAGGTTTGGGAACCTGGTTGTGATACCATAATAGACCACAGGTGATGAAAGCTTTATTTATTCTTCAGTCCCAAGGCTTGTTTAAATAGAAGAACTACAATCAATGTCCATCTTTGAATCAAGGAGAACTTTAAGGAAAAAGAAAACTAAATGGAAACAGAAAATCTTTTCTAATAATAGGAAATCTTCTCTTAATAGCAAATCTTCTCTAATAGCAAATATTCTCTTAATAGCAAATAAGAGGAGAGAGAATCATGGGATTCTCCAACAATATATATATATAGTCCCCTTCCGTTGTGCACCACCCATGGTGCACACGGCGTGTGCACTCGGCCTTCGGGCGTTCATATCGACGATCCGAACCGTTCACGTTGAACTACACATCTAAATTAGTCTAAATATGTAAAATCAAGCCATTTGAAATTCATTTGCCCATCCATTATGTCATTATAAAAAAAACGATATTCAGCCATACAATTTTGTAACACTTCAACGCATGAGCAATGAATTTCTAATGACTTGATTTTACATAATTATACTAATTTAGATGTGTAGATCAATGCGAACGGTTCGGATCGTCGATATGAACGTCCGAAGGCCGAGTGCACATGCCGTGTGCACCATGGGTGGTGCACAACGGAAGAGGACTCTCTCTCTCTCTCTTTATATATACTAGTATTATACACGTGCTGTGCGCGTGGAGAAAATTGGGGGAATGAAAAGGGCCAAAAAAAAATCTACCAGTACGTGTGTTGCACGGGTTGGGTTAAGGACAAATTACACTAAGGCCTTCTCCCATTATAGTAGTATATATATATATATATATATATATATATATATATATATATATATAAAACGATTTTTCTGATTTAATTTCCGATTATTTTCCAAGTAATCACTAATCGCTCCTAGACCTATTAGTTGCAAAAACCGATTTTAACTGCTTAGTGTGTTTGTTATTATTTGCAGTGCATTTATCCACTGTATTAGACATTTTTTAGGTATGTGATCCATGCCTAATCAACAAGTAGTGGAGAAGTTGCAATTCCACAATTCTGGTTTTAGCGTAAAACAAATCCTATCTTTTTTAGCCACTTCTATTTACTCCCTCCATTCCAAAATGTAAGTTGTTTAAGCTTTTTTTTTTTGTTCCAAAATGTATGTCGTTTACGACTTAACACTATGTCTTTACACTCTTAATCTCTCACCTAATTAATTTTTAGCCAAACTACCAATCTACCCTTGAGAGCTTAATTTTAGAAAAATAAGCATAATAATAAGAGGGCATTTTCGTAAGTACGCTATTAGTAAGCTAATTAATAGGTTCAGTCTAGAGGGATATTTATTTCCTAATGCACTAATCTAGATGTTTCTTAAAAAGAGTGAAAACCTTAAACAACTTACATTTTGGAACGGAGGGAGTAAATAATGTTGTGCAAGTATTAGCATAAATATGGCCATCAGACTAGGATATTCGATTTTAAAATTCAAATGGCTAGAGAATATCAGTTGTAGCATTTAAAGGGTGATATAGTTCAAAATGTTGAATCCTTGCATGTGGTTGAGTGGATGCTCGCTTGCTAAATAAGTGATTTTGATAAGCAATTTATTTCACTTGAGATCTAAAAAACAGGTTCTGTTTTTATTGCTACCCATCTTCTCGAGTATATTATTTTTTTAAGGATATGTATTTCTCAATCCATTTATACAACTTATTGTAGTTGATTTTGTTCAAACCATGTTTCGTGATATCGGACATACCATCACCCGCCGGTACCCACCTCACTTCAACCCAGAATTCATAATATTGGGCATACCGTCACCATACTTCTAAGTTCTAGATTTAATGTGGAGCAAAACCGTTCATGATCAAGACTTGGTTGTGTGTTATTTTTTTGGGTGGGATACAGCATTAGGTCAGACACAACCAAAGTAGTCACCTTTGTACATCACATAGAAAGTGCATGTGATCTTAAATTCTTGACGATGAGGTTTTATGATATATAACAGTTCAGCATATTTTCTTGGGATTCATCCATATTCTTCCCACAATACCCATTTTTATGGCAACTCTCTCAAGCAAAGGTCTTTGTTCTCTCATAAGAGTTTGATGCAACATCACTGCTTTACAACTTTTATTGAATTATTCTCTCCAATTACTTCATGTCTGCATGTTGTGTAGAAGATCTTATGTCTATCTTCTATATTTGGCATTTTATGTAGCAGACGAATTTACCTGAATATCAAGGGCAAGAAAAGATTGTCATTCGCCGTTACAGTGACTTTGTTTGGTTGCGAGATAGAATTGCTGAAAAATACAAAGGAGTTTTTATTCCTCCTTTACCAGAGAAGAGCGCTGTAGGTAATTCAGAAAATGTCGTTATATCTTGAAGCTTCTGTCTTCCACTATTAAATTTTGTGTTTTGCTGGTTGTATTTGTCATGACTCGTGATTGATTGTTAAAAACTTATGTATATATTGTACTTTACCTGCATATGAGTTTATAAATTGGCTTAGGAAGGTGTCAGTTATGCTAAATCTAATAGCATGTTATATTATATTAGGAGGATCTTGATTTTAATTGTGATTGGATTCTCAATATATGATGATATTTCATGATCTTATTCGCCATGTTCAAATTTCTTTGGTATCTGATGGTTTTATGATATATCCCTAAGGTACTTATTTGGGGAAATTGTTACCATACCCCTATCTTGAAACCTACTTGTTCTTTACTGATACATTTCAAATCTTGTGGATATTCCCTTTCTTCTTTCACTTTCTTTTATGTCCAATACACAATGTGAGTATACACCAAACTTGTGATATTCCCGCCGCCTAATATAATATATGCTAAGGATCTGTATCCCAAACTGTGACGGGTGTGTATCCCAAGGTTGAGGATCTATATATGAAAGATTGTGATATATTCCCAAATTTGATAATATGTATTCCAAAGTGTTTGTATGAATCCCAAAATTGGGTGATATACAATTACTGTATTTTACTAGAACAAAGTATTGGGCATATACATAAGAGTTAAAACACATAGATATAAAAACAATTGGGTTTCAAAGTAAGGATAGGGAAGCAATTTTTCCTACTTACTTTGATATGGCTCCACTAAACTTTGTAGGTTGTACTTCAACCTAACCTTCATTTGGGGTTAAATCTGTCTTGTAACATGTAAAAGATCAACATACTGTCAACCCCTTGCCTTTGTTATACAATCTTTATCCTTAATTTTCTCCGTGAAAATCCTGTCTCCTTGACTTTAGTAGTGATAATAATAATAATAATAATAATAATAATAATAATATTATTATTATTATTATTATTATTATTTGGGTTTTTTTTGGGGGGGGGGGGGACAATGTGATGGGAGGAGATAGGGATAGCCAGTTGTTAGAATTTAAAGAAACTCAACAAAAATTGTACATTGAGAGATGATTCGATGGAGTGAAGAGGTGATGTGAAAGATGAGTTCAGGGAATACATAAATACATAGGAGGTGATAGAGGAGATGGTACTTAGGAAGCAATTAATTACAAAAGGAAGGTTGTTATCCTTTTACTTTTCAAATCTGACAGACAAAGTATTCTAAGATTTTATTTTTTAGCTATTTATTTGTTTATCTTATTTCAGTTTTACTTTTAATTGCAATTCTGTTTTTATTTTTATTTTTATACAGCTAGCGGATGGAGTTGGGGATATTTCAATATTTTAAGTTTTAAGTGTTTAATATCGAAAATCGAATTTTTGGGGGATTATATTGATAAACAAAATCCGCGTCTGATAATCTACATTTTCTTTATATACCTTATACAGTACACAAAGAGGTACTTGTTCTATATGTTTTTTATGTATTCTGTTTTCCGATTTTCCCCCAAAGTGGCTAGATTAAAAATGCAGCGATAGTCTCTGAGAGCGATTTACAATTCTAAAATTTCAAGTGGGAACCATCCGACTGTTTGATTTGTGTAGTTAGGTGGATTATATTGTCTACAGAAAATAGTCATGTGTATCAATATATGTATTTCCAAAACAATTCTGGTGTTGGCAGTTGTATCATATGTGTGGAATACTCTGCTTTTAGCTGTCAATAATATTGTCTATGCTTCAGCTGATCAAATTCTTTTATTAGCATGTACTTTATTGGCTTATATCAAACATATCCATAATTGTTTGGATATCGGTAGATGCACATTATGAAGTAATATTACATAATTGCAGTTATAAATTATTCAGTGAAATATTTTGGTAGCTGGCTACATGAATACAACTTCATTCATATTTTGATCCTTCTCATCAGTATTAGATACTGCTAATACTGCAGCTATGTTAGTTTAATGATGTCTGATTAATGCACTGTTACCTTAGTCAGCACCAATTCGGCACAGCTTTAGTAATCTAAAAAATGGTTGATTTGAACATTGCATGCCCCAAAATCCCATGTGGATAGACTCTGGCCAAAGCAATTTCCTCTGTTCGATAAATGCCTTGCACAGTTTTTTAGACTCAGTTTGAGTTAATTGGTCAGGAGAAACGTACATATTCAGTCTCATGGATTTGTTGTTGGATTATTTGTTTTGTTTGAAGTTACATCTTTATTGTTAGTGATGCTCATATTATCTGCATGTAATTCAGAGAAGTTCAGATTCAGTGCTGAGTTTATTGAGATGAGGCGTCAGGCTTTGGACATATTTATCAACAGAATTGCTTCTCATCCTGAACTTAAGTCAAGCGAGGATTTAAGAATCTTTTTACAGGAAGATGAAGAGGTAAATTTTATGATTAGAAGTCCGTAGTTGCATCATTTAGATTTATTATACTTATCTTCACATCTGGTCATTTTAATCTCAAATTTGTGCATCACGTCTTCAAAATTTCCCCCAAAATTATAGGTCCTGTTATCTGTAAGAGTAGTTTAAGTTCTGAACTCACACCGGATTGTTATTTATTTCTTAGATAGCTGTATGTCCTCTCAGATTTCTCAACCTACTGTATCACTATCTTAGTTTTCATGTCTTTGATGCTCAGTGTAACCTATTAGTACTTTCTGTTGAGGGCTTGCGTATGAAGAGGGTTTAGAAAATTGGACTTGGGAAGCGGAGATTCCACCTATAATCCCAGTGGATTTAACATCCACTTTTCTGGGGTTTTTCTCTGGCTGTTCGCTGTGCACTTTTTGGTACTTCATCCTAGTTATCACCAAAAAAGAGTCAAAAAATTATAATAGAACAAGAGGAAAAAAAGAACTACTAATAACCTGGGCCCTCCTATTGCGGATATTCTGGTACCAAACCTTTATACTCTCTTTAGAGAGTTAATCAGGTTCCATGGAGATAATATATAAAGAGTCAACATGTGTGCTTGACATACTGACATGGCATGATGAAAAATATTTTGTGGATCCAAATGCAAACTAGAATTTGTCAGATGGAAAGGCTCCTAATGATTGCAAACTTACAATTTGGGATCTCACTGTCATATCCATTTTTCCTGTCTTATTTAATACTGTTCCCTACTTCATTATCTTTACTTTGTTGTAACTAAAAATCCGTGATGTGATTCTGCGGACATTGGATATGTGGTCTCACTCATAATTGTACGTGATTAAATTTTAATCTTAATAACACTAAAAAATGACGACAATTGTTATACATTGAGAAATTATTTGTACTTTTATTGGTTAATATAATTAATGGAAAACACATTCATTGCACGTGCTAATGATCTAGTATAACATTCTGGTAATCTTTTGCACATGTATGTGGCTCATTCAATATTGTTCTATAGTTTGGTATTGGAAGAATAATGAACTTTTCTGTTTTGTTCTAATTTGTTGAGTTATCCTAATTATCAACTACACAACACGAGTCATCTGCATCCTGATTACAATTTCAGAGAATAGGAATTGTTTAAAAAGTTGCATTTAGTACAAATTTATAATCGTACTCACTCTGGCTTGGAGATATGCTGATTTGAGTTACTTATTATTGTGCTGCCTGCAGACAATGGAGAGAGCAAGATCACAGGAGACAGGAATTTTCAAGAAAAAACCTGCAGATTTTATGCAAATTTTTAAGGTATATTCTCGATTATTCAGGCAAGCATGTAGCTGTAACTACTGTTGAAAGTTTACCTAGGAAATTCAGTTTAAGTTTTGAGAATGTCATGGAAAATTCTCTCTTCATAGAATAAGAGACTATGCAAGAAAATTGAGTCTCAGCTTCGATGGTTCTGTTCTTAGATTTAGAAACTAGATTCTTTATTATTGCATTAGGCTAGATCTTACGGTTTCTTCTACACTTTCTTCTTCTTTTTTTTATCATTTTTTATAAATTGTGTTAATAAGCGAAGCATCTCGTTTTTCCTCATAATGAAATACATGTTTCAACGTTATAGGATGTGCAGTCTAAGGTTAGTGATGTTGTTCTTGGAAAGGAGAAGCCTGTTGAGGAGTCTTCTCCCGAATACGAGAAGCTGAAGCATTATATCTTCGAGCTCGAAGATCACTTATCTGAGGCACAAAAGCAGGCATTCCGGCTTGTAAAGAGACATAGAGGTAGTGATAGGGCAGGTTCTTTTTCTTCTTCTTTGATTTCATTGTTATACCAAATTGGCTTGATTGCGGGTGATGTGAACTTGTCCAACAGAGCTAGGGCAGTCACTCTCAGATTTTGGGAAGGCAATCAAACTATTGGGTACTTGTGAAGGTGATTCTCTTGGAAGGGTGTTTTCTGAGCTAGGTTCAAAGTCAGAATTTTTATCAACAAAGTTACAGATGGAGGTGTTCATACTCAACTTCTCCTTAAAGATTCATTTTTTATGCAATATATCATTATCTAGTTTATTCTAGACAAGTAGGCATTTTCTCCGTAAAATAAGAACTGGTTTTGGTGCAGGCTCACAATCTTCTAATGAATTTTGAAGAACCATTAAAAGATTATGTGCGAGCAGTGCAGTCTATTAAGGTCAGTCTGAACTATATGAAATGACACTTTGGTTGGGCATTTATTATATCAATATCAAAATTCTACATTTTTATTTGAAAGGTACTTAAATTGTTTGAAAAATTGATTTATTATGAGAAAGCATGGGGATTGGGGGCCCAAAAGGCTGTCAAAGGAATTTGAAGCTTCAAACCTATTCCAGTCAGTCATGTCTGACACTATTCTTTACGGGATGTTTTGTTCTCAACCCTACTTTTACTGTATAATCATCAGGGGTTTTTTTTCTTCATTACCTGGTTAAAGTAATAAAATCCTTGATGGTCTCGCACAGTCAACTTAAAACATTTAAAATGGGTTCAAGTTTGTTTTTTTAGAAATCCTAAGTTACATAAGACGCATTTGCATGCTCTTACTCTTCAAAATCATGTGTATGCATTTCTATGATTAACATTGGATATTTCCTTGTAGTCTTTTTGTTTATTATGAAACTTTCAGCTGCAGTTTAATTGCTCATAATAGCTTAGCAGGAAATGATATTGTAAGTTGTAACCTCAATCCGATTAGTAAAATTGGGATTCTTCTCTTAGTAGAAGTCTCTGGCACTGAGGACTTTGATGGGGTTTTCTTAAATTCATCTTAAGAGTTCTGTAAGACTGACATAAATGAGTGGTCCGCATCCACATTGTCATTTATCTTTCTTGAATTTGTGGAGGCTTTGCTGTTGATCTTGATATGCTTACTAACTTGTGTTGCTTTAAAACAGGCAACAATGACAGATAGAGCCAATGCTTTCAGACAGCAGTATGATTTAGCTGAAGCAACTAAGCTGAAGGAGATAAATCTGTATGATTCATGAATAGTGTGTTTGCTTATGTTTGTTTAAAGCTTTCTATTAGCTCATATGCTCTATTAGATAAAATTACACCATTCTGACCTGCATATCTCAATATCAGAAGGCAATGTTCTGTAGAGCCAGACAGACAGAGATAGAGACACATTCAAAATTCACTTATTTGTATCACTAATTGAAATAGTAAATTTGATCAAATTCTTGACTCCTGTTAGGTTCCATGTATTTAGGAAGTTTATTCATACTGTGCAAGTCATGCGGAGACACTGTTGCCTCTTTCAGAATCTTGAATTGAATATCATATCTTTTTGTGAGTGAAATTGCGAATTACCTTAATGGCATCTTATAACTATTCTGAAATTCTAAAACTCAATTTGAATGTAAAATCTTGTTGCATTGATACTGATGTAGTTCGTATTCCACCAGTTACAATCTACCAAAAAAGATTATTTCCTTCAAATCTTGCAAAATAGAAAACTTTTTCCCATTTATTTGTGATTTGAGATCACTGATAGTGATACATGTTTGTTTTGCAGTGACAAACTGATGCTAATTCGGTCTGAGAAGGTTGGAGAAGCAGAGATTGAATACAGAGAGGTGAGAGTATTGTTTGATGGGTAAAAAGCTGGAGTGTTTTTGTTTTTCATTAATTTTCGTAAAATCTCATGTATCATTTTTTTCACAGTTGAAGGCAGAGAGTGAAGATGCCACAAGAAAATATGAGACCATCGTAAAGTTAATGAACGGAGAAATAGTTCGGTTTCAAGAACAGAAGACCGCTGACATGGGGCTAGCATTTCATGAGTTTGCCAAGGGGCAAGAAAGGCTTGCCAAGGATATTGCCGGTGCATGGCGAAGCTTACTACCTAAGCTTGAAGCTTGTTCTCCTTCCTCATAAGACTCGTCGTTCCATAGATTTCCAACATTGTGGTTGTGTTTTCATTTACATGTAGAAAAAGCTTCATTGTAGTGCGAAAAGATATGGGTTTATGACAATACATGAAGCTGGGTTGTTGGATATTTCAAATAAACCTTGTAGTGTATAGGAATCGTTGACATGTTCATATAATTTTAACCTCCTACATGACAGTACTTGTTTAAACAGACGATCTCAAGATGAATGACAGCTTGCTTTCAGATGGTATGTGGTTTTCAATCTTATGAAGGTATTCAGACAAGAGCATCAAAATCATATTCAAACGACTACACACTTTAACTCACTTTCTCTCTCCTCCCTTCCCCTCTCAGATCCGCCGGATCGGCGCCGTCTCCCCCCCCTCCTCCTTCACTAATCTTGGTGCTCTTATCGTCCTCTCCAAACCCTTTTCACCCCTTCTCGTTTGTTTCTTTTTCCCCTCTTTGCCTGCGTCTACCCGTCTCCTCCCCTCCCCCCCCCATCCCTGTGTCAGATCCGCCTCTTCTTTGATCTTCCTTTCTCCCAGCTCAGAGTGGCCTCCGCGTGGTCCATCGTTCGTTTGTCCTTCGCCTTCGTGGCCCAAGTTTGTGATCAGCTCTTTCGCTCAAGGCCCTTCCCCCTCCCGACTCTCGAGCCGTGTTCCCTGGCTGGGCTCTCCGAGTTTCTACCAGTGTTCTCCTCTAAGCAGGTGTCGTCTCCAGTTATCAGTTTACTCCTCTTAGCAGGTGGCGTCTACCAGTGTTCTCCTCTAAGCAGGATCCGACCACTGTAAGTACCGCAGATAGAGCTCTCTTCAGTTATCAGTTTACTCCAATCACTGTAAGTATCCCCTTTCCAACTTTCTTTGTGTTTTGACTTATTGTTTTGCCATTATTGGTTTAGATTTACTGTGTTCTAGCTCTCCTTTTGCTGAGTGCTGTTCTGGGTATTGTTATGCTCTTGAGTGCCTGTCGCGCTCGGGTTGAGCATTTGGTTTTTATCACAGTGCTTTGTTTTCTTTCTTCCTCAACCTCCTTCCCCTCCTCCCTTAACCACGTTCTTCTCAGCTCCTTCCGATTCTCTGGTTCTCTTCATCGGTGGTCCTCCATTGTGGCACAGACCAGGCCATTCTTTCTTTCCCTATTTTGTGGGCTTTTGTTCTTTGGCCCATGGACAAAACTTGGGTTGAAGTTGTTAAAAAGAATAAGTATAAAAAAATAGTCTGCCCTAATGCTATTTCGGGGCTAGTTTTAGCTGGCCCAAAGCCCAATAATGGGCTTCGTACATCCCCTCTAGATCCTTCTCCTTTCTTCTTTTCCCGCCCCTCTCACCTCTCCACCGTTTCATCTCCCTCTTCATCTCAAAACTCCTCATCTCGCTCCGTTTATTACTGCTTTCGGTGTCTACAGTCAGGCCATCTGAAAGCTGCTTGCTCAGCCAAGATGAAATGCCTTTTTTGTCTCAAGGACGGGCACTCTCGTCACCGTTGTTTCTCACTGCAAAAACTTTTAGGGCTTTCGGTGGGCGTCCCTATAGCGGATTCCGTGTTAGAAGCCCTTGACTTCCCTGCGTTGCAAAAGAAATTAGCGGAAATTCCTTCTTCTAAAGCTAAGAAACCGAAACCTCCCTCCCGTTCTCCTCTCCTTCCAACCCCCGCATCTGATCCACGTCGACTCACCGCTGAGGCTCACGCCCCTCTGCAAGTGCCGTCTCAGGCCACCGCTCCCCTCAAACCACTGGTTACTAAGGTTTTTTTTCCTAACTCTGAGCTCTCCGATCGACTTAAGATTTTCAGTAATTTCGGGGCAATCTCTTTTACGGGTGGTTCCATTCCTTTTTACACGCTCAACGCTTTTCTCTGCAACTTCTGTAATGTAAAAGACTGGGAATGGGTTCTCTATTCTTGCACTAATGGCGACGCGGTCATCCAGTGCCCGTCTTCGAAGGTGCTAGGCGATCTTTGCGCGACTCAGTCGCTCGCTATTGGTTCGATATCCATGTCGATCCGTAAATGGGTTTCAAACTCATCCACCACTTCTATTCTCGACCATTCTCCCACTAAGGTCTCTCTGGTCGGTCTTCCACCTTTTTGCGACTCGCTGAGGTTGGTGGCTTCGTTTACCAAATGCATTGGAGAAATTATCAGCTTCACTTCTTGCGCTCGTCTCGCTTCGGGTAGTATTCAAGTGGAAGCCCTTTTTCGGTGCCCCGCACCTAAGGAGCGTATAGAAGCTTTCTGTCTTTATGACGGTATATCCTCGTTCAATGTTTCGGTTCAGTACCACGGGAATTCCCCTCAACGAAGCACTTCACTACCAGGTTTTGTTCTGTCTCCCCCTCCTGAGTTCCATCCGGGGTCCTCCCTTGGCCACAAACCCTCAACTTCCTCCAAGATTCATACCCCGTCCGCCCCGGCTCAAAAGTTTACTGCGGTCCCGCGCAAGCCTTCGCTCTCTACTGCTCCTCCCAAAATTTCTCCCGTGAAGTCCCCAAATTTGGTGTGGATCAACCCCGATCGACCTTCGATCACTCTCTCGAAGCCCACTATTCCCTCTCCCCCTCCACAAACTGTTCAAGTGATTGAGCCGGATCCTGATGCTCATATTAATGCTGTTTCTCCCTCAAAAACTGCGAATTGGCCTGAGTGGGATGTCAACCCTTCTTTCGCTTCAGATTGGGAGCGTTTTCAACGCTCGGCGCATTTCCCTTCCCCCAGCTCGAAGCGGCCGAGCACTGCCTCTCCCCCCGCGAAGGCCCAGTCAAGCACTATAGGCAAAGACTGGACTGATAAGGATGATCTCCTGGGGGATGAAGTTGATGAGCTGAATCAGGCCCAAGCATCCAAACAGGTACTTTCTCCTTCTTTTCCCTTAAATTTCAATTATTCATATCTGTTCGCGTTGTTTGTTAGCAGTGTCTCTTATAATTTGGAAATTGATTTTCCGACTTTTAAATCCGCCTCTTTTCGTTTACCGATTGACTTAAGGTCTATCTCCTCTCTCCCTCTTTCTCTCATCAATTGTCAGCCTGTATTATTGATCTCTTGCATAGACACTAGTAAGGCTTGGCCTATCGAAGTTGTCTCTGTGGAGGGCAATCATAATACGTTGACTAGGCGTTCTTCGTCTCCTATCCCTCTGACCATTGGCACTGCTCTTGGGTCAGGGTTGGCCCGGGCAGACTCATTGCAGTCCCCCTTTCCATCTCAGGTGCTGCCTAGTAGCTCTTTACTTGCAGCCCCTGCTAGTGGCTCTATTCGATTGATTCGATCGAGTGCACGTATTAAGGCGAAGCTTTCCGCTTCACCGATAGCTTGTCCTCTCTCCTCCCACCCCTCTCCCCCCCCTTTGGGCTCGATTTATCATCAGCAATTTGATGCTTTTTCAGACTCTGAGATGCTGTCCCTGTCCCAATCATTAGGCTTTTCCCTCGGTTCCGACCCTCTTATCCCGATCTCCTATATCAGAGACTCAGAAAGTGCCCGAGTCCAGGAGTTTCTATCGTCATCATGATTAGTGTTTCTTGGAATATCCGGGGCCTCAACTGCCCCGCTAAGCAAAGATCCGTGTTTGATCTTATCTCCTCCTCCCACTGTGATATTATCTCGATCCAAGAATCGAAGATTGAATCCCCCTCCCCTCAGCTTTTCCGTTCTTTAGGAGGCTCATCGATCTCTAATTGGATCTCTTTGGATGCCTTAGGCTCCCGTGGTGGGATTCTATTGGGATTCCGAGCCTCGGTCTTCTCATTAATAGAGTTCCATCATCTGAACTTCTTCCTGATTGTGAAGCTGCATTGGCAGGTGATCAACTGTGACCTAACGGTTATTTCGGTTTACGGGCCATCAACTCCTGATCGGCGTCCCCTTTTCTGGCAAGAATTCCGTTCTCTGGACCCATTTGTGCAGGGTCTTGTTTTCTTCTGTGGTGATTTCAATGTTACTCGATTCGCTTCAGAAAGATCTTCTTTTGGGTCCACTGCCTCCTCTGATTCCCAATCGTGCATGTTCAACGATTGTATCAGAGACCTACAGTTATCCGATGTCCCTATTAATGGTAGGGCTTTTACCTGGTCGAATCAGCGACTCTTGCCCTCTCTCGCCAAACTTGATCGGTTTCTGGTTTCGAATTTGTGGTTTTCGCACTTTTACAACTCTTACGCGAAAGCCCTCCCCAACCCATCGTCGGATCACACGCCTATCGCTCTTTTCTCTAATTACCATTTTCCCCACCATCTCCAATTTCGTTTTGAAAAGTTCTGGATTAAAGATCAGTTATTTATCAAGCTGGTTGAGGATTGCCTCGCGGCTATAACTGGATCTCACGGCCTGGGCAATCTGCTTCTTAAGCTTCACGCCATCAAATATGGCTGTAAGATTTGGCGACGTGAGCGTCAATCCAACACCAATTTTCTCAAAGAGGTTTTGCTCGGATCCATTCAGGCTCTTGACCTAATGGAAGAGCAAGCCCCCCTTTCGTCTCACGCTATTCACGAGCGTCTTGCGTGCAAGCGCGAATATGCCGAAATCCTCCTCCAAGAGCAATCGAAATGGGCTCAAAGAGCTAGAATTCAGTGGTTGAAAGAGGGTGATGGTAACACCGCTTACTTTCACCACTTCGCTTCTCACCGCAGGCGTTGCAACCATATTTCGGTTATCCATGATCAGGGTGCAGAGTTAACCTCTGACCCGGATATTCACCGAGCCTTTCTCTCATTCTACAAAAATCTTATCGGTTCCGCTAAACCGCGTCTCTTAGCACTAGATTGGCAGCAACTCTATGGCCCCCCCTCCACTGATCTTTCCTCCCTAGAGAACCCTTTCACTATGGATGAGATCAAGTCGGCGGTTTTTGCTTTAAAAAGCGATTCTGCCCCTGGGCCGGATGGTTTCCCGGCCTTTTTCTACCAAAAATTCTGGGCTTGGCTGAAGGA
The DNA here is from genome assembly GCA_017893485.1 of Hemerocallis citrina. Taxonomy (NCBI): domain Eukaryota; kingdom Viridiplantae; phylum Streptophyta; class Magnoliopsida; order Asparagales; family Asphodelaceae; genus Hemerocallis; species Hemerocallis citrina. The sequence goes on along the minus strand of CM030367.1, from coordinate 188,304,697 downwards.
CGATCTTTTCGATCTCTTCCATGATTTGTCCCAAGGATCTCTTTCCTTTGACCGCATCAATTACGCCCACATTGTTCTTATCCCTAAGAGGCAGGGAGCCAATTCGGTGTCGGATTTTCGACCCATTAGTCTGATTAATACCTCCTTCAAAATTATTATGAAAGTTCTTGCATCTAGACTCGGTGCGGTCATCCCCCCCCTCATCGACCCAGCCCAATCGGGTTTTATCAAGGATCGATTCATTCTGGACAGTGTTGCCGCTGCTCAAGAAATCATAACGCTTAGTCACCATCATCGTTTAGAAGGTATTCTTCTTAAACTAGACTTCCAAAAAGCGTACGACAACGTTAACTGGAACTTTCTCCTTGATATCCTGCTCCACCGAGGTTTCGGTCCTAAATGGATTGGGTGGATTAAATCCAGTCTCAATGCTGGTACCTCTTCGATTCTCATGAATGGCTCTGAAGGTCACAAATTCAAAACCAAACGAGGATTACGTCAGGGAGACCCTCTTTCCTCCCTGCTTTTCTCATTGGTTGCGGATGTGTTCAGTAAATTACTCCGCAATGCCCGGGAAGCTCATGTCATTGAGGGCTTAGGCCGCTCCCGTCACTTTGACGGTATCCTCAACTTGCAATATGCAGATGATACCATTATTTTCGCCAAACCAGATCAGGCTTCTCTGCGTAATCTTAAACTATTACTTTACTGCTTCGAAGAAGCGTCCGGTCTGGCCATCAACTTCAACAAATCATCTGTGTTTTGGCTCGGCGGAGATGATTCTCGTCACTTACAAATCTCCCAATTTTTTAATTGCCCTATTGCCTCCTTCCCCATCTCTTACCTTGGTATCCCCCTGAGATGGGGCCAACTACATAGATCTGACTGGGTCCCTTTCATCGATAAAATCGAATCCAGACTTAATGTATGGTCTGGTAAGATCCTCTCTCGAGGTGGCAGATTAATACTACTGAACTCTGTTCTCTCTGCCATGCCTCTCTACATGATGTCCTTCTATTACCTCCCATCATGGGTCATCAAGAGAATTGACCAAATTCGCTGCAATTTCTTTTGGACTGGTAAGGCCCCTTATAAGAGGGGCTCTCATCTGTGCAACTGGAGCACTATCTGTGCTTCCAAAGAGCACGGGGGCCTAGGAGTTTTGAATCTCCGGCATCAAAACATGGCTCTTTTAGGCAAATGGTTGTGGAGATTCCATAAATTCCCCCAGTTATCATGGGTTCAATGTATCAAAGAATTTTACTTTGTTTCCTCCCCCTGGTGGAGTTTCAATCTCCCTACCCATCGATGGGCATCTCCTTTTTGGAAGGGAGTCTGGAAGACTTCCTTGGCCTTCCAGGCTAGCATCTCTAGGCTTTGTGCCGATGGATCGAGGACCAAATTTTGGACCGATCTGTGGATGGGCAATACATCTTTAGCTACTGCCTACCCCTCACTATTCAGGTTCGCGGGTTATCCGGACGCCACGGTTGAGGAATCTATGAATTGGATCGGTTCTACAAGATCTTGGAATATCCCTTTTACTATTCAGTTACCCCCCCTACTCTTGTTGGATTTTCAGCAGCTTATAGATTCCCTCAATCTTATTGTTTGGCACCACTCTGAAGATATAGCTTGGCGTTGGAACACATCAGGGTCATTCTCGGTCAAATCCTTCTATAATTTTCTTAATTTCCGCGGTATTGCTTCCCCCGCCGCCAACTTTATCTGGAGATCCTGTGCTCCCCTCAAGGTTAAGATTAACTCTTGGTTAGCCATCCAAAACAAGCTTCTCACGGTTCAGGTGCTCAACAACAGAAACCAGGCGTGGGGACAATGCTGCCCCTTATGCTCTGGATCCCCCGAAGATGTTAATCATCTATTCGTTCACTGCTCGTTCATACGTCCCCTCTGGAAAATTGTTGCCCTCGCTTGGGGAAACCCAGCTACTCCTTCAGATCTTCAATCTTGCTGGAGAACCCCTTCCAGCCTCCCTAAATATATCAAGGGATGGAATCTCTCGGTTCATATTATTATTTGGATAGTCTGGAGGGAGAGGAACCGCAGAATTTTCGTTCACAAAACTTCATCCATCTCGTCCCTTACTGATGATCTACTATATTTTTTCGATCACTGGATTTCCCAGCTTAATGAGGACAAGAGACAGTATTTTTATTGTAGTCGTTTAAAGGAATCTCGGTCTGTTCTTACCACTCTTAACGCTCTCTAAGGAGGCCGGACCATTACTGTTTTCTATGCATTTGGTCTTGTTGGTTATTATCTACGTTTCTTTATCTGTTTTGTATATAGTTTCCATTATTGATCATTGAGGCTTTTGTGTATCAGCATTTCACACTCTTATTGTGTTCTCTTGTGCTTGGGACTGGCTTACAGGTTTGAAGCTCGTCTTAGAAGCTCTTTTTGTGGTTCTCTTTTGCGACCGGATGCTGGCTTGTGTTGGTTTTGAGCCAGGGGCTCATCATTTTGTTTGGTTTGGATTTGGTGTCGGCCGGGGATCCTCTCTACTAATGCTCCCCTGCTGGCGGGTGTTGTTCTGTCTGGGCCTGTAGTTGTATTTAGTTGGTGATATCAAGTTAGGTGGGTGAGCGCATTTTAAATTTCTTTTGGCGTTCTAGCTCCTGGATTTGTATCACTTTTACTTGTGTTGGCTCTCTTCGATGTTACTATGCTATGTTCTTGTTGCGTCTGTTTCGATTATATTGGGCCATGACCCTTCTATCACCTGCTTATAGTGATGTTTGTTCATTGTGTTTTATTACTCTGGTGCTCTTAGCTCCCTGTGTATTGGCTGATTTTGACTGTGCTGCTGGCCTATTGGGGCCGCGTCAGTATCTCGAGGCAGGCGGGAGTTTATGACGCTTTGCATGCATTGTCTCCTTTGATTATTTGTCTGTATTGCATTCTCTATAGCTATGTTCCCTTGGGCCCATTTTGCTAGCTTTATTTAGGTTCATCTATTTTCCTTTTGGAGTGCTCGGGATTTGCTGTCGAGGAATCCTCGGGGTGTTTCTCGCAGTCCACATCAGCCAACTTACCTCTCCGGTGTTGCAGCTGGGCAAGATCGAGCATTGAGCATTCACCTCTTTGTCTCCCGCTGCAGTAGGCCCCAGCGCTCTTCGTGCCGATGCCGTGCTCTCGATTCCTGGCCCAGCCAAATCCCTTGCTGAGCTCGCAGCTTACTGCTCTAGAGTATTATTGTAATTTGGTAGTTAGTTTTATTTCTGCTTTCCTCATTTTGCTTGGTGCGTTTCTTTTGTTCTGCGCCTCCGTTTTACCTCTTGTAAAACTTACCGCTGTTGGTTTGTAACATTATTATCGTTATTAATATATTTTTTTGATCGGGCTGGAGTCTTTTGACTCTATCCGCTTACATCAAAAAAAAAAAAATCTTATGAAGGTATTATGAGTATTTCTCTTGAATTATGACGAAGAAGAAGGAGCTTTGCAAAATTTACGTGAGAAGACTATTTACACTAATGCCAACTTTGTGTTATCGGGGCATCCTAGTGAAAAACAAAAATATAGTTTGCTTCAATTGTTCCTTGTGTTTTCTTGTATGTATTGAAAGGAGGTTATATAAATTCTAATTCCTGGCAGAAATTTTTGTAGTGAAGGGAGAATAGAGAGGAAGAGTGAATTATCACAGATGGATTTAAATGTAAATTCATATATGCTATGTATTATGTGAGTTTTTCGCCTACATAGGCCACTTTTTGAAAATATTTGTGTTTTTGGACTAGTTTCCCAACTATTAGCGTTTTTGGACCACTTTGTGCCACGTTAGCAGCGGCCGCTATTCCCAATAGCGGCCTCTTCATTTTCGAGGTTGCTAATGGGAATAGCGACCTATGTTTTAATTTTTTTTGAATTTTTTGTTTGCCGTTGCTATTTCCACTAGCGACCTTAGCTATATGAGATCACTAATGGGATTAGCGACCTTTAATAATAAGTTGTCTTCGAACACTTAGCAAAATCTAGAAAACTTTTGCATTCTGAAAAATGATAATCAATTTATTTTTAAAACTAAGGCCGCTATTCGAAATAGAGGCCTTTATTGTAGTAAGGTCGCTATTCCGAATAGAGGCCTTAGTTGTATGACTATTTTGTAAATTTTACAAAGAACAAGGAGAATTTGTTTCATACTGTAGGTCGCTATTGGGAATAACGACCTTAGTAAACTAAGGTCACTAGGAATCGCTTAGTGTCTCAATACATTCATTCGATGTCGCTAATCCCATTAACGACCTCATATAACTAAGGTCACTAGTGGGAATAGCGACGGCAAATAAAAAATTCAAAAACATTTAAAATATAGGCCGCTATTCTCATTAGCGACCTTGAAAATAAAGATGCCGCTATTGAGAATAGCGACCGTTGCTGACGTGGCACAAGTTAGCCCACAAGCGCTAATGATTTCGAAACCGCCCCATTATTGTAAATATTTTTAAAAAGTGGCCTATCATGGCTTTTACGCTGCGAGATTTTTAGCGAATGGGATGCAACTGATTTGTCTCTTTATGGTGTTTAATGACTAGAAAATTATTTACTTTTACAATGCATAATAAAAATAATAAAAATATATGATGTGGTTGCTCCCAATGCGTCTAAGCAGCTTCCCTCGTGCAACTTCATACGGTCTTCTAGATTGTTCAGGTATGTGCTTTAAGATTTTCTGTTTTACAACTTGTAAAGATGATTATTTGTTTGTACATTAACTGTTTTTATTGATTAATATATTCTGTGAAAGCTGAAGCCTTTTGGCTCTATCCGATTCATCAAAAAAAGGGTATGTGCTTTAAGATACATGTTTCCTAATCCAAGGTGAATGTGCATCTTGTAAAAGTTGATTCCCTACCTCATATCCTACTGCACAATTAGAATGAACAGGATGATCTGTCATCTCTCTGAGTCCAGTTTGAAAAATGGTCCGATCGTGAACCGTCCGAACTGTTATACGAACCGAACTTAAACAAATAATTAGGTCTGATGTTTTACCGAGCTCGAGCCGGGCATAAGTCCGTCCGAATATTATTGCGATCCGATGCTTTACCGAAGTGAGTCCGGACTATAAAAATTTTGTTCGACCTAGACCCAGCAAACCATAAGCCCGTCCGAATAAGCTTGAACATATGGCTGTCCGGTTCCGTCCGGTTTGATTTACAGCCCTATGCACAATGTGTGGCTAATCTCTTCGCTAGCATATCCAAGCTATTACATTACGCTCTGTTCCCGTTCCTCCCTAATCCTCATAGAAAACCATGGCAGGCAAATCCTCCACTTACAGTGAACCCAACCTGCACCTACAGCTACACCCACTTCTTCGCCCTCCTCGCGCATTGGCTTGATCACCTGCCTCCAACTCTCTTCCAACACAACGCTATTGTCGACTAAGTCAATTCGGACAACTTACATACACATAATGGTGAGACACTCATGACCCCAAAAGCAGGGGCGGATCCAGGATTGAAATGTGAGGGGGGCTGAAAATTTTTTTTGCGCAAGATTTGTCCAAATATATATGGGGTGGGCTTTAAAATATATTTGGGGTGGGCTTTAAAATTTTTTTTGGGGGGGGCTGAAGCATAAATTTATACTAATATACCAAAAAAAAAAAAAAAAAATACAAGCAAATGTCAAATATTGGGGGGGGGCTGTAGCATACCCAAGCCCCCCCTGGATCCGCCCCTGCCCAAAAGCCGCATCAGCCGGTTATGGCATTGTAGCATTTGACAGCGACGATGAAGGGGTTTCTTTAGGGACCATGAAATTGCCACTCAATACCGATATCCCTCTCTTTGAAACCTTACCGTTTCAGGTACCAATTGTTTCATGGACATTTAATTATTGTATTTTTTTTTTTCTGTGTGTTTGTATGTGTTTTGTGTTGGGATTGGAGTGTCAACCAACGTCTGTTGTCACAGCGGAACTAAATAGAGCAATGAGGAAGTCGAAGTAGATGAGACGAATAAATTGAGCAAGCAAGTAGATCCACCAAACTAACACAAACGCACCGATAACTTATCCCGGTTAGCTTTTGCTTGATCGGGGGAAATATAGAAAAATCTGATATTCAACTAAAAGAGATTACAAGGAGTTATTGATTCACTCAATACAAGAAATTAAACTCACTTGCCAAGAACTATCTCTCTCTCTCGAGCCTCTCTTTGCAATGGAGAAAATGATCTATGAAGTACTATCTCTCATATTGGAGGAGTTTACAATATATATAGAAGAATAGAGAGAAACATAGGTCTAATCTTGATTCTCAGTCGTCCGATATAACCTGAAAAAAGAAGTAACTGAATAGGAGCCACAAGATCTAACTTGGAGTTGAAGATTGGGCTGAAACGACCTAACAAATCGAAGCCCAAAAACGAACACAGCGCCGCGGTCGGTCGACCGTCCAACAAGACCGGTCGACCGTACCTTTCTCAGACAATCCTTTATACTACGAGCAGTCGGGGGGTGCGGTCGATCGCAACATAGAACAGTCGACCGTAACTATACCTGCACCTTGCTGTTGTTGTTTTTCCTTCTACTCACTTCGACGCTTCGACCTCCATGTTGCATCTTACCTTCTTCTAATCTGAACAACGAGTATTCAAGACACAATCCTAACAAACTCTACCTTGGATTGCATACGAGTGCTATCACATGATGTGTTACTCATTTCCAAACTCTAATAAATTCCCCTAGCAAAGAAAGCTTAGAACAATAGCTTCTAGTTGAACTGATCTCTACCCAATCTCACCAATTCCAGTATACCCCTTCAAGGGTACACCTTCGTAGATGTACTCACGAAGTTGCCAAACTCTGCACAAACTCTACCTACCCTTAGGCTTTCTCCACCTCTCAACGATATTCGAATATCGTGGTCTCGTCTCAATGAATCTAATTGTGGCAAACTAGCTGAGCTTGCGGGAATAACGGAAAAAAAACCAGCACTTGCGCAAGTATTTCGAATTCCCCAAAACTTGTAGAGATTGTTTTGGCTTGGCCCAACCATTCTCATACCTCTAATCACCTTACGACGACCTTGAAAAATAGACAGAACTCCACCTCGAGCTGTGTACCTATACAACCCCGTGCATCAAGAGTTTCCAAGGAAATCAGATTCCGTTTCAGCAGAGGAATATGCAAAACATCCCTTAAAGTGAAAATGTTTAGACCTGGTATCTTCAACTAAATTGTCCCCTCACCTACTACTTCACAAATCTCCCCAGTTCCTGTTGTCACACAACGCCCCGTAGTAGACTTATAAGTAGAAAACAACTTCCTCTCGGAGCAAATATGAGAAGAACTCTCTGAGTCAAGAAACCAGCTAGAATCCACTTCTAAAGAATTTAAAACAAGAAGACACGAACCACTTGAATCAAAGGCACTAACCACATTAGCGGCTGAACTCCCGTTCTTGGCGCTCTCATGACTCTGTAATTTTCAACAGTATTTCTTGATATGCCCTGACCTCTTGCAATATCAGCAAAGGATCGAATCCTTTTGCAAAGCACTTTGTCTTCCCCCTGAAGGACCATCCACTGCTAGACAACTTTCGGAAATAGACGGTGATTTTTGAGTCTCCTTCCTAAGTTGATTTTCCTTCAATGCTTTGATTACACCATCTACCGAAATACTCTCCTTGGCAGATCTACCGTGTAGCATGGTAGTGATTAAAAGCTCGTACGAATCCGGCAATGAATATATCAGGTTGAAAGCTTTATCTTTCTCACACACATCTGCGTTGATCGCCTTAAGTTCAGATAATACCTTATTGAACTCTGTAATGTGCTCTTGGAGATCGGTACCTTCCTTCATAGATGAACGGAACAACTTTCTCTTCCAATGCATCCGATCTAATAATGACGAACCCGAGTAGTCAGCTATGAGTTTTTCCCACAAACTCGCCGCATCAGTTTCTTCAAAAAATCTGCACTTGACCTCGTCTGCCAAGGATAGTCGGATTAGACTTATGGCTCTTTCACGAATATCTTCCCAACCGTCATCCTTCATATCAATTGGCTTTTCTTTCTTCTTAACGGCTAACTGCAAACGTTCTTAAACAAGGACATCATACATGTCAGTCTTCCAAATATTGAAATTAATCTTTCCATCGAACTGTTTGATCTTCAAAATACTGTGGCCTTGTCATCTTAACCAAGGAACTCGACAACCTGAATCTCTGATACTAGTTGTTGGGATTGGGGTGTCAACCAACGCCCGTTGTCACAGCGGAACTAAATAGAGCAATGAGGAAGTCGAAGTAGATGAGACGAATAAATTGAGCAAGCAAGTAAATCCACCAAACTAACACAAACACACCGATGACTTGTCCCGGTTAGCTTTTGCTTAATCCGGGAGAAAATATAGGGAGATCTGATATTCAACTAGAAAAGATTACAAGAATTTATTGATTCACTCAATACAAGAAATTAAAACTCACTCACCAAGATCTTTCTCTCGAGTCTCTATTTGCAATGGAGAAAATAATATATGAAGTACTCTCTCATATTAGAGGAGTTTACTATATATATAGAAGAATAGAGAGAAACCTAGGTCTAATCTTGATTCTCAATCGTCCGATATAACCTGAAAAAGAAGTAACTGAATAGGAGCCGCAATATCTAACTTGGAGTTGAAGATTGGGCTAAAACGATCTAACAAATCGAAGCCCAAAAATGAACACAACGCTGCAGTCGGTCGACCGTCCAACAAGGCCGGTCGACGGTCGACCGTACCTCTCTCAGACAATCCTTGTACTACGAGCGGTCAGGGGGCGTGGTCGGGGGATGCAGTCGACCGCAACATAGGACAGTCGACCGCAACTATACCTGCACCTTGCTGCTACTGTTTTGCCTTCTACTCACTTCAACGCTTCGACCTCCGTGCTTCATCTTACCTTCTTCTAATCTGAACAACGAGTATTCAAGACACAATCCTAACATTTTGGTGTAACTTATTGATGAGGATAATTTGTCTCAGTGGGCGAACAGTCTCTGCCAGGGGGCCAATCTGCCACTTCCAGTTCCTCTCAAGGTCAGTCACAAATTAGAACTGTGATTGTAGACGAGTTCATAAACGTCTGACTAGTTAGTTAGGCGTTAACCGAAAATCTACTAAACGCCTTTATATTTCAGAAATAGTTTTACTTTTGCTGGTTAAAGTTAATTCTGAAGTATAAGTAAACTGAAGATGGTTGATGGTTCTCTTTGCAATCTTTTTTTACAGAACCGACTACCGACTGATACAATTTTGATGAAAACATACTTAAATGATGAATAGTACGAAAAATAAATCTCAGCAACTATGAACAAATGCTTATAGCTTGCATTTATTCTGAAAGTAGTGTGAATGTAGTAAGTAGTGACAGCGGTAAATATGATACAGGTGGACAAGGTTCAAGGAGGAGCTAGGCTTGGTTCATAAGTCGATGATCGGAAGACTGAAGTTTTGGTGTACATTGACTACCTCGTCTCCCCAGCCAGCAGATCCTCCAGCCCACGATTCAGAGCGTAAGTGATAAAGTTAACAAAGAGATTGAAAAATATAATTGGATCATCGGAATGATGATAATTGAGTACAATGTCTCATATATACAAAAGAGAGAACCAAATATTAAACTAATACATAATCCGATATGAGACTAAATATCTAACACCCCTTTTCAAACTCACGGTGGGTCGAACAGTGTGAGTTTTTCCACCAAGTAACGAAATATCTGAATAGTGTGGGATTTAGTGAAGAAGTCTAATGTCTGCTGTGTAGAGGTAACGGAATGAAGTGAAATGGTCTCTGCTTCAAAACGCTCACAAACATAGTGACAATCTATCTCTATGTACTTTGTTTGCTCATGGAAGACCAGATTGCTTGCAATGTGCAATATACTCCGATTATCACAATGAAGAGGAGTAGCCCCAGTGAGAGTGACACTCATATTTGATAACAGCCAACGAACATGAACAATCTCACTAGTAGTTTTGCCATTGCTCTGTGCTCAGCTTCTGTGGAAGAACATGCAGTAACTGCATATTTCTTACTTCGTCGTGAGATCAGCGAATCACCAAGAAATAAATATAAACATGTGGTTGATCATCTAGTAGTAGGATGACCCGCCCAATCTGAATCATAATATGCGCTGAGTTCCAGTTTGGATGTAGAAGGCATGAATAATGAGCGAGTGATAGTGCCTCGAAGATATCTGAGGATCCGAAGAAGAGCACCGTAGTGAACTGATGTAGGAATGGAAACAAACTGACTAACAATACTGACTGCATGAGAAATATCGGGTCATGCATAAGTAGACAAGTTGTCCAACAATCTGTCTTTATTTAGTAGGATCGGAAAGGAGATTGCCCAGAAATTAGCGTAGTCTACCATGATCTTTCATATGGAACTGCTGGTGAAGATATTTTTGGGTGGATGCAATGTCTGCAGAGTCATCCCCAGTAATAATTATATCATCAATATATAATAGTAGAAGTACCCTCCTCTGTGGTGATGACCGCATAAACATAGAGTGATCATGTGAACTCTGACTAAAACTAGCATAGGTGATGACACGTTGAAAACACTCAAACCAGACCAGAGGGGCCTGTTTCAGGCCATATATAGCTCGACGTAAACGACAAACATGACGAGGAGGAGCAGTAAGGCCAGAAGGAGGATGCATCTAAATAGCCTCAGATAAGGTACCATGAAGAAATGCATTCTTCACGTCCATATGGTATAACGGCCACTAACGAGCGGAAGCAACGGCAAGGAGAGTGTGAACTGTTGTCATTTGTGCAACTGGGGCAAAAGTCCAATCATAATCAATGCCATACTCCTGAGTAAATTCTGGAGCAACTAGACGAGCCTTGTGTCGCTCAATGAAGCCATCAGGTCGATATTTGATCTTGAAGATCTACTTGCAGCTAACAAGCTGGATGCCCACAGGCAGTGGAGTAACATCCCAAGTGCCAGTCTAATAAAATGCACGAAACTCCTCTGCAATAGCTTCTCACAACTCGGAAAATTGAATAGCTTTCTGATAGGTTCTGGGCTCATATGTGGAGTGTATAGCAATGACATATTCATGAAACTGTGGTGAGTATGAAGCAAGGGTGGCAAAGCCAAATTGATCAGAAGGACCAGTGGCATCAGGTGTGTAACGTGCCAGTGTGATGCCTGATGTAGAACGTGTAGACTGACGAACCGGTGGTGGATGGGCAGTGTGTGGGGGTGAGGTAGGTGGAATGGGTGCATGCAGGTGGTGAAGGTGCAGGATGATGTGGGAATGCAGGTGATATCTCCGTAAGAGGAACAATAGGTGGAACGTCGGTATGAGATGAGAAATGAGCCAAAGGAGTTGGATCATATGGAATGCGTGAAGATATGGCCGGGGAGATAGGCGCAACAACTGGAGAATCGAGAAAACTAGCATCCTCGGGAGAGGTCAAGTAGTAGGGAGAGTCTTCCACAAAGGAGACATATCGAAAAATACGAACGCAACCCGCTACAGGTTCAAAACAACGATATCTTTTATGCTCTGAACTAAGACCTAGGTGAACATACTTAGTAGCTTGGGCGGTGAGCTTCATGTGCTTGGTGGGAGGGAGAAGAACATAACAGATGCACCCAAAAATATGAAGCATACCGTACTCCGGTGGTGAGTGACGAAGAGCCTCATAAGGTGTTGTCACAGATAGGGTAGACAAGGGAGTGACGTTAATGAGACTGACGAACGTCATGACAGCTTCAGCCTAAAAAGAACGAGAAACGGAAGATGGAAGTAAAAAAGCACGAGCAATCTCAAGAATGTGACGATACTTGCTTTCAGCTACACCATTTTGCCCATGTGTGTAAGGGATGATTATTAAATAGGATGCTGTGAGACTGAAGGATCGATCTCATAGCAGCGGAGGTGTACTCACAAGCACCGTCGAAGCGAAAGGTTTTGATGTGCACACCGAACTGAGTTTGAACTATGTTCGTAAAGAACTGGTAAATGTCAGATATCTCAGAGCGTTGACGCATAAAAAACATCCATGTATATCGAGTGAAGTCATCGATGAAATTAACATAATAGACATAACCTTTGTGGCTTTGTGAGAAGGTGTAGGAAAGGGTCCACATATGTCAGAATGAACAAGTTGAAAAGGATGGGTTGTTTAAGAAGTGCTTTTGTGATTAAAAGGAAGTGCTATGTGTTTGGCCAAATGAAAACCCTGACAATCAGATAAATGTGTAAAAGAAAGAGGACCAAAGACACCACTACGGGCTAAAATCTTGAGTCGAGACTCACTAACATGACCTAAACATATGTGGCAACGTCTGTGCCACAGATCAACATCAGAGGACACAACACCAACAAAATTAGGATGAGAAGTATGTGCATGTAGAAAATCTAGATGATATAGACGACATTGTCGACTAGCACGCTCAAACTCCTTAACAGTGTGTGAATCGGTAATAGAACAACTTAAAGAGTCAAATGTAATGACATGATTATCATCGCTCAACACACTAATGAAAATAAGGTTCAGAGATAAATGAGGAGCATAAAGAACATAAGGCAATATGAGAGTGGGAGAGCTAATAGATCCTGAGTGTGTAGTGAGAAGTTGTGAGCCATCAGCTATGTGTAGGGATGGAGAGTAAGAAGAAAGTGCAGAGCTGGTGGTGAGCAGTGTATAAACTAGTAAGATGATGTGATGCAGCAGAATCTAAAATTCAGGAAGAATCATAATACCCCGTATGAGATGGGCCTCCAAAGAATTCATATCGGGAGTAACAGAGAATGCAGGAGAGCAGAGGGGCCAGTAGTGATATACTGACCCAAGAGCTGGAGTTCCAACTGAGCGAGGCGATGTTGAAAATAAGCCCAATCAGCAGGAGATGGCAAGGCTGGAGTAACGGTCATGGCTGAAGGTGTAAGGGAAGAAGTAAGGCGAGGAGGAATAAGACCGGTGTTGCCGTGACATGGATCGAAATGAGGACAAAGATGTTGTTGGTGCTGGGATCGAGATAGGGAGTTGGATGGTGTTGCCGGTGTCGGAAGAAGGCCTGGGGCAGGTTTAGGGATAGTGCTAAGATGAGGAAGGTGTCCGAAATAAGGATGAGGGTAGCGCTGCTACTGTTTGAATCTGGATGAGGATCGAAATGTGAGGGAGAGGAAAGAGGATGATGTAGCAGCGGAGGAGTCAATGAAAACGGAAATATACTAATGAAAGTGGGGTTCCATTGGAGAAGTACCTGCAATTTTTATTTTTTATTTTTTGATTATGACGAGGAACAACGACGATCGGCGGCGACAATCAGCGATCGACAGCAACAAACGAGGAAGAGGAAGGAGAGATAGAGTTAAGGTAGGATACAGGTAGGAAGAGGGTGAGGAATTGAGTATTTGGGTTTGGATGTGGTATGGGTTTGGATTTTGGGTTTCAGTTTTTTTTTTAAGATATGGGTATGGGTTTGGATTAAGAGGGTTTGGGTGTAAAGGAGAAATAACAGAGGCGGCTAGGGTTTCGGGGTAGGGAGTCAGAGCAGTCGGGTTAGTCGAGGCAAGTGAGGCAACAAGGGTTTGGGATGCCGATGTTGTTGGTGTGGTTGATTAGGTTTCGGGAGGGAGTATCGGAGTTGGAGTTGATGCCGGAAGGCCTTGGGGGAGGACGGTGGTTGATGTTGCCGTTGTTGTTGCTGGCATTGAGGACGAGGGGTCGGTGAGTGGACATTGGAGGAGTCGACGTTGGAGGAGTCGACGATCAGGAGGACAATGACGCCGATGATTGCTGTTGTTGATGATCGCCGATGACGATGACGGGAATGAGAATTGTTTGTGGGTTTGCTGTTTGTAACACCCCGAATTTCAAATAAGGATAAATTCGAGATTTCACAGGATCTTTACTTCACTTCGTACAATTTTACAAGGAAATTTAAAACTTTTCATTCACAATATATCAGAGTTCCTTTACACTTGGTTTTTACACAGCGGAAGACTAAAAGATTACAGCAATGAAATACAACTTGTATAACTTTAACATCATTTGCAACATCTTTAACTTCTAAACAGCAACAGCATATCCACTTTATAACTCCATGAATAGTCCATTACCTGCATGTCAGTCTGTGGGCTCGTCAGTTACTTACAACTGACGAAATGTTATACACGGCTATCCTCTCTATGCCGGGAATAGTATAACGATCTCATACTTTAACAAATCATAAAACAACATCCTAAGCATAAATATCATTCCTAAACATGATAGGTAATTTTAGAATGAATCCTACAACATCCTAAGCATAAATATCATTCCTAAACATGATAGGAAATTTTAGAATGAATCCTACAACATCCTAAGCATAAATATCATTCCTAAACATGATAGGTAATTTTAGAATGAATCCTACAACATCCTAAGCATAAATATCATTCCTAAACATGATAGGAAATTTTAGAATGAATCCTACAACATCCTAAGCATAAATATCATTCCTAAACATGATAGGAAATTTTAGAATGAATCCTACAACATCCTAAGCATAAATATCATTCCTAAACATGATAGGTAATTTTAGAATGAATCCTACAACATCCTAAGCATAAATATCTACTAACCAAGCATGAACAACAATCTAACATGGTGCATGATTTTTCCTACAACTATCTAGGCATGATACTTACTTCAAAACATCCATTTAATGCTCATATGCATCTACTATAATTTAATAAAATACAACACCTACTTAACATCTACTTCCACTACTAATTTATTTTAACCATGGATATAACATAAAACATCTACAACTATCTACTACTACTACTACTTTATTTTAACATACTACTACTACTTTATTTTAACATGAATATAACATAAACATCTACAACTATCTACTACTACTACTACTTTATTTTAACATACTACTACTACTTTATTTTAACATGAATATAACATAAACATCTACAACTATCTACTACTTTATTTTAACATACTACTACTTAAATATCTACTAATCTTTATTAGCATTTATTTATTACTAGTGATCATAAAAAAAGAGGTCTTTTTATTCATTCTACAACTAGTGATTTTAGATTAGTTTCTTTTTCATAATTAGAAATAACATCTAATTTAGGTTCTTTTTACTTAAGATTATAAAAGAAAATATCAATAATAAAAACAAGTAAGAACCTTTATTTGGTTCAACCAACATATGCTTATCTTTTAGTCCAAGTTCAATACAAGTCCTACAACCAAAATGGTTGTATAAAAATGTTCATATGCTTTGTTCATGAGTTCTCATCAAGTCCTACAACCCCAAACGGTTGTATGTACAAGTCTATATGCCTTATGTCATTTTAGTCCAATTAACAACATAAAACAACAACTACAACTATAAAGATTTAATCTTTATGTTTATTTGTTTCCATTTCATTTTATGTGATTATTTCTTTTAACACTTACAAACATACAAAGCAAGAATCACATACAACAATGCTATCACAACAATCATCCCAAAAAGAACCAAAGAAAACAAAACAAGGAAGGTAAGAAGAAGAAGAAACATCAAACAACAATTCAAACAAACAAACAACAAAAGAGAAACCCCCACCTTGTTTCTTTTCTTTGATGGAAGAACTAGACTAACTCTCCTCCTTAGCTCCTAGGAATCTTTATGAACCTACAATGGGAAAACTCTCAAGTTAGTATGGTGTTCTCTCTTTCTTTTCCTTTCTTTCTTTCTTTCTTTATGATCTTTCTAAAATGAGACAAAGGTGGAGGAAGGGGGTATTTATAGGAGGAGAGAAGGGTGGAAAGTGCAAATGTACACACACACATTTGCAAACCCCCCCCCCCCCCCCCCCCCCCCCACATATTGGGGCCGGTTTTGCCTAGGGGAGGTGTGGATGAGGTGGAGGTATGGTGAGGTATGGTGCTATGTGGTGGAGGTGTTATGTGAGGGTTTCTAGAAGGGTTTCCTTAACCTCCTCATGCACACTTAACCTAGGTTAAACACTTATAAATCCTAACAGTCTAATAGGTTTTGTCATAACAAGACAAGTGTTGTCCAAAAATACACAACACACAATTTGTATAATGTACTAATCGACATACTACACGTATGTGCGCATATATGTCTGTATACCGAAAATCTTCGCATAATCCGTATAAAAATAATTTAATCTCGAAAATAATAATAAAATAAATTCTATTATTAATTCGGAAGATCGCGGTATCAATTTGATACACTACGGATGTATACTGACCGGTATCTGGGTACAGATAACGTCTATGAATAAACCGGGTGAAAATCACCAAAATAATTCAATTTTGGAATTAAAACAAAATAATAATAAGATTGAATGAACAAGTAAAATATCAAAAGTGATTATTCTAAACATAAGTGTATGTCATGCCTTAATGCCTAATGCACACATTTCTATACTAGGATGACACTAATGCACACTTGTTCGGATTCTATGCATCCCATACTACATAGGTCCGAGGGCAAGTGCCTACGTTCTTCACAATACAGGGCTCGATCCCTCGTCATGAAAACTACCCGGTAGCAAAACAAAGTTCAGACTATTCCACGAATGTGAATCCCAGCCTTGGAGTCCACCGCCGGCTGTTATAACAGATTCCACATCGTGCGAACCGTCCCGTATGTGACCCTCTAGCCCAGTATATATATATATACATTGGAGACGGTAAACATAAAAATCCATCCGTCCGACTACTCAAGATCTTGGAGTCCACCGCCGACCCGTCCTCATAGTCCCGGATTAAAATATAATAATCCGTCTCCCACAGGGCAACCTCAGTCCACCAACTGGGTCTATAGTCTTGGAGTCCACCGCCGACTATATAGAGCACCCCACTTACGTTTCACTAAGTTTACTACATCTTCACTTATGTGCCTAAATTTTCTTAAGTTCAAGACATGAATAATTTCCATTCAAAGAATTAGTTTTACCTCCTACCGGACTTAATCAACAACTGCAAGATAGCCCCATGGCCATATCTCCAAATCATATCTCAAATATTTCTTTCAATAATGCCGGTATCGAGGTCTTACTAACTCTAAGTCATAAACTTTCATGTACAAGAAAATATGGGTACACATACCCTTTAATAATCATGTCTTAAACCTAGATATTTTCATCTTTCAAATTATTCACAAATGTGATTCAATGTCTCATCTTAATTTGTATTCATGAAGTCTCATTTTAATACTACTCATGAGTCTTTTATTCACAATATTTCAAAAGCCATATTCTTCTTCATGAACAATATTTTCATCCATTTTTAAGTCACTTTAGCAATACATTTCAACCACATCAACATTTTTACACAAAATAAGAGTGTGATTCACAACACAATATTTTTCTCTTTTTAAGAAAATAAGTGTCATACTCTTTACTAAATAATTCTAATCACAACTCAAATTTCTTTCTCAATTTCCCTTCTATTTTCTTAATTGTACACGAAAATCTCAAAAAAACTATTTTTAATAATTTCTTCATTATGTTTTATAAACCCTAGAATTTTTCCAAAATGAAACACTTTTGAAAGTCAAACTGACCCACTTTCGAAACTATTTACCAAATTGACCTACTCACTATCAAAGTTGCAGATCTAGTTTCAACGGAACCTTTGAAAGTTTTTACCAAACTGACCCACTTTCGAAACTATTTACCAAATTGACCTACTCACTATCAAAATTGCAGGTCTAGTTTCAACGGACTCCCAAATCTCAAATAATGAATGTAGATCGATACATTCAGGTGTAAATTGGTAGAATTTGCAGAGATAAATTTGATGCCAGCCAATCTCGATCACCATTTCTTTATTCACACATGGTAAAAATAATCAATCTTTTCATTTCTCATTTACCAATTAACAAGTTGTAATTTTATTTACATGATTCACTACTATTTTCACCTCACCCAATAGTATAAATTGTTCTACTTTATTACATCAAAATTTCCATACAAAATATACATTTAGCATACAAGCATTCTAACAAGATCATGTTATTAGTCAACAATTTCTATTATTTACTTAATCATAACAAGAATATTCTCCTTCATAGTATATTATAATAGCATGAAACTTTATCTATATATTTCATCTCAACATCCAACTTATTATACATAAAAAGAAACATGAATTTATCTTTTAATTAAGACATCAAAATTCTATTATTCATCAAGCATGCAAGTCTCTACAATTAAGAAGACATAAAATCACTTACTAACATTAAGTGGATTTATTCCTTAACTTAGCAATTTCATGACAACCAATGCATAAATCTACTCTACTTCATCATATCAACATCATATACTCATTTACTTTTACTAGAATACATAATTCTAAAATAAAAAGCATGAGAACACCCACCTCAATTGAAACTTGACTAATGAAGGGAAGAGCACCACTTCTAGATCCAATGTCCTCCTAGATCTTCTCCTCCTAGCAATGGCCACCAAGTACAACTCTTTTCTCTCTTTCTTTTCTTCTCTTTTCTTTCTATAATATTTTTGGTGCAAGAGAAATGTTGGAAATGAGGCTCCATTTATAGGGTATGGTTAGGGTCTATTATGCATAATTTTACACCTAATAACTCTCCATATTAATTCTTACAACTCTCCACTTTCCTAACTCCTAAAACCCCCATCTCATCATCTCCCCACTCTCCATGAACTTAACTCTCCACTACTCTCTTCCCTTCACCATAACCGGCCACCCCCCTTGCCCAACATTTGGTCCAAGTACATTTGTGTGTGTATGCACACATGCACAAACAAATATGAACACATTTCTATAACTCTAAATGTGTACTAATACTTGTAACTTGTCATGTATTAGTACATGTTTAACTAAAAATGTGATTTTAATAGTGGGCTTGCTACATGGGCTCATTACTAATTAATTTATTTATCTAGTGGGCTTGCTACATGGGCTCATTTCTAATTAATTTGATTATCTAGTGGGCTTTCTACATGGGCTCATTTCTAATTAATTAATTTGATTATCTAGTGGGCTCCTCTCCTAATGGGCTAGATTTTATTCTATAGGTCCATGAATCAAAAGAAGGCTTAATTAAAACTTATGCATGCTAAAAATTTGTAATTGAGAATAACAAATGAGAATAAAATTTGCACGTGCATCATACGTGCAAAAATAAAAATGCATTTTAATCAAAACAAGGGAAAAATAAATAGATTTAAATACATAAAAATAAATAATTTAAACCTATAGAAAACATTGTACGTAGTGGTGGAAACACGTGCATCAAAACACGTAAAAAGCACGTAAATCCTAGGGATTGAAATATTATATTTCAGTTGACTGAAATCAATACGGAAAATGTATAAATAGTACGAATCCAAAATATGTAGTGAAACACATTACAAAATATACGTGCGTAACACCCAGGGGCAAAATTGTAATTTCCAATTTTGCGGGGTGTTACACTGTTGTTGATGATGATAGGAATTTGAGTTAGAGAAAAGAAAAATACCACTACTCTGATACTATGATAAAGTTAATAGAGAGATTGAAAAATATTATTGGATTATTGGAATGATATAACTGAGTACAATGTCTCCTATATATATAGGAGGAAACCAAATACTAAACTGATCCATAATCCGATATGGGGCTAAATCTCTACTACTATAATGGGAGAAGGCCTTAGTGTAATTTGTCCATATCCCAACCCGTGTGCAACGCACGTTTAATTAAACTCTACAATATAAACCAATAAAATACGTACAGTACACGTTCAAATTTATTACCCTCTCCCTATCTCTCAAAAAAACCAAAAACCCTACCCTCTTCATCTCCCTCTCTCTCTGCACCTGCCCCATGGGAGAAGGATGATGAACAGTGAATGTCAGTCTATTATTTTACGTGTTCCGCACATGCTTCTCCCATTATAATATAGATAAATAGAATATAAAAAAATATTGTTCAGACATGCATTACACGTGTATTTACTAGTATATGTAATACAATATCTAACAATAAGGAATGGCCCCATGAAAGATCAGGCACCCCCAGACGAGCCAAGGATCAAGATTCATGAGAAGTTTGGTTCAAGCTCTCCAAAAGTCTGCGCAAATCACAAGGGTTTAGATATAGAATTTCATGTCCATACCCCATTTGAAGGGTTCAGCAAATACATATATAATGTCTTATCTTTGTTATTATTTTTTTTCTCCCTCATTTTGTCAATAATGTAATTAAGAGACAATAATTTTACACTGCGTAGTTCAAGAACATTTCCATGTTAATTCAGTCCAATTTGCATGGTATATACATTTGAAGTTCATGTACATTTACGAAACACATTCAAATTCGTACTTTTACTCTCCTTCAAATAATACTTGCAATGATTGGCAATTTAACCGAGGAAAGAATAATGGAAGGTTTGTCTAACAACAACAACAACAACAACAATCAACCAAAGGGTTTCTCTCTCTAGGAATTCTAGAGAGAGAAGCTCCCCAAAAAAAAAATCCCAAAACAAAGAAAAAAACCTAGATCTAGGGTTTGGAGGGGGCGGCGCCTAGGGTTTCACCGTCCCCCTCCCATCTTCAGTGCCGACCTCTCCTCTTCTCTCCTTTTTCGACCTACTCTCAACTTACTTCTGTTAGGGATGCCGGAGTCCCAACCACCGCCGGAGTAGCTCAAGACCAGTAATTACCCATCGGAGTGCCATAGATTGCTGTGAGAGAAACATGAGTAACTTTAGTAGAGTGTATCAGCCATATCTGTATTTTACATAAGGTGCACGTAATATTTGAATTGTAATAGGGCGGGTAAGGAGGAGTGCGCATAGCACGTGCTAGTATTTTGTCGCTAGCGTAACTACCTTCCTCTCTGCTATATAAGTGAGCTGTAATTCCTTTTCCATTTTAAGTATAATAAAATTGTTGATTTCTTCCCAATCTCTAATCTCTCAATCCCCCAATCTGCTATCTCTCAATCCCTAAACCTCCATTCTCCATTAATGGCGCGATCCCGATCCAATCGCAATCCAGAACTTGACAACTTGGTATCAGAGCCAGGTGGCTCCGATGGAGATGGACGTGATGAGGGCAGCACCTCCATGGAAGGCGAAGTGGCGAATCTAAAGAGCCAGATGGCGGAGGCTCAATTGCAAAACGGTTTCCTATCAGAGAGGGTGGACGCGATTGCATCGAGCATAGGAGAGAGGTTCTCTTCCATGGAAGCAAGAATGGAAGCTCTGATGACGATGATGCGACAAACCCAGGCTCGTCTCCCTAACCCCCCATTGCTACCCAACCCAAGTCATCCAGTCTCACACAGAGAGGTAATATATCCCCACTCAAGCTCCGTTAACTCCTCAGGGTTTGGTCATAGTGAACCGATGTTCAAAACACCATTCAAGGTTGAGTTCCCTGTATTCGAAGAGGGAGATCCAACTGAATGGATCTGTGGAATCAAACAATTTCTTGAGTTTTATGAAGTTCCAGAGAACAAGAAATTAAAGTATGCTGCTTTGAATCTGCGTGGAAGAGCCGCCAAATGGTTCCGAAGGCATATAAAACCCAAATTGCAATAAGTGACTTGGCCGGACTTTCTTGGAGAGCTCATCAATAGGTTTGGCCCAACTGCGTTTCAGGATTATGAAGGGATTCTATCCAAATTAGAACAGAAGGGAGAGCTAGAACCTTACATCCAAGAGTTCGATCGACTATCCAACTTTGTGAAGGACTGGACTAAGTCCCATTATCTCAGTGCCTTTGTGAGTGGATTGAGGAATGAGATCAGATGGGATGTGAAGTCTCAAAGGCCCAAAAACGTGAATGAAGCTGTGGGTTTAGCTAGGAGATATGAAGAGAAAATAGCTTGTATGAAGAAGAGCTATCGACCTCCTTTTATACACAAACCAACCTCTGTTTTCAACCATGCTCCACCAAATTCCTCAAAACCTCCAAACACTTTCAACCCTATAACACCAACCACCAATGTGATCCCTAGAAGGCTGAATACTCAGGAGTTGAGGGAGAGAAGAGCTAAGGGCTTGTGCTTCAATTGCGACAAAAAATATGTACAAGGACACATATGTAAGGGTCAGAAGTTCTACTTCCTAGAAGGCTGGAAGAAGAAGATGAGGATGCCAGTTATGAAGTTACCTATGTTGATGAAGTCCCAAATCCACAATTCACACCCACTCCTATTATACAACATCCACAAATAATTCAAACAACTTCTCAACCTACAGTACATCCCAAAATCTCTCTTCATGCCTTTATAGGATCTCAAGTATAGCCACAAACAATGAGAGTACAGGGTAGGATCAATGGAAGAGATGTGAGCATCTTGATTAACACAGGAACAACCCACAATTACTTAGATCCCCAAACTGCTGAGAAAGCCAATTTATCAGTTGCAAGAGAGCCTAGGTACAAGTTCATAGTGTATGTATAGTGAGAGAAAAGCTAGAGATGTCAGTTTTGTGGTACAAAGAGTGACCCTTCGTGCTGAGCTATTACTTCTACCCCTTGGTCCTACATTAATGGTGCTAGGAGCTCACTGGTTAAGAACCCTTAGTCCAGTTACCATGGACTTCAGCCAAATGACCATGGATTTTGAAGCAGCAGGAGTAAAGAGGCGGCTACAAGGGATCATTGATCCTCAATTACAATGTATGAAAGTGAATAAGGTAGCAAGGTTTGGAAGTTATACTTGCCAGGCATTTGTGATCCAAATAGAGGAGGCTCAAGCTGAAGAATTTCAACCCAGTTCTCCCCTTCAACTGATTGAGAAAAATGAAGATATACATTCAATTTTGCAAGCATATCCTGAAGTATTTGCTGACCAAGTAGACCTCCCTTCGGAAAGATCTGTTGATCACCAAATCCCTGAGATGGAAGGATCTAAACCAGTGTACCTCAGATCCTACAAACAACCACATTATTATAAAAGTGAGATTGAAAAGCAGATTAAGGAAATGCTCATCTATGGGTTAATCCGTCCAAGCAACAGCCCATATGCATCACCAATAATCTTAGTTAAGAAGGCAGATAGAGGCTGGAGGTTGTGTGTGGACTATAGAGCATTGAACAATCAAACTATTAAGGCCAAATTTCCAATACCCCTAATAGATGATTTGCTAGATGAGCTGAATGGAGCCAGGTACTTCTCAAAGATAGACTTGAGATCTAGGTATTATCAAATTAGAGTTAAAGAGAGTGACATCCCAAAAACTGCCTTTCGCACACACCATGGACACTTTGAGTTCTTGGTTATGCCCTTTGGACTCACAAATGCCCCTTCTATATTTCAATGCTTGATGAATAGTGTGTTCAAAGAGTATCTGCGCAAGTTTATCCTAGTATTCTTTGATGATATACTAATCTATAGCTCTACTTGGGAAGACCATCTTACTCATCTAACACTGACATTGGGTCTCTTAAGAGCTAATAAGCTGATTGCCAAGCTGAGCAAGTGTAGCTTTGGCCAAAAATCAGTAGATTACTTGGGCCATGTGATCAGTGCTGAAGGAATTGCAGTCGATGCTAATAAGATCAGGGCTATAAAATCTTGGCCAAAACCCTAAACAGTGAAGGAATTAAGAGGATTCCATAGGTTAACTGGGTACTATCGCAAATTTGTGGAAAATTATGGCAGCATTGCATTCCCTTTAACTCAACTGCTAAAGAAAAACTCTTTCCAGTGGTCGACTGCTGCTTCCCATGCTTTTGTAGCTCTCAAGAAAGCCATGACCTCCACACCTGTGTTAAAACCTCCCGACTTCAATAAAACATTTGTTATAGATATTGATGCTTCGCAGCAAGGAATTGAAGCCATTCTTCTCCAAGATTGTCACCCTATAGCTTATATGAGTAAGGGTCTTAAGGGTAGAAATCTAGCTTTGTCCACCTATGAAAAGGAGGTTCTAGCAATCCTACAAGCTATCAAACATTGGCGACAATGCTTATTAGGAAACTCATTCACCAACAGAACTAATCAACAGAGTATCAAATATATTTTAGACCAAAGAATCAACACAGAGATCTAGGAGAAATGGCTTTGGAAACTGTTGGGTTTCAATTTCAAGGTAGAGTATAAAAGAGGAATTGATAATAAGGTTGCTGATGCTCTCTCTCTCGAAGGAAGAAAGAGCAAGATATATGCTGTGAAATAACTTTTGTAATTCCACAATGGTTAGAGGAGATTAAACAACTAGTGATGCAAGATGACTATTATGTCAAGCTACAAGAGAAATTACAGAACAATCAGCTTGAAGTTGATGAGAACAAACTAGTGGGAGGAATTTGGTACTATAAATGGAAGATTCTAATAAGCCCCTCAGCTGAGTTGAGGAGGACCATATTCCTTGATCATCACTGTTCCAGTATAGGAGGCCACTCAGGGTTTCATAAAACCCTGCAAAGGGTGAGGAGAGTGTTCACTTGGGAAGGAATTTCCAGAGATATGAAGAAGTTCATCAAAGAGTGCTTGGTCTGTCAGCAAAACAAGCATGAGACTATGTTTCGTGCAGGGTTCTTACAACCTCTACCAGTACCGGAGTTGATATGGGAGGAAATTTCTATGGATTTCATAGAAGGGCTTCCAAAAAGTGGTAATAAAACTGTGATCATGGTGGTAGTTGATTGCCTTACAAAGTATGCTAATTTTATGGCTCTATCACACCCATACACTGCTCAAACAGCGGCGCATGTATTTGTAGAGAACATTTATCGATTGCACGGCATGCCCAAGTCAATAGTTAGTGATCGAGATCCAATCTTCATCAGCAAATTTTGGAAGGAATTTTTCACTATGCAGGGGTGTAAGCTGCATCACTCTACGTCCTATCATCCTCAAAGCGATGGTTAAACGGAGATAGTTAATAAAGCATTGGAGATGTATCTACGATGTTTTTGTGGACAAAAGCCATTGGAGTGGGTTAAATGGTTGCCATGGGCAGAATTTTGGTACAATACTTGTGGGCATGTGTCCACAGGAATCACACCTTTTGAAGGAGTATACGGGAGACCTCCCCCATCTCTACTGCACTATGTGAAAGGTACCTCTGTTTTACCTTTAGTAGAGGAGACACTACTATCCAGAGATGCAATTTTGAAGTTGCTCAAAGATAACATCACCATAGCACAAGAAAGAATGAGGAAATTTGCTGATAAAAGAAGGAGGGAACGAGAATTTGCAGTGGGTGACTTGGCCCTTCTCAGGTTGCAGCCATATAGACAAGTCTCACTGCGCAATCCTTCACCCCAGAAGCTGTCAATGAAATTCTTTGGCCCCTACAAGGTCTTGGAGAAGATAGGAACAGTGGCCTATCGCTTAGAATTACCTCCGAACACACCCATCCATCCTATTTTCCATGTTTCCAAACTGAAGAAATACTATGGTCCTCATGAGATTGCGGCAGCAGCTGAATTACCTCACTGGTGGGTCCCTGATTCAAATCCAGATGAACCAGAGTCAATTCTGGAGGGGCGCATGTTCAAGAAGCAAAACAGAGTAGGAGTGCAGTTACTGATCAAATGGAAGAACACAGGAATTGAAAATGCCTCATGGATTGATATTGATGAGTTTCGTGCGAAGTTTCCTACTTTCGAGCTTGGGACAAGCTCGCTGTTATGGGGAGAGGAGTTGTTAGGGATGCCGGAGTCCCAACCACCGCCGGAGTAGCTCAAGACCAGTGATGACCCATCGGAGTGCCATAGATTGCTGTGAGAGAAACAGGAGTAACTTTAGTAGAGTGTATCAGCTGTATCTGTATTTTACATAAGGTGCATGTAATATTTGAATTGTAATAGGGCGGGTAAGGAGGAGTGCACATAGCACGTGCAAGTATTTTGTCGCTAGCGTAACTACCTTCCTCTCTGCTATATAAGTGAGCTGTAATTCCTTTTCCATTTTAAGTATAATAAAATTGTTCATTTCTTCCCTAATCTCTAATCTCTCAATCCCCCAATCTCCTATCTCTCAATCCCTAAACCTTCATTCTCCATTAATGGCGCGATCCCGATCCAATCGCAATCCAGAACCTGACAACTTCTTCCCTTATCTCATCTGATATATCCATTCCAAAAAAAAGAAATTGGTGGGGGGTTTCAATGGCTTTTCGACCTTCTAGCATAGCCGGACTCCGGGGGGGTTCGAGAAAATGCTGGGGGGGGGGGGGGGGGGGGGGTTCGGAACGCGGCGTCGATGGGGCGTTGCCGATGGCCAATGCCGATGGGGGCCGACTTCAGGTGCAGTGCGACATCATGATTTTAGGGCAGCGAAGATTGCAAGCGAGGAACTCGTGGGCGCGCGACAGCACTTCGGCGGGGTCGAAGGTGCAGAAGGCGTGGTCAGCGAGGGGCTCTGGTGTAGCTAGGTGGTCGGGGTGGAGCTTGACGTCGGCGTGGGCGCGACGGAAGTGGGAGTCGGTGGATCTGGCTGCAGGCTTTCGGGCTTGTTCTTGTCGGGGTGAGCATCGGAGATGTAGGTGAAGTGCGGGTTGGAATTGGGGGTAAGGGGTTTTGGACTGGACTTTTAAATTTATTTTTTAAGTTTGATCATAAATTGAGGTCGGTGGCATCCCTAATATCCAAATGTTTCAATTCAATTCCCTAAATATCCAAATTACAACTGATTCACAATTAACAATGAAATGTACCCTAGTTGGTGTGGGCGAAGATTGTCAGGCAAGTTTATAGTTTGGGCTATACTTTGATCTTAGTTGGTCAAAGTAAGGGGTGCCTTTGATTTCTTTCATGTCAGAGGGCTCGCAGGGGTCAGGTGCGAATCTACTCTCGTTGCGAGGTTGCGGTGAGAGTCATCGAGGGTGAAGCGAGAGGATGAGAACGATGACTCAATCTTGACATGGAGTTATCAAATTAGTGGAGTGCCTGCGGTGTCTCTAATATGGTGCTTACACTTGTCATTTGAATCACTGCTGGGGACGACGAGGGAGAGCGTACGATAGTTGAAGAGGATAAACGGCGTACAAGCAAGGAACTGAATGAGAGAGTGAGCCCAAATTGGCACGAGAAATTTGCTTTGGCGGGGGCGGCCAATCAGTGGGACTAGATTTCGTTGTATTTTTTGTTTGTTGGTTGGGATGTATGAGTTCCAGAACCCAGTCTGTTGGGATCTGAACTTCATATGCCTTATTTTTTGTTGTGTGTTTTGTTAAATTCTCTTTAATGAAACGCGGGGGGGGGGGGGGGGGGGGGGGTTACCCACCGTTGATAAAAAAAATGAATAATGGAAGGTTTAGGAAGGCTAATTTATCTCAAAAACCCTAAAATTTGCTATGTTTTACTGTAAAATACCATCAACTTTGTTTTGTTATTCAAAAAATACATTGAAATTTTCTATTTGTTTTCTATAGTACAACGATTTGTTGATGTTGTTATTGAAAAAATCAACAGTATTATTTTATTAATAATACAATTTTAATCAGTATTATTGAAAATGTATGTGAGACCAACTGGAAAACAAGTGCAGCAAATTGAAGTAGCAAAGCAGGGGACAAAAGATTGAAATGAGTCCAGTTTGAGGATTTTGGTGAAATTAAGAGATGCAGTTTAAACGGCTTAACCTCTTAATTTGTTTCTTCCATGTTCACTTAATGCCTTATCCAGGTGCAAAGTATATTACTATGCATAAATAAGAACAAGCAAGCTATTTTGATGTAGTCTTGTGCTTATAATGTAATGCATAGTTACTAAGAACAAGATGTCTTATCTGTACTCTGTTTTCTTTGTAAGATGCAATTATGAGTTTTAATATTGCATGTTCAACTCACGATTCCTCGCTAATTGAGCATAGTTCTTGCTACCCAGAGACTGACTTAGCTATTGTTATTTTCACCTGAGGCAGATAAAAGTAAAATCTATGTACTATATTATTCTGCACCCGAAAATGCACGTTCTATCTTTATATGCTATAAAGCATACATGGATGAACAATGTGATTTGAATGTGGGTAAAGCCAATCAAAATCACCATATTAAAGTACGCTTACAGTAGTTAACTGGAAAACACCAAAATTACCCTGTAGTCTTCTGTGATTTAGCCTATATTTTTAAGTCATGTCGGGTTTTAAAATAAGTTTTGTTCTAAGTTCGTGTCGAAAAAGTAGTTTTCCCATCTTTACATCGTATGCAGCAATCTTCTTTGAATCTTTCCCTCTCTTTACATCAACCAACCCTTGAACTCTCCGTAGTAATAAGATGCAGACAATTAAAGTAACATAACCTCGTATCTTCTCCTCCTATTGAATCTTCTTGTGAATATACACTTCACATCTCATTCTTTGTCCTTTTTGGCAAGTTCTTGTGTTTCTCTATCGTAGCTTGCTATTTACATAAATGTATATATACCTCAAAAAAAGACTGATCTGAAGAAAGAAGAGTAAAGTTGGAAATATGGAGAGAAGAGAGGAGGTCGAGGAGACGTATGATGCGGTAGTCGTTGGATCAGGATATGGTGGCTCGGTCGCTGCATGCCGATTGTCGATGGCTGGCATGAAGGTGTGTTTGTTAGAGAGAGGGCGACGGTGGGAGGCAAATGACTTCCCGAAGGACGTTTTCAGTCTTCTTTCGGCAGTGAGGATTGAGTGGAAGAGGTGGGGATTTGGTTTTGGATCGAAGAAAGCTCTATTTCAGGTTTGAATCAAGCGAAAGTAGCTTCTTTTTCTGAAAGTGAATATAGACATCTTGTTTTTCTAGAAGAAAAGCGCTAATAAAATGATCTTCATCGAAACATAGTAACAAATATTAGTTTAAATCTGAGCATGACTATGTTCTGTAAGTAGCCATATAGAGTGATTATAATCGCTCGAGGGTCACACCTTCGGACAATACACTCGGTTCATCATGATCTCTAAGTAGGAAAAAAAAATGCCTCTTAGAGCATCCACAGTCGTTTGCTATATATCCCATTTTCCCATATTATAGCAAACGAATAGCAAACGAGCGCTGCAATCGTTTCTCATTTTCCCATTTTTTGGCAAACCTCCTATTCTCATTTCTCAAATATGAGAAACAAAATGAACTTTCTCAAATTATAAAGGACGGGGTATGATACCCAGTCTCTCCGATTTAATTATTTTTTAATCGATTCAGACGGACGATCATATCCCGTCTCAATAATTTTCTTAATTTTTTTTTTTTAAATAGGTCGGACGGGGATACATACCCCGGACGGGGTATGATACCCCGTCTGCACCTGGATTATTATTATTATTATTATTATTATTTTAAATGAATGAACGGCCATGATTGGCCGATTAGAAAAAAAAAAATTAATTGGTGGGACGGGGATACATACCCCGGCCGGGGTATGATATCCCGTCCGTGAAAGTAGGAATCCAATTAATGCTGATTAGGTTTAATTATATTAATTAGGTTTAGTTTTATTATATTATTTAATTTAGTTAATTAATTTAGTTTAATAGTTAAATAGTAATTCTATTTTTTTTAATTTATTTTAAACGATCAGACGGTATATCATATACCGTCGCTCGCTTTTTTCTAAAAAATGAGAAACAATATAGCAAACGACGACTGCAGCGAACGATCGTATTTGCTATTACTGTAGTTGCGATTTTATAGCAAATGAGAAAAACGACTGTGGATGCTCTTACCAATCAAGTTGACACAAGTCATATGTTAAATTTTCCTGGAATTCAATACTATAGAAGAAAAGAATTTTTATTTTTGGCACCATATGATAATATTCACCGTATCAGAGAATCATAAAAAAATAAAATATACGATTATATACAAATCTGTGAAACCAAATAGAAAAGTAAATATGAGACAGACTGGCCACCAAGAACAAAAGAAAACAAAACAAAAACCATAACTGAAGACAGAGACAACTACATTCCAGAACAAAAAAAGAAGCCTTTGAAACTAAAACAACTAGAAAAAGTAGCAAGATGTAACCATAAATACTTATTGAATAAGTCAAGAAAGGAGCATCAATTACTGGGACGAATTTTGTTTAGAAACAATATTATAGTTATAACTCTGTCAGCTTCACCTCTTTTACGAAGAATTACAAATCTGAATTACTGTATGTACTTTGAGTCAAAAAACATCCTGCTTCAAGTTCCTCCACCCTACATCCCAAAATAAGGCACTGAATATAATCATGGAAAAAAAGAAGGAGAAGATTTGTCGCACGAGATGCTCAATATTGTGTTGTTGACTACAAAAACAAAGTATGGCAGAAACTAAGTCATTCTAATATCTCTTGTTCCCCTATCCTCATTTTTATGAGCATCAACTTCAAATCTGACAGAGCAAATAGATATCTGAAACAGAGCAGGCACCGTAAGCCTTTTTTCTCCTTCTAGAAGCGAGAAAGTTCCATAAGCCGTTTTTCTCCTTCAGCAACGTTGAATAAATCAGTAGTTCTGCTAGTGCACTACACATCTTTCTAGAATCCAAATGGCTTTCTGCCGTCTTAGTCTTACATGCCGTGAGTAGTCACAAATTACTTCCCCAATTTAGCATTGCCCTTTGGGGGAGGAGACCCAACATCTCTTCAACTTCCTCCAAACTGTACACAAGTTTTAGTCAAATTGTATATATCAACCTTCACCAAGTACTGCTGGATTGCACTATGAATTTTCTACCATTATTTGCAAAAATAAAGCTTTATTCGTATCCCATAAATTTTCGTGAGTCTTCCCTGTTTTTCCATCTCATATAATCCATTTGTTTCTTCACTATTCACATCCATGAGAGAAGTTCCTCCTATTCAGGAATCATTCAAATTACTGTATGAAGTTGAAATCTAACTCTTCAAAAGAAAAAGTAAATAAAGAGGAATGTGATCTGAATGGACTATTGGAAGGGCTTCGGTTATAATACTGATCTGGTTAAACTGGATTGCAGATTCATGATCAAGGCGATTCTCTGGCTGCAGTAGCTTGTGGTCTTGGTGGAGGCTCTCTTGTGAATGCAGGAGTAATGGCACCAACTCCAGCCCGAGCAAAAAGGGACCCTAATTGGCCCAAGGAATGGCACAAGAACTGGGGATTATTCGAGCAATCAGCATCAACAATGCTTGGATCACAAACCATTCCTGTAGAATTCCCCATTGCCCGAGTAATGAAACAAATAGCAGAAGAAGAGATTGAAGAGTGCAGACCTAATCCTATAAAACTTAGCATCAACTTCGGTAGTCAAGGATCTGGACAGACTGGGAGCTGTCTAGCATGTGGAAATTGCTTATCTGGATGTCCCTATGATGCAAAGAATTCCACAAACAAAAATTATTTGGCTACAGCAATTGAGGTACATAGCATTTGTTTACATTTCTACTATGTGAAATATCTTTTTCCCTACTTATGATACGATGGTTTAATTTCACAGAGCGGGTGTTCAGTAAAAACAGAACATACAGTACTGTATATCTTGGAAAACCCTGATTTAAATTCTGAAGAATGTAACGGTGGTAAACAAGGACGAAGGTGGCGGGTATACTTCGACGACTTAGAATATATATGTGCAGATTTTATAGTTCTTGCAGGTGAGATAAAAAGCTACTCCTCGGATGCAATGATTATATATATATACATATTCTACACCACAACATCTTATCTAGTTTGTGCTTTCAACATCTAAGACACTAATGCTGTTATGCACATGCAATGATTTGTAAGGATAAGTAACTGGTCTATGCGGCCTGGCACATACAATTATATAAGCAATGTTGTTGAAAGAAGAAGCAGAGCAAAGTTTGAAAACAAGACTAGGGCACTTTCAGCAGTAGCAACCTAGCAGGGCAGCCTAACAGGGTGTTGCTGCTAATTTATGTGTGGGAGCAAACAAATAATATACGTTATTTTAAAAACAATAAAAAAATATGACCTTTTTGACTTTCACCAATATTGACTGTTTTCAACTGATGTTGATATCTGAATCTGACTTGTTTGCGCCGTTGGATCTGATTCGTGTGGTGACGATGGCCTTCGCTGACCTGCAAAAAGTTTGAAACACTGGGGTTGACCCCGGCGACAGACCCTCCGACGCTCAAGTCAGGACTCAAGAAGAATATGAGAGAGCTTTTATGGAGAAAATACTCATTACCTTGTTCTAGTGGAGGTAAAGGGGTATTTATAGTTGCCTTGGGGGTCAGTTTCAAGATAATGATTTATCTCTACTTCCCGGTGTTTTTTGATTGAATCAGTTATTTCTTCTTCATGAAGAGATAAGAGTAGTTGAGGGAATTTTAGTTTTAAACTCTCCCATAGATAAGAGATATGGTGAGATATGGTTTTTGAACCATTTCTTATAGATAATCATGAGTTTAAATTATTTTAAAATGATCAGGACTCATTTGCATGGGGATGTTTCGACAACCCAGTGAGACATCCGTTTTTGGATTATTGGGCTTGAAAGAGACCCAATTTTCATTCATGGACCCGTTTATACGTGAAATTACCGTTTTATCTCTGAGAGCTTTAAGATTCGTGCCCGATTTGAATGCTCATGATTTAGTTCTATTTTTACCAATATCACAAGCCCTTCACTCCCGAAAATTGAGTTTCACAGCTTTTGAGTAGTTCGCCCGTTTTTTATGGTTTACAGAACTTATCGAAGTTCTCGGGGAAGTATAAATTTTGCTTGAGGTGTAATGGTGTTATTCTGAGTTTTTTAAAATAGCCAAAATTATTTTTAGAATTTTCTGGATTTTTAGTGATTTTTCTATATTTTTCTGAATTTTTTCCAATTTTTAATCATTTTTTGAATTTTTTTAATTCAATTTTCGAATTTTAATAATTAATTTTTGAAAATTTTAATTAATTATTCTAAATTAATAATTACTTTTTCATAATTTAAGAATATTTTTCCGAATTATTAATTATTTTTAGAATTTTATATTAAAAATTTTCAAAATTTTAAATATTTTTCAGAATTTTTAAATAATTAATTCAATTTAACTATTAAATGAAAGAAATTACCTTGATTTAATCACGACCGTTAATCACGATCGAGCACGGATTGGGAGGTAGATTTTTTCTATCCTTTCTCGTTCGGTTCCGTTGTTGCTTGGCGCGGTGTGATCGTTCGGCGCGTCGACACGTGACGGTCAACGATTGACCGTTGACTTTTTTTGGCATCCCAGGCATTGATCAAGATTGGGCGCGGATCGGGAGGAGAGCCATTTCTCTCATTTTTGATCGGTTTCGTGTCTGCTTGGCGTGCGTTGGCGATCAATGAAGGCGTTCGTTAGCGAACGATGCTGGTGAACGATAGGGTGAGCGCTGCTGGCAAACGATGCTAGCAAATGATGGGGCGAGCACTGGTGAACGTTGCTGGCGAATGATGGGGCGAGCGTTGCCGAGCGCTGCTGGCGAACAATGGGGCAAGCGCTGGCAAACGATGACGAGGTGACGGGTGGTGTTTGACTGTTGACTTGTCAATGCCATTTTGTCCTCTTTTTGTTCGGTTTCTTGTTTGCTCGGATCTAGCCTCTGAACGTTTGAGTTTCTTCAGTGAGCTGCAGTGTAACTAGCTTTTTCGGTGCTACAGAGATCCGATTAGAGCGTGTAACCCCACGTTTCGAAGCTGACTCGAAGATCTACAATTTCTCTTCAGAAGTCGGTTGAGGAATCATCCTTCTTCAGGGTCAAAATAGACCCGCAATATTTTTGTTTCCATAAAGTTGAAAAGAGCTTTGTATGACGGGAAGATCCATTCTTGGAGGCGAGTTTGGGGAGTGTCTCTAGACGAGTTAGGCTCATAACTCGTTGGTGGTGAAGAAGGGGGTCGCGCAGGGAGCGAGCGCGATGAAAAGTATCACTGGGCTCTAGGATAGAGCCATTCAGGACGCGAGTTTTGGAGCAACTCTAAGGGTGAGTTGAGCTCTGAACTCGTTTGGAAGGTCGCTCGGTAGGCGAGCGGAACGAAGAGCCTCGCCGGGCTCTAGGAGAGAGCCATTCGGGAGGCGAGTTTAAGGAGCAACTATAGGGGTGAGTTGAGTTCCACACTCGTTGTAGAAGAAGGCCGCTCAGGAGACGAGCGGGACGAAGAGCATCGCCGGGATCTAGGAGAAAGCCGCTCGGGAGGCAAGTTTGAGGAGCAACTCTAGGGGTGAGTTGAGCTCCACACTCGTTTGGACGAAGGTCACTCGGGAGGCGAGAGTGAGACGAACAGCATCACCAGGCTCTAGGAGAGAACCGTTCGGGAGGCAAGTTTGAGGAGCAACTCTAGGAGTGAGTTGAGCTTCGAACTCGTTTGGAAAAAAGTTGCCCGGGAGGTGTGCGAGAAGAAGAGCAACATCGGGCTCTAGGAGAGAGCCGTTCGGGAGGAGAGTTTGACGAGCAACTCTAGGGAAGAGTTGAGCTCCGAACTCGTTGTGAAAGAAGGCCGCTCAGGAGGGGAGCGGGATGAAGAGCATCAGCAGGCTCTAAGGAAGAGTTTGTTCGGGAGGCGAGTTTGAGGAGCAACTCTATGGAAGAGTTGAGCTCTGAACTCGTTATGGAAGAAGAAGGCCGCTCGGGAGGTGAGCGGGATGAAGAGCATTAGCAGACTCTAAGGAAAAGCCTGCTCGGGAGGCGAGTTTGAGGAGCAACACTAAGGAAGAGTTGAGCTCCGAATTCGTTTGGAAGAAGGCCGCTCGGTGATGAGCAGGATGAAGAACATCACTGGGTTCTAGGAGAGAGCCATTCGGTGTTGTTTTGGAAGGACTCGAGTGGCGAGCCAAGCTCCGCACACTTGCTCGGGGGCAAGAGGCTAGAGCGGCCCTGTGAGCCACTAGTGGACTCCGAACACCGGGACGACGAGTTTTGGGAGCACTCGAATGGCGACTCATGCTCCACATACTTGCTCGGGGGCAAGTGGCTAGAGAGATCCTATGAACCATGAATGAACTCCACACTTATTTGGGGTTATTTTGGGAGCACTCAAACGGCGAGTCGTGCCCCGCACACTTGCTCAGGGGCAAGTGGCTAAAGCGACCCTATGAACCGTGAGTGGACTCCGAACAAGGTGACGACGAGTTTTGGGAGCACTTGAATGGCGAGCCAAATCCTGCACGCTTGCTCGGGAGCATGTGGCTAGAGCGGCACTATGAACCATGAGTGGACTTCGCACTTGTCCGGGGTTGTTTCAGGAGTATTCGAATGGAGAGCCGAACCCCGCGTACTTGCTTAGGAGCAAGTAGCTAAAGTGGCACTATGAACTGTGAATGGACTCCGAACAGAGTGATGACGAGTTTTGGCAGCATTCGAATGAAGAGCCGAACCCTGTGCACTTGCTCGGGAGTATGTGGCTAGAACGCTCTATGAACCATGAGTGGACTCCGCACTTATCCGGGGTTATTTTTGGAGCACTCGAACGGTGAGTTGAACCCCGCATATTTGCTAAGGAGCAAGTAGCTAAAGTAGTCCTATGAACTGCGAATGGACTCCGAACAAGGTGACGATGAGTTTTGGGAGCACTCGAATGGCAAGCCGAACCCTGCGCACTTGATCGGAAGCATGTGGCTAGAGCGGCTCTATGAACCATGAGTGAACTCTGCACTTGTCCGATGTTGTTTTAGGAGCACTCGAATACTGAGCCGAACCTTGTGTACTTGCTCTGGAGAAAGTAGCTAAAGTGGCCCTATGAACCGTGAATGGACTCCGAACAGGATGACGACGAGTTTTGGGAGCACTCGAATGGCGAGCCGAACCCCGCACACTTGCTCGGGAGCATGTTGCTAAAGCGGCTCTATGAACCATGAGTGGACTCCGCACTTGTCAGGGGTTATTTCAGGAGCACTCAAACGGCGAGCCGAACCCCGCATAGTTGCTCGGGAGCACGTAACTAAAGTGGCCATATGAACCGTGAATGGACTCCAAACAAGGTGACGACAAGTTTTTAGAGCACTCGAATGGCGAGCCGAACCCCACGCACATGCTTGGGAGAATGTGGCTGGAGCGACTCTATGAACCATGAGTGGACTCCGCACTTGTCCATTGGAGCGCTTAATGAAGGGATGGTGTGGCTCGGGGGTGAAGCATGTGTCTAACTCATTGTTTGCATCTGGTGGACTTGTACAAGAATTTTACGAAGGAAAATACTAAATATTTATTGAAGAATAAAACTAAGTGGCTGCTTTGATGATAGCTTTTATTACATGTTGTGACTGTTATAATTATCGGCCTTTATTACATGTTTGAAGCTAACTACTTGGGGGGGCGTTAAGCATCCTCGTTGTACTTCATCGGGTGCTCGGTATACCGAACAAAGAGATTTTGGTTCTCTCTGATGCAAGTGATGAGCTGTTCCTTGACTTAATTGGGAAGTGCCTTGCTCACCCGAAAACGCTTAGCTTGATCTCTTTGGGATAAGGAGATTTCTGCTAGTTCTTCTAAGAGTTCAGAGCGAACTTGTTCCCTCTCTTGGGGGAGCTCCACAGCGTCGAGGGGTCGGACTGAGCCCCCATTGTGGCAGTATAACATGCCCGAGCAGCTTCCTAGCTTCCTTTGGCTTCCCTTACCCCTGCTGCTGTAGGGAACTTCATCTTTATGTGGTAGGCTGAGGCAACCGCATGAAGGGCTACTAGTCCCGGGCAACCATAGATGGCATTGTAGGCGGACTTCATGTCGACAACCATGAAATCAAGTGCTTCCGTGCGAGTAGCTGGAGCTTTCCCTACAGTTGCGTCAAGAGTGACTATTCCCTCGATTAGAACTGCGGCTCTGGAGAATCCATGGAGAGTGTACCCGGCAGGCTTGAGGCGGTCTCTCTTGAGCTTGAGGCCCTCAAACACACTCAGGACGAGGATGTTTATTGAGCTGTCGTTAACTACCAGGACGCGGCATACCTCATGATTGATCATACATATGTTGATTACTAGTGTGTCGCAGTGAGGTGTTCGAACACCTTGAAGATCTTGGTCTGAAAATGTGATCGGAACCCCGAGTTCTTGGGAAAGGGGATATTATGCACCGAGTTAACTTCTCGGAGAAACGCTTTCCTAGAGGAGTTAGATGATCCCCCAATAGGTCCCCCATGGATGGCGTGGAATATCTCCATGCGCCTCGAGCCTTAGAACTCGGTTTCTGTGGCCACTTATTGGCTCCTCTTGAAGGAGGTTCGGTGCTGTTCCTTTTGGGCGAACTTGGTGAGGTACCCCCGTCAGAGCAGGGCTTCTAACTCATCTTTGAGGGCTCGACAGTCATCAGTGAGATGCCCGTGGTCTTTGTGAAACTCGCACCTCTTGTTCTTATCTCTTCTTCCACTTGGGGCATTCATCTTTAGGGGAGGTCAAAAGAGTCCCTCCTTGTCCACTTCCATGAGGATTGTAGAGATGCTGGCGTTAAGCAGAGTATATTTCTCAAATCGAGGCATTGGGAATGGACGACGCTGGCCTGTGACATCCTTCTGGGACTTACTGGGTTCGTCTTCGTTGGTGCTCTTCCGTTTGTTCCCGGATGAGGTCACCTTCTGTTCTTGAGGTCGAATAGCATCCTCCACTCGGATGTACTTCTCGACTCTGTGAAGGTGGTCGGAGGAGTCCAGGGGAGGTCGTTTGACAACAGAGGCTTTGAGGTAATCATGATTTACATTGTGCCTGAAGGCAGCCATGGCTATGGCTGAGTTGAGAGGGGGGATGGACCGAGACTCGACTGTGAAGCGCTAAACATAACTCTTGAGGGACTCCCTATCTCTTTGCTTCAAGTCAAGTAGGGAGACACTTGATTTCTCTGTCTTGCGCCTGGTGTTGAAGTGTGTGAGGAAGAGCTCCTCAAGTTGATCGAATGAGAATATGGACCCTGGAGAGAGTCAAGAGAACCACTCCTGTGCGGATCCCTTCAGGGTTGCTGGAAAAGTCTTGCAGAGGAGGGAGTTGAATGTTTGGTGGATCATCATCAGGGTTTTACAACTCTTCGTGTGGTCTACCAGAACGGTAACCCTGTTGTATGATTCAAAGGTTGGGATCTTGAAGTTAACAGGGACAGGAGCCTCAATAATCTTCTTGGAGAATGGGGTTTGACAGGACGGTATCTTCTTTCATGTTTTTCTTCCTCCTGCTTCAGCAGTACTAGATGATCTTCCATCTTTCAGAGGCATCGAAGGATAGCGTCCTCTTGTTGATCGGATCTAGTGAACCCATTAGACTCTTCACGTTGCGGAGGAGTAAAGCAGTGAGGACTGGTTCATCGGGTCTTAGGAGGAATTATGTCAAGGGCCTGAAGAATTTCATCTTTGAACTCTCGGAGTTCTGCTCTGGTGACGGGTGCTCTGGTGACAGGTACTTCTTCCTCCCTCCCTCTTTCTAGGGGCCGTTCTGTTGGTTGGAGTTGGATGCCTCCTCTCTCGGGGAGGAGTTCTTTTGTGATCCCTTGGGGAGCAGCGGCTTCTTTGCCCACTATGAGAGGGGGATCTTCTTCTCCTTCTAGGAGAGGGAGTTCTTCCGCGCCCCCTTGGAGAGGAAGCTCTTTGGAATGCGGCCTCCAAGGAGAGGGACTCTTTGCGCCTACCTGACATGACGGATGTGGCCTACTTGAATGGCCCCTACGTTTGGACTCCAGCTGTCTGGAGTTTATGAGATGGCGGAGATCTTGTTGAGGTTGAGGTGCCTCAGGAGGCACAGTGGAGGGTGTAGAGGTGTAACTCGACCCTCTGTTCTCTCCAATGTGTTGTGTAGAGGGTTGATTTCTTCGGGAGCCTGCTGGTGGAAGCTCTTTGGAGGGGAGTTGAGTAGGCTGTTGAGGAGGTTCTAGCTGAAGGAGTTGATCCAGCTGAAGGGTAGGAGAGACGACCCCAAGAGGAGGAGGTGGAGGAAGAGGGTTGGCTTGTCGGCTTGAGGCCGCCACCTTCCCTTTTCCCTTTGTAGGCATGATTGAAAACTGCTTTTACCGGCGAAGTTTGGTCGGATTGCTTTTGAAAGTTCTCACAAACGGCGCCAATATGTTGCTGCTAATTTCTGTGTGGGAGCAAACAGATGATATGAGTTCTTTTGAAAACAATAAAAACTGGCCTTTTGACTTTCACTGATATTGACTGATTTCAACTGATGTTGACTTCTAAATCTAACTTGTTTGCATCGTTGGATTTGATTCGTGTGGTGACGATCACCTCCGCTGACCTACAAAAGTTCTGAAACACCGGGGTTGACCCCGGCGACAGATGCTCCGACGCTCAAGTAAGGACTCAAGAAGAATATGAGAGCTTTTGTGGAGAAAATACTCATTACCTTGTTCTAGTGGAGGTAGAGGGGTATTTATAGTCGCCTTAGAGGTCAATTTCAAGATAATGATTTATCTCTACTTCCCGGTGCTTTTGGATTGAATCAGTTATCTCTTCTTCATGAAGAGATAAGAGTAGTTGAGAGGATTTGGGTTTTAAACTCTCCCCAAGATAAGAGATATGATTTTTGAACTGTACCTTATAGATAATCATGAGTTTAATTTATTTTTAAATGATTAGGACTCATTTGCATGGGGCTGTTATGACAACCCAGTGAGACAGATCCGATTTGAATGGTTCTAATTTAGTTCTAGTTTTACCCATATGGTTTTCACGGCAAAAAGAGCCAAGATATTTATAAATACAAATAATGCTAATAATAATAGCAGTAAATATTAAAACTGATATTACATTAAGAATATGATTAAAAAAAGATATTACAATAAGAATATAAGCCTACCTAATTAAAAAAATCATAATATTATCATTTAAAGTATGATATAAGTCTAGAAAATAATCTTAGAGACAGTAAATCCTGTAAATCATTAAGAAAGGTATGTTAAGAGCGCTTTATCAAAAATTGATTATGTTATAGATCATTTCAACAGGTACTTCACAAAACTAAATTTACAAATCTGTGTACTATTTCTTTTGTTGATTTAGCTGGAGTTTTAGGAACAACCGAGATATTGCTGCAATCGAAAAGGAGAGGACTCGGCCTTTCTGATAAAGTTGGGCATGGATTAAGTTGCAATGGAAACAATG
This sequence comes from Hemerocallis citrina, assembly GCA_017893485.1. Lineage (NCBI taxonomy): Eukaryota > Viridiplantae > Streptophyta > Magnoliopsida > Asparagales > Asphodelaceae > Hemerocallis > Hemerocallis citrina. The sequence goes on along the minus strand of CM030367.1, from coordinate 188,264,740 downwards.
TAGCTTATGTTACGGGAAGCCAAGCACCTCTACATGGTTATGGATTGGCAAAAAAGAAATTTATAGATGTTCCATTTCGAAATAGACCAGGCCCAGCAATTTCTTCATCTTACACTTCTTCCTTGGGCTTCACAATCCAGGTGATATATTCTAACCTCAGTAAAATTTTGGTGTCAATATTTAATTTTAAGGAAATTTATTATGGCGCCAACTTTTGAACTAGAAATAGTACACTGCGATAAACTATTAAAAGTCAAAATAATACGTTTTAAACATAACAGTACATTTTATGAGAAACAATAGATCTCAACAAAAAGGCAAAATTTAACTGCCAATTAAATGAATGGCCTAAAGCGGCTTTCAAATTTCATTACTGCTTTTACCTGTATTTATTATCCAAAACAAAAACTGTCTTTACATAAAGAACACTCAAAAGTCATATTAAAATCTCTGATATTGATGGTTTGTTATACAGAGTGGGCTTCTTCCGAAATCATTCCCTTATTTGTTGTTTAAAGGGATAACCACCTATGGATGGCCCACAGGTACTTGGTTTCTACATGGATTAATTGATACATTGAAGCATTATATGGGATTTAAATCGAGCCAAGCTGTGGTCCTCAATGTGATGGGTTACGATTCATGCAATGGAACAATTACATTAGATGACGAAACCGAAAACATACATATTAATCCATCTTATGATCCTCTCCTCCCTAAAAAGGTTCAAGCACTTCAGAATCTTACCAGAAAATTAGGAGGAATTTTGTTCATGTCACGATATCGGAGTACAAGTGTCCATCTCTTAGGAGGGTGTCGTGTCGCCTCAGAACCTTCCCTAGGGGTCTGCAATAAAAAAGGACAGGTTTTTAATCCAAACAATAATCATTCTATAGTACATGAAGGCCTTTATATTTGCGATGCATCAATAATTCCATGTTCAATAGGTATAAATCCTTGTCTCACTATCTGTACAGTAGCAGAGCACATAAGTTCTCATCTAGTGCAAGATGCCATCAGATTCAAAAGTACAATTCAACAGTTTAAAAATGTGGAGGAACCACAAGATTCAGACTTTTCTGATGAGAATCAAAATTCTATAAACGAGAATCTCGCCAAGGGAGCTGGCGATAGAGTAACAGTAAAAGAAACTATGAGAGGATTTATTGGGGGAATGCCATGCACAGCTTACCTTGTACTAAAAATGAATTCAGGGGAACAAAATGAATGTATACAGAAAGATAGTGTTATAGGGAATCCACATCCACTGCTTAAAGGGAAGGTCGGCGGGTATCTGATATTCAGTGCAGTTAACAAGGATAAACTCTTCATAGTAGATGGCAATGTGGACATGTGCAAAGTAGACAGTAGAACTCCCTACACTCAATACATGCACTACAGACTACTTTTAGCAGCAGCATCTGGGTCAAGGTGATAAACTTAAACAAAAACAATTGAATAATTATTCTCATTTTCAAACTGATAAACCTAATATATTTTCACATAATATAGGTATATTCTTGAAGGAAAGAAGATAATGAATCCTTATTTATTGGGAGCCTATGCTCTTAGGGAATCGACAACCTTGCATGTTAGTTTCAAAACTCATGGAAAAACAAATGAACAACCAGTAAATCTCACAGGAGAGCTTCACATATCATTATTTGAAGTCTTGAGGAGTCTTCTGAGATTGGACGGGAAGCACAGAATGAAATTTGTATCCGTTCTCTTGCAAAGTCTTTGGAGAACCTACATCTTACAAATACCAAGACAGAGAGAAGATGTCACTGAAATGCCAAGTAAAATAGAAACTCCATATCCACCAAACACACTTCACGAATTAAAAACAGGTAAGACAAAACCAAAGTGATGAATAATTTAAATTTATGTTATAATAACTAATATGAAATCAATACAGAGGATGATCATGTAATCGGTTGTCGACAATGGAGGGGCTACATGAGGAACTCTGAAAAAGAGAGAAATCCATATCCAGTTCTTCTACTTAATGGTCACTCAACAGAGAGCTTTTGGCTCCCAACTGAGAGAAAAGATTTGGTAAGAACATTACTAGAAGAAGGGCACGAGACATGGCTGCTTCATTCAAGATTACACCCTTTGCATCCTTCAAATGATTTCACGATTGAAGATGTTAGCAGGTTCGATATACCTGCAGGTGAGCACACCTTTCATTTAAAAATTATGTCAATTAACTGCAAAAAGGGAGGCACGGCTGTAAGCGTTCTTCTCTTATTATTTGTTCCCAGCAATTGCGAAGATTGTTGAGTTGAATGATCCAAGTACTAAGATCCACGTGATTGCACACTGCGTCGGAGGATTAGCAATTCATATAGCTCTACTGGGAGGCCATATATCTGCAACTCATATTGCTTCTCTCTCTTGCACCAACTCATCAATGTATTTCAAGCTAACCACCTCTGCCATAGTGAAGATGAGGCTTCCACTTATCCCAGTAAGTCCAAACTTCTTGTTCAATCCTTCAACTGTTTTCATTCCTTGTAAGATCTAAGAAGATTAATTAGTAGATATAACTACCCTTTTTACCACCGAGTTGTAGCTTTGTAGCTCTTATGGTAAGGGTTTGGGATGGGTTGAGACCAGGCTACGTCGTAGTCTTTACTCCAAAAAGGAGATTACAAGGAGTAAGTGTATAAGTTATAGCATCAACGCTTATGGGATTGAAATGTTAACTTATTAAATAAAAATAACAATTATAATAATAATATTTCTAATATAATTCCCTCCATGTCATGCAGATCACCATGGCAATACTCGGAAAGAATCGGATCTTATCTTTTTATGCAACAAAGGATAACCCACGGCACCAACTTGTAAAATCTATAGCCCGGTTAATTCCAAGGAACGAGCGTTGCATGTGCAACGTGTGTGAGATCTTCTCAGGCATCTTCGGAAACACATTTTGGCATGAGAATGTCAGCAGCACATTGCATCATTGGCTTAACAATAACAGCTTGCCTAAGCTTCCCATGTCAGCCTTCCAACATTTACGAAGAATATGTATCTCTGGTTTCATTGTCGACCCAGAAGGTGAGAACAAGTACTTGATCCATCCCGAAAGAATGCCTCTCCCTACGTTATACATTTCGGGGGGAAGGAGCCTTTTGGTGACTCCAGAGACGTCGCTTTTGGCGAACAAGTACATGAGAGTGCACCAACCTGAGTTTCATCATAAGAGGGTGGTAGTGAAGGGTTTTGGACATTCGGATCTTCTGATTGGCGAAGAATCCTATGAGAAAGTCTTCCCTCACTTCATATCGCACATGAAGTTGGCTGAAGAAGGGACGACAAAGGAGGTGGCTGACGGTAGGAAGGAGGCCATGATATCTTGGGACGGTTCTCATGATGGTACCAGAGGGTCGGGACCTTGCAGCTCAATCATTAATTTGTTGGTTATTTTCTGTGTTATATCTATCGCCCTAATCTTTTTTAGGCAATGCCTGATTTGGAGTAGCAATGTTTCATAATAAAGAAGGCTAGTATCATGAATAATTCTTATAATGGAAAAGGAGAATTGGTACCAGTTAAAAGTTTTAGGAAGAATTTAGCAATATTTTAAGATGTTTCTTATTATCAGGTTCCTCTATGTATCCTAGCTATTCTTGCATCTTGTGTGAAGGACCATGACCATAGGAAAAAAAAAATTTGTCTCTGCTCCTCTGAGAGAAAACCAATGACATGGAGACATCGCGCTCTACATAACCTCATTCATAGAATCTAATGGAACAATCCAAGAAACAAGTGATATACAAACCTACAAAGTACGAACCCCTCCAAATAGAAAGGAAGAAAAGTAAAATAAAGAACGCTAATAGATTAACACAACGGGTAATGGACTGGTCCAATAAGTAACCCATACACACTCTTAACACCAACGTGTTTTGGAGAGTGTTTTTTCGGTTTAGGTTCAAAATATGTGTTTGACAAACTTATTAAAAAGTGTGTTTAATCAAAATTACTTTTTTTTTTCTAAAACTACTATTTTTAGCGTTTATCCTGAAAACACCTAAATTGGTGTGTTTAACTTTCCAGAAAGTGTTTTTACTTACTAGAAAAATTTGAAGCTAAGTATAATTCTTCGGACATTACTTTTGGTACCAGCACTTTTCCTACTCTTTGTTCACAGGAATACCAAATAGAGTCTAAGCAAACGATATATGTAAATACAAGCATTAACAAAGATTAAAGGCTTAACCCCCATGACATGAGATTATACAACAACTACTGCTTATCTAAAAGATTCATTCACTTTTTGATAATAAGAAACACCACTAAGAATACACAGGGCAAACAAATCTTAATTGCATTCTCATCTTAATTGCATTTAGAGAATGCGTATAATTGCAATAAAGAAAAAATGTTATAATCAACTGAAGTATTTTTTTTCTTTTGAATAAAAGGTGACAAACGGTCACCGGTTCCATTAATGAGTCGTTAACAAAACAACAACAAAATAAGATACAAGCCATCGGCCACAACATCGAAGATCTAGGCTATCCACCCTATTCGGATAGGCCATACAATCAAAGTCATCAACTAGATTACATCAACTACTAGACAAATAAAAGCAAATACGTATACAGATACATGAATAATGCATCAGCGGAAGTCGCTTAAACCACACCCTCCCCAACAGCCGTCAAAACCATGGATCGGGCCACCCTACTCCCTCGTGAGAGCTAATCTGCGTAGTCCATTTGAAACTTCTTTCTTGTTCCTGCTTGATCTGCCCAGGCATCAATAAGCTAGAAGATATTATGCATCATGACAGTAAATCTGCTACTATGATTCTGAAAACAAGCATCGTTGCGATTTAGCCATAGGGTCCACATAGTAGCAGCCGCTGTAATATACCACCGTACCCTACTCTCTCTCTTAACCATTCTACTCTCCATTTACCCCACACGTTAATACTGGAATCCGGACATATGAAGATACCAAAACCCATACACACTATCTCACATGCAAGTCTGGCTCTATACAAATTAATGAATACAATATTGTGTCCTCATCATTTAAGTTACACCTAGGGCACATAGCATCTTCTAACATGTTACAAGTTATAAGATTAACTCTTGAGAGAATAGAATTGTTCCGCACAAACCATAGGAAGGTCTTCACTTTTGGCGGCACCTCCGTTTTCCATATAATTGTAGCTTCCCCACTTCGTAACTCTCCATCGTTAAGCTATTTGTACATCGATCAAACCGAGAAGTCTCATCTCATCTCTAGATTCCAGAACCTCTCATCTTCCTCATCTTCTCTTTTGTGTTGGCCATCGGTAATAGCTTTTTCTGAGATTTAATCTGTTCCGGGCGAGCCTCTGAGTTGATTCTCAAAATGCTTCTCCTCCACACCTCTGCCACCAATGCGTCTTCGTTGCTTGATTTTGCAGCTAAGTTCAGGAACAGAGACTGCAAAGTGTTATCTCCACACCATTTGTCCTTCCAAAACCTAGTGTCCTTTCTGTACCCAACCCTGCTCTTAGTGTTAGCATGAAATATTTTCCCTACCTTCGCCACCCCCTTCCACAAAAAGGATGCCTTACCAAATACGCTTCGTCCGCCATATCGAAACTTCTTCCATCTTCGGTACAGTGTAAATGATTTACACCACCACATATTACGTTTTCGGCATATCTTCCGCCACCAATTACTGAGGAGTGCCTTGTTCATGTCTCTCAAATTTATCACCCCTAACCCCCTAAACTCCTTTTCCTTGCAAACTCTTTTCCAGTTGACTAGGCGTAGCCCTTTACTATCCTCGTTAGTCCCCTTCCACAAAAATATTCTCCTGCTTTTATCAATTCTATTGACACCCAAGCTGGAAGATCGTAAACCGACATCAAGTAAGTAGGTGTGCTACTCAGCGTCGCGTTAATAAGTGGATTCTGCCTCCTAATGAAAGAAATTTTCATTTACATCCCACAAGTCATTTTTCCACCTTCTCCACTAACGATACCCAGTCTTGATGTTTCATATGTCCTGGACTAATAGTCGTCCCAAGGTACTTTAGTGGGAAATTGCATTTGACGCAGCCTAAACTAGTCGTGATGGTATCAATAGTTGTTGAAATCTCTTTACCGAGACTAATAACACATCTCTTGTTATAGTTGATAGCCAACCCCGACCAAGCATCAAAGCATCTCAATAAGACCCTGAGGGATAGAATTTTGTCCATTTTCTCAGCTCCAAACATCATAGTATCATCTGCATATTGTAAGATGGAAACATCTACTGGGATGCCTCTCATTGACATCGCCTCACATCCTCTTTTAACCAATTCTGCCAGTCCATCTGCCACCATGGTAAATAGCATAGGTGAAAAAGGATCACCTTGTCTAAGCCCCCTACGACATCGAATTTCACATCTGTATTTCCTGTTCCAATGTATGAACGATTTACCACTCTAACACACATCCTCATTCAACTTCTCCATGTCCCAAAACCTTTCAACTCCAGTGCCTCGTCAACAATTTCCCATTCTACCGTGTCGCAAGTCTTCTCAAAATCTTGCTTCAACATGAACCCGTCTATGTTGTCCTTATGACCTCTAAAAACAATCTCATGCGCAGATGAAATGCTATACATTATGTCTCTCCATTTTACAAAGCCGCTCTGGTATTATCCAATGACGTCCTAAAGATGTGGAGCAAGTCTATTAGCCAAAACCTTCATGATAATCTTAAACGAACCATTGAGAAGGCTAATCAGACACAAATCCCCAACCCTCAACACCTCTTGTTTTTTAGGGATCAGGATAACATTTGCATAATTAAGTCTCTCCAAATTCGTTGTTCCCAAGAAGAGGTTACTGGAAACTTTGGAGACAATTAGTCTTGAATATCGTCCAGTAGCAAGTATAAAAAAAATTTGGGAAATGGTCCGGTCCAAGCACTTTATCCTATCCCAAAATTTTGACTGCTCGGTACACCTCCTCAGTGAACATTTCTTCTAGGCCATCACTCCCCTCGATTCTCGACTCAAACCACATATCATCAGTCATTTTACATCTACTATCTCTCCTACTTCCCAGAAGTTCTATATAATTGTCATCAATCCGCCTCCTAATTTGTGTTTCCTCGTCTACCCAATGTTCCTCAATCTAGGTAGTTAAAATCAAGTTTTCGAACTAATCAGTCTAGGAACGATTAGTGATTAATTGGTTAATTAAAAAATAATTGGGGATTAAATCGGAAAAATCATGCGTGCGTGCGTGTGTGTGTGTATATATATATAATTAAAAATGAGCTATCATCATTAGGTAGCAACTCTAAACCCTAACCTAAAACTATTTTTAGATTATCAAATAGGAACCTATAATTATAGAGAAAAAAAAGAGTATTTGGTTTGAGCTGAATTTGGATTCTGGATGTTGAACAAATCGAGTTTATTGGTTAGTTCCAGCAAACAAAAACAATCCGGGAGGAGAAACAACATGAGCAGCAAGAGAGGAGGAGGTGAATCGGGTCAAGTTTGTGACGACGCGAAAGGAGCAACAGCGGGTCGGGTTTGGGTTTGTTCGAGGAAGAAGAAAATCAGTTTGGGTTTTGGTTTGCATAAGGAAGAAGAGAGCGGCGGCGGGTCGAATTTGGGTTTACGCGAGGAAGAAGAAGAGAGAGGCGACAAGTCCGGTTTGGGCTACGCGAGGACCAGAAAGGCTTTGGATTTTAAATTTGGATTTGAGTTTGGCCGAATTGAGCCCAAAAAATGCAAATGAACATGAAAGTTAAAGGAGAATTTAATCGGTTAATCGGCCACTTAAAATCGGCTGATTAACCATTAATTGACCGATTATTCCCTATTAGATCGCTAACTATTGAAATATTGAAAATTGCCAAAAAACAATCACTTAGCCTCTGATCAGCGATTAATCGGAGATTAGTCAGGCGATTAAATGGATTTTAACTGCTTAGCCTCAATGAACAGCCCGGCTATGTGGTTATGCCTTCTTCTACTGCTAGCGGACTTATGAAAGAAAGCAGTGTTGGCATCCCCTTCTTTCAACCATTGAATCCTAGATCTCTGTTTCCAGTAATATTCTACCATTTAGCCAATGCGAAAAAGCTTTCCCTTGTTATTTCTTAGTTCTTCAAACTCTACTCTATCCAGATCCCTCTCTTCTTCAAGAATTTCTAATTCTTGGACCCTTCCTCCTAAGTTTTCTTTCTTCCTCTTCAGTTCACTGAATTCCTGCTTTGCCTACTTTTTTAATCGGGTACGCAATCTTCTCATCTTCATGTTCCATCTCGTGACCGCCTCATTGGTGCTAGTTGGTTCATTCCAAGACTCTTCAATGATCGTCTTAAGATTATCCATGAGAATCCAAGCCTTCTCAAACCTAAAAGAAGGCTGGAGAGTTCTCTTGCTTACACCGTTGTCAAGCACGAGGGGAATATGATCAGATGTATATCTGACCACTGATGACACTAATGCCAATGGGAAAAGTTCTTGCCACTCGGCCGACACAAAGATCATATCCAATCTAGCAAGGGTTGGGTTAGCTTGCATGTTCGACCAAGAAAACTTTCTTCCCAGTGTCTGGAGTTGAATGAGTTCAAGATCATTAATCATGGCGTTAAAATTGATCTTATCTGAGGTGCTAGCCCTCGTTCCCCTACGTTCATATAGGAATCTCATAATATTGAAATCTCTACTCTCCACCCATGCCCCCTCCCATCTAGTATGTATTGTTCTTAAATCTATTCAAAAATCCGCTCTAAGGTTAGATGAATATGGACCCGTACACCGAAGACACCGTATGAATCCAACCATCGTTCCTCCGTCTAATCCTCACCGAAATAGAGAAGTTCCCAATAAATTCGTCTATAATGTCAAACACGTTCCCGTCTACACCTAATGCTATCCCCCTCACATTCCAACCGCATATATGAAATGTCATTCAAAATATCTTAACTCCCGTAGACTAGCTAAATCCTCCAGCTTTGGATTCTCTATCCTAGTCTCTTGGAGAGCAACAATAATCGGTTTTCTCTCCCTTATCGTATCATTAATAAGCCTACCCTTATTCTTTTGTCTCATCCCTCTAACGTTCCAAAAGACGTAATTCACTTTAATCATTAAAAGAAACATCTAACCTCTAAGCGTCTACACTTATACCCACATATGTCCATCAGAACCCCTACTTGCAAGTCCTATTGTCAACCCCCCCAAGAACTCTCAATCTCTTAGTTTGTGCATCAATTGTGGACCCCATAGCTCTACCAAATACACTAGCATAGTAAAGAAGCATGCTATCTTAAATGTAATTCAAAACTGGTATTTTATCATGTAACATAACTCTGCATGCTTATGCTGGTTCTTTTTATTTTGCCGCTGACCTGAAATCCTCCTCACATGGGCCTTTGGAGCCCCATTTATCAAACTCTCTTACTTTTTCTCTGTGATTCCACTGCCTCTGTATCTCTCCTTTCAATACTTGGACCCTCGATACCTTGTCTACTGTTTCCCCTACAAGTTCCTTCAACTTCTCCCACCTTCTGTCATCATCTGAAGACACTAAAGAGTCACCCTGATCTTTATCCAAAGCGCTGATGATCTCCTTACCCTTGACATAAGTCTCTTGAAACTCCTCTTTCCCACTGTCCTCTCCAAGCTCCCTCTCCCCTTCTTCCGTAGACAAATTATTGTTACTTGTCTCCCCCTTGCATTCAGCACCGTCTTTATCCAAGTCAGGATCTACATCTCTCAGAACCAACCTCTAATTAGTCTGCCGACTCTCTTCCTCTCCATTGATTTAGTCCTTTGTGTTGTTGATTTCCCCATCCCGCTCCCCCTCTACTTCATAAAGCCCACTTCCCTGTCCCGAAACAAAGCCCAACTTATTTAACTTGGTTTGAGGCCCAATAGTATTATCCCACCATGGTCCAGTTCCATCCCGTTGGGCTTTAAGTGCCATGGCCCACACCGCTGCATGTATTGCCGCTTTGAAATCGCCTTTATTGGATAAAATATCTTCTTGTGCATTTGGCTCCGCACCCGCCCTCTCCCTCTTATGCATAGCAGGGTGTACGCTACTCATATACTGCGTCATTTGCACGTCGCCATCCACTCTCAACGTTGTCACCATCCTCTGAGTTGTCGCTGTATTATTGGTCCCCACACCAACGTTGTACTCCTCAAAATTCATAATCTGACCCTTGCCTCTTCCAGCTGTAAGTGTCTCATTCACGCTTTCCCACATCCTTCTCTCTTATTTTCAGTCAACTCCTCCTCTCCTCCTCTCCTCCTTTAGTCTTTCGTCACGTGTCCCCTACATCATGAGTTGTTGTTTTGTCAATCCTAGCACTTGTCAGTTGCTCTTTTTTTAAATCGAACGGTCCTGATTGCATAACCTTAAATCCGACGCTCCACCTACCCCCTTGCTATTGAGCCCCTATATGAGGACCAGATTGCTTGCTCCTAGATCCAAAGGCATGTGTATGTCTTCTACCTCTGGCTCCTTTGAGTTCTTTGTTCCCGATTCTTCACCGATGTTCACCGACGTTCGCAAAAAGGACACTGATTTCTTTCTCTCCACAATAACCTTAACTTCGTAGCACTCATTATCGAACTCCACTTGAATAGTCGAAGGTATAATAGCAAAGTTCTCGACTCCAACTTGAATCCTAGCAAAGTCTCTTCGGGTTTAAAAATTAGTACTCTGATCAATGGATATAATGTGCCCAAATCCACGCACTAAGTTCTAGATACCAGATCTAACCCAACAATGATTAGGAAAATTAAAAACTCTAATACACACCGCCGGCAATGAATTCACTTTCATGGCATCGTAGCTTCTACTCCATCTGGAGAAAGAAACATACGAGTCTTCGCCCTCTAAGCCACCAAGAGACGGGCAATCTTTCCTCTGTCTTAAGTGTCTTGTTTAGTGTTTTGAACCACCCACTTCCATCCATCCTCTGGTATCGTGTTGATGGCTAGGATTTTTTCTATATCATTCATCGATGGATTACCCGTATGAGATTTAATCGCCACGCAGAGCTTGATTCTTCTATCGAACTCTGCCATGATAGGCGTCGGCGTGATCACCGCCTTGATAGTGTTCTGCCCCTCCACACAACTCTCTTCAGTTTTGCTAAAGCTTGCGGTTGCTGATTTCTCCGACGGCGGTTGTGACTGCGATTGAGGTGTCATCATCTCCTTCGGTTTAGCCCTAACCATCTCTCAAATTCTGCCATAATAGGCACCAGCATGATCACCACCTTGATAGTGTTCTGCCCCTCTGCATAACTCTCTTCAGTTTTGCTGAAGCTTGCGACTGCTGATTTCTCCGACGGCGGTTGCGACTGCGAATAAGGTATCATCGTCTTCTTTGGTTTAGCCCTAAGACACTACTTGGATATATGGCCATGTCGCTTGCACACGTAGCAAAACCACATACCAAGTAAGGAAAGCCACATACCAACTAAGGAATCCTCTGTCAACCACCGTGCTGTGATGTCAAAGTGAGAAAGGGCGGAGGCAGAGGAATGGAGGCTACCTAGGGGATGACTAAATGCCAGACATGACAGGAACAGAGGTAGAGTCCATTGAGGGGCCCGCTGTGGATCAGAGAGACAACTCGAGGATCGGGGATGTTGAACATCGTAATAGGAGCACGACGGAGAGTTTTAGAGGTTGATCGCGGAGAAGAACGTAGATGTCGTTCTTGCTCTGGTGAGGTTTAAGAGGTCTTACGCTCCGGTGGCAAAGGAGAGGAGAATGGGTTCCGATCGGGGTAGAACGGTCAACGATTGTGATCCAATCCCGTAATTGGATCCAGTTCAAGTGGTTCTCTGTCTACTGCTGCTGCCTATGTTTGGAAGCAGAGAATGTTGTCACCTGTCCTATTCCCTTTCGTTTTAGTCCTTTGGAGAATATTAATTCTTGTTGGGTGTATTTGCTTAATTGCTTGTATTCTTACAGTTCAGTAAATGAGTGGTGGGTCCCAGCTTCTATGAACCAACTGACTGATTGAGATTCCTACAGTACAAGCACGTGTATTATAAGCATGTGCTCTGTATGTATTCATGGAAGCTAGATAAATGCCCCATCTTGTAACAAATTTCATTTTGTGAATAGAATTGATATTTTCTTCTGTTCATCGTCTTCTTCCTTCCCTCATTCTTGAACCCCCCAAACCCTAGATTTGGTGCAGGTCGAATGCCGAGAAGACAACCCGCCATGTCCGCGTCCAGCTACGCAGTTGGAATTCAAGTTGGAACAATGGTATCAGAGCTTGTAGCTCCTGTGAAGGCGACAGCGACAGTGTCAGCCAAATTCGACGATGAGGTCGAGTCTGAGGAATCTTGACCATGGATTTCGATCCAAGGTCAGTTCAAAGGACCAGACAGCGAGGAGTTCCACCGATTATGGGGTAGAATTCCAGAAGTTGTCCGATCTTGAACGACAATTTGAGCAAATGGAGCGATTCAAAGAGAAATTTGATCGATTGGAGCTGGCGGTGGAGCGTTAGGTTCAAGATTCACGCCGCAATCATCACTCTCGACAATCAAAAGAGCATTGGAAGTCCGAAGACAGTGGAGAAGATTCAGAAGATAGTGATGGTTCTTGGCAATCGCCAACTGTTCTCAGCGTTGATATGAAGATGAAGAAAGGGGTTACTCTCTACGTAGCAGTCATTGGAGAGATAAAGAACCAAGAATTGGAGGCCGCACACAATATACTGATTTGCATCGACATGGGGATGATTCATATTCGGGTGTTGAGATGAGCTAAGCTTTAAGGCGTAGAAGATGCATATCCGATGTTCGACAAAATTCATGTGAGGAATCAACATCAACCAGGAGATCGCAGGTTGGGTATCTTCCTCCCCATCTGCGACACAATGCTTCGTCAACTCTCTATGAGAAATCATAATCACCTACGAGATCACAGGGTTGGTAGCACCCTCCCTATTTGCAACAACAAGCTTCTTCGACTCCAATCCCTACACGCCTCAATTGTGTAGTCAAAGAACCAACTTCAAAGGTGAAGATACAACCATCTTTGAGGATTCGGGAACGCGCACCAAGTGTTTGATCATATTCCCTGCATAAATCAATGGTCCACAGCTCACAGTCAAGCCAATCGAAGTTGGATGTTGAAGGGAGCAAGCTCCGTAATGTTGAACCAGAAATGGAAATTGGTGAAACAAAACTCACTCAAGATACAACCTCCACTGATCTGGAAGAGCTTGAGGTTGTGGTTGATGCGGAGAAGCAAGCTGAGAAGGATCTAACTTGAGAAAAAAGGAAGGACAAGACTTTGCTTGCATTAAAGAAGAAGGTACATGAGGAATTATTGAAGCAAGATGCTTGGCTCATTAATGCAGAGCAACATTTAGCAAATATTGAGTTGGCAAGTAAGTAGAAGGCTGCGTTTGGAAGCTCGGAGGCAGGAGACAATGCTATCAAAGCTATTCAAAGTGAGATCAACATAGAAAATGTTCAAAAGTTGAGGGATGATACATCTGAAGTAAAGGCTTATCAAGATGAAATAAACTCAACCCTTGGGGAGTGCCTATTTGCTGAAGATGTGGTAAATACTCACTACCCTACATTACCTTCATTCCTTTATGTTTTTGTTAGTACAGTTCCAGTTGTTTCTTCTCTGTTAGGTACCCGAACCTCACATTCGTCGCCTTCATCACTATGCACTGATGCTCTTCAAGAAGTTTTCACCAAAACTCACTCTAAATCAATTCAAACTGGGGTTGAGAATGCATTTAGATCAGAAAGAGAGTATGGGTTGTGTTCAAAGGCAACTAATATGGGTGTTAAAAAGAGAGTAACTGACAATCTTGTTGTGCTAGTGGAGGAAACATTGGAGGTTGAGAAAGTTAATTGGCAAATGTTGCTGAGAGAGATGATATTGATGTATGGTCCAGCTGATATAGGTGACTTGAGACCTCTTTGTATAAACAACATCAATCCCGAACAGTGCTAGAGTATCCTAAACAGTACATTAAGAGCACTCACTTGACTAAGACTTTAGCCACATTCTCTTGTGAGTTGTTTGATGCAGATGGTTGGAAAGTTTGTTAGTAACAAATTAGTGCTCAATGGATGGCCCCCACCTATGCGAGGAAATGTGGTTGAATCAAATGTCTTGCAACCATTTAAGTTTGGTTCATTTGTGTTAGAAAATAATAATTGTGAGCTTACAGATGATAGTGCATTGGAACTCTTATCTTCACCTTCTGAGGTTGATCTCCTTAGGGCCCTGTCGAAATTGGGGTTGTCGCTTTTGAGGTACTGTGTGGTTTATGATGTGCAGTCTGGAAGGGTGGATAAGGTTGCAGAGTTTTTTGGAGCGAATGGGAGTTTTCTGTTGCTGAAACGCGAATATTGGTGTCGTGGTTTGCTATTCGGTATGTGAAGAACCGAAATTTTGACCAGCAGTTTCGAGTATACTTCTCGAAGGATTGGATTGATACCCTAGTGCTATCTTTTAGAAACTTTTTAAGTGAGATCTTCAATAGTAGTGATATGGCTAAAAATAGAATTAAATCGGGACCATTCAAATCGGGCACGAATCTTAAAGCTCTCAGGGGTAAAACGATAATTTCACCTACAAACGGATCTGAAATGGAAACTGGGTCTTTCTTCAAAGCCCAATAACCCATAAACGGATCTGTCCTATTGGGTATGGGTAGCAGCCCGCTACAAGCCAGCCCAGGATACTTAAAGAGTAATTCAAATTCATGGTTATCTCTATGAAACGATTTAAACTCTACATCTTATCCAAAAATACCGGAAAGTAGAGATAAATCCTTATCTCGAAACGGGTCCCTAAGGCAACTATAAATACCCCTCTCTCCCCACCGTAACAAGGTAATCAATCTTTTTCCACATAAAGCTCTTTTATAATCTTCCTGATTACTGACAAAAGCGTCAGAGAGTTCGTCGCCGAGATCCATCCCGGTGTATCGAACTTTTTTGCAGGTTAACGGTAGCGCAAACGCCGGTGAAAGTCAACAGGTTTGCTTCATTGTTTCCAAAAAGAATCCACAAATTCATCTGTTTGCTCCCACACCAAAATTAGCAGCAATAGATTGGCGCCGTCTGTAGGAAATGAAAAGGCAATCCAACCTTACTTCATCAGCGAAAGTAGTTTCAAACCATGCATCCGAAAGAGAAGGGAAAGGCATAAGCCTTCAGCCGAAGAGCCAGTCCTCTTCCTCCTCCAGTCCAAGATGTTCTTCCACAACAGCCTCCTCCTCAACAGGTCCCTCCAAGGTCTCGGGGGGTTCTTGTCGTAGTCGTCCAAAGCAACATCCTCTTCATGACCATGTCTAGGTACACAATCCTTCAGTTGACTCTATGGCTTCTCAGAGCCCTCCCGAGCAGGATCTCCGTCAAGTAATTGTTAACCGCCAGCAAGGGGTTGACCTCCTAACTCACTTGATGATAAGCCCGTAAGTGCACGGTTGTATCGCGTAATAAAAAGATCGTTCCCACAGGGACTTTGTATTGATTACCAATCTCTTCTCACAATGATGATTAGCTAAACTGAATCATATTTAAAATGACAAGTTGTTGAAAGAAAAATGAGTAATGATTTAATTTCAATAACAGAGAAAATAAACTCTTGGGATTATGGTTCTTCACAATGACAATTATCAATAAAATCAATTTTTCCTAATGCTATGAGTGCTGGATTTTTTAAGGCAAATAAGCTAATGTAATTGTTGGCTTCTTTCAAAGAACAACAACGTATTTAAGCTAATAAATGACCTATTTTCATGGTAGAAGTATTAGCAAAAACCCATTAAGAGCAGATATTTTTCACAACCTCAAGAGAATAAAATCTATTTTCATGATTCGATTCCCTTGTTCAATCTTATAGTTCTAATATCAAACTTCACCTTTCAGTACTTCACTTGATATCTAGAATTATGCAAACATAAACCTTATACTTGCAAGCAATTATAATACTAAGATTGAATTAAAAAGAAACAACAACTCATAACAAAAGGGAAAATCAAAACTATCAGTAATTCATCATTGGATTCGCCACAATCCCAAGATAAAAGAAACTACTGGAATTTACTCAAAGCTTAAGCCAAAGAAAAGTTGTTTGAACATACTACAAAAGAACATGAGTTTTGCCCCAAGAGAAAATGGAGAGGGAGAGAGAGAGAGTGTCAGTATGTGGTTCTGAAATCCTATATTTATAGCCTAGTTTCCCCCCTAATCAAGTGCCATTACAACCCCTTTAAGACCCATAAAGAAAAAGTAACCGATTCAGCCATTATTAGGAGCTGTTACAGAATTCTGCCATAAATATGGCCATAACGCGCAACACTGGGGGGTCATAATCTTCAAACTGTGACTCTTTAGTGGATTCTGGACGAATTACGGCCAGTGTTGGTAAACACTGGGGGGCCGTAATTGTCCTTGTCTCTTCAATTTTCCTTCCAACTGTTTCCCACGAATTATGGCTATGTTCTTCAACACTGGGAGGCCGAAATCCATTCTGTTTGCATCACAATCAGCAACTCTTCAACTCCTTTTTCTACAAATAAAAATATAAACCAAAAGGTAATAAAAATAAAACATAAATAAAAATAAACCACTAATAAAACCTATTTAAAACAAGTTAAAAACTAGATAAATTCTAACTTATCAAACTCCCCCATGCTTAGATCTTTGCTTGTCCTCACGCAAATCACAACAAATGGCCAGACTTGGAAATTCCTTGTTTCGACCACACCAATTCAAAGTTCTTTGATGGTATCTAATGACACAATTTTCACAGTTTCAAC
This sequence comes from Hemerocallis citrina, assembly GCA_017893485.1. NCBI lineage: Eukaryota > Viridiplantae > Streptophyta > Magnoliopsida > Asparagales > Asphodelaceae > Hemerocallis > Hemerocallis citrina. Next base: position 188,247,931 of record CM030367.1, on the reverse strand, counting down.
ATACTACTTATTGAAACCTATTGTATAGCATTATCAGATGGTTCAAGGCATCAGAACATTGAGAGAGACCTAAATGATTACTCTTGGTCTTGTCATTTTTTTGGCTTAGTTTTCCAGCATCTTTTGCTTGGGTCCTCCACTCATATGCAAACAAAGCAATTGCCACACTTGGTCTCAAAGGAGTGTCGTTGTTTCCCAGTAGCCAATCAGTCTCAAAAGGGTACAAAGAGTATTTCCCTAGTAACCTATGACCTCAAAGGGGTGTTGAGCTATTCTTTTCTCTCTTTTTTTTTCTTTTTTTTTTCAGCTCAACACAGACATTTCTCCAGTAACCAATGTGCAGTGAGTGTCACCAAGAGAACTAAAAATTAAATTTAGTTAGATATTTTCAAGGTTCTTCCCAACTATCCTAATACCAAAATCCATCTAGGTTGTGTGTGTATGGCCCCAAAAAGTAGTAAAGCTGTCAATTGTGCTCATTGGATACCAACCAATTAACTAAGTAGTGCAAAAAAAAAATGATTTCCAAGGAGGCCAATTCAAGAAAATGTTCACAACAAAGACTGCACATGGGAAGAAAGATAAAAGCTAGAAGACTGACACAGACATATGCAAGAAATAAAATAAAGAAATAAAATAAAACAAAAGAGAGAAAAGCAATACTCCCCTGTCTTGAGGTCACCATCAGTAGTGCCTCTTCTTTTCTTTTACTGTCAAGCTACGGAAGCGGAGGAAAATGGCCTTGAGAAATATGCCAACTATACATAGCTGACATCATGGTATTCATACTGTCCAAAACATGCCCTTGTCTTTGCTGCTCTTCCTCCATGGTTGCCATCCTAGCATTCAAGTCAGGATTATCATGATGATGAGATGGAGATGGACTGTTAGGTTCTGAAGGGGGAGGAAGTTGCAAATATGGCTCTTCTGGTTCATCAATGACTCCCTCAAACTTCCAATTGGCTCTATTCCTCACTGTGGTTCTGACTGGATTCGGCAATGCCATTGTAGAACCATCCGGGAGTATCAAATGGTAAACATCATTCAGCTTGGTAATCATTTTTATCGCCAGACAAGCTTCCAAATTAATTCTGGTATTTCCCTGCAATTCAGCTAGCTCACTGATTTGATTAGTATAATTTAGAGTAATTGCTATAGGGGTGATTAATCCACCAATGACAATGCCCCCCTTGCTAGCCTTAGCAACACGCTCAAATTGCCTTGCCAAATAAGCACCAGTATCAACATCATGATTTTCCATCATTGCCCACAAAAAATAAAGCTCACTTTGCCTAGCCACTCCCTCACTTTCCCCCTACCAAACAATGTATTTGCCATTAACCTCTGGACATATTTGAAACAGGGATTATAAATGCTGGAAGCCTTGGCTAGAGCAGCCTGATAAGTCAATTTACCAGATATCTCCTCCCAAAAATCATCGTCCCTGAAACCTTTTGGAAACCTTCTAGCACCCCCCTCAGGCAAGTGGTATATAGCATTAAACTCAGATAGAGTCAAAACATGTTCATTATTAAAGAGTCTAAATGCTATCCTACCCGTCTCCCAATCTCTCCCTGAAATGATGTGGGTTTCAATAGAACTCAAAAATTCCAAAGTTAATTTCACATAAGTGGGAGATTTCAAAGATATAAAATAATTCCAACCCACCGTATCAAACATCCATCTAACATCATCAAGCAATCCTAGGGTTTGTAATGCACTATCATCAACATACCTAGTTGCAAAAATCTTCCTCTTAACAAGCATATTGTACCGATCCCTTTGCTCAGTATCACGAAATTCAATACCATAAGGATTAGGAACAGGATTACCTCTGGGTCTTCTAGGATTTTGGGTAGACCCACCTCTGGAAGTTGAACCCGTGCTTGTTCTTGCCCTCTTTGTAGCCATTGTTGAAGAGAATGGAAAACTCCTCAAGAGAATTTCGCACCTGCTAGAACAGAGAAAATTTTGGGTGAAATTAAAATTAGATGAAGAAATTAGAATGGGTCTAGTGAAAATGGTGAAAGGAGGGAAGGATTTGGGAGATTAAGAGAGATTAGAGGAGCGGGGAAGAAGAAGAAATGGTGGAGGAAGAAGGAGGAGGCGGGTGGGAGAAGAAGAAAAAAGAAAATTTGGGGAAAAAAAACTTAGGGTTTTGGGTGATAAAATATGTGGGGGCCGAATTACGGCCATGTTGGTAAACACTGGGGGGTCATAATGCTCTCGGTGAGATTCCTTGGCCACACGGCTTGGCCGAATTATGGCCATGTTGAAGAACACTGCCAAGCCATGTTTTGTACAGATTTTTCTTTTCTTCCACACACTTGCATTATGGCCATAATAGATAACATGGGTGGCCCATAATCATCAAAATTGTCCCCCTTTTGCTCACAGATCTCCCAATCATCAAGTTCCAACCCCTACCTATTAAAAGAAAAATAAAAGAAACAGATTAAAAACTTGGGTTGCCTCCCAAGAAGCACTTGTTTATGGTCATTAGCTCGACCCCTTTTCTTTTTGTTCATTGTGGTGCTTGAAGGGTGAAGCTCATTCCCTTCTCTATTGGATCATCCGTTGGAGCACCTCCAAATTGATTTTGCTGCACCATGGAAAATAGAGAGGGCTTCAACTCGAAGTTGTTTGCCTCCACTGTCGGGCGAGTGATACTAGATTGCAAGCCATTGGTGTTGGGAGCAGCGAAATCCTTCAAAGTCCTAGAATTTTCAGCAGCCATGCTTGGTTCACTTTTTTATTCGGTCCTTGCCTTGAGTTGCTCTCTTCTTCTTCTATGGAAAAATCTTTCTATCTCATTTACTGGCTCAACAAGATCCCCAAGACTTCGGATCCTTCGCATTCAACGAGAGAATTAGCAAATAACAAGGAAAAAAGTAAAAAGTTTAGTCTAACCGGAATAGTGAAAAGAAATCAATATCAATAACAAATAGTCCCCGGCAGCGGCGCCAAAAACTTGATAAGCCCGCAAGTGCACGGTTGTATCGCGTAATAAAAAGATCGTTCCCACAGGGACTTTGTATTGATTACCAATCTCTTCTCACAATGATGATTAGCTAAACCGAATCGTATTTAAAATGACAAGTTGTTGAAAGAAAAATGAGTAATGATTTAATTTCAATAACAGAGAAAATAAACTCTTGGGATTATGGTTCTTCACAATGACAATTATCAATAAAATCAATTTTTCCTAATGCTATGAGTGCTGGATTTTTTAAGGCAAATAAGCTAATGTAATTGTTGGCTTCTTTCAAAGAACAACAACGTATTTAAGCTAATAAATGACCTATTTTCATGGTAGAAGTATTAGCAAAAACCCATTAAGAGCAGATATTTTTCACAACCTCAAGAGAATAAAATCTATTTTCATGATTCGATTCCCTTGTTCAATCTTATAGTTCTAATATCAAACTTCACCTTTCAGTACTTCACTTGATATCTAGAATTATGCAAACATAAACCTTATACTTGCAAGCAATTATAATACTAAGATTGAATTAAAAAGAAACAACAACTCATAACAAAAGGGAAAATCAAAACTATCAGTAATTCATCATTGGATTCGCCACAATCCCAAGATAAAAGAAACTACTGGAATTTACTCAAAGCTTAAGCCAAAGAAAAGTTGTTTGAACATACTGCAAAAGAACATGAGTTTTGCCCCAAGAGAAAATGGAGAGGGAGAGAGAGAGAGTGTCAGTATGTGGTTCTGAAATCCTATATTTATAGCCTAGTTTTCCCCCTAATCAAGTGCCATTACAACCCCTTTAAGACCCATAAAGAAAAAGTAACCGATTCAGCCATTATTAGGAGCTGTTACAGAATTCTGCCATAAATATGGCCATAACGCGCAACACTGGGGGGTCATAATCTTCAAACTGTGACTCTTTAGTGGATTCTGGACGAATTACGGCCAGTGTTGGTAAACACTGGGGGGCCGTAATTGTCCCTGTCTCTTCAATTTTCCTTCCAACTGTTTCCCACGAATTATGGCTATGTTCTTCAACACTGGGAGGCCGTAATCCATTCTGTTTGCATCACAATCAGCAACTCTTCAACTCCTTTTTCTACAAATAAAAATATAAACCAAAAGGTAATAAAAATAAAACATAAATAAAAATAAACCACTAATAAAACCTATTTAAAACAAGTTAAAAACTAGATAAATTCTAACTTATCACTTGAGGATAGTGAGCCCTTGAGGGAGTCCATCAACCTGAGCACCCAGGGGTCTAAAGAGTCCGAACCCCCCGTAAACCGAGGACCAAAAGATCCTCTCCAGCGAGGAGGCAAAGAGAGTCCCCTCAACGTCATCAGCGGAGAAGTCATAATCCAGTAAGCCGAGCCACACCTAGGGATCGCCGAGCTGGAGGGGCACCGATCACTCAGGCCGAGCTCCAAAACTTCAAACAAGATATCATGCGAGCTCTTAATATCGTCACAAGTCAGGATAAGCGTGCCCCTAACCCTCATCATTCTGCCACTCACGAAGGAGAGTCCCGATGGTCGACTAGATCCGACCAAAGGGATGACTCGGTCCGCTACCGTCTCCACAAGATGGAGAGGCGCCTCAACAAGATAAATCCCGAAGAAGAACAACGGATCAATAGGTTCCGCCCCAGCAGACCTCCCTTCTCTAGGGCCATCATGGAAGCTCCGGTCCTCGAAGCCTTTAGGCTGCCCCGCTTTGAATCCTACAATGGGGAGTCGGACCCAACCGATCATATCGAGAGTTTTAAAACTCATGATGATTCATCAAGCCTCAGATGCGGTTCTCTGCAAGGTCATCCCAGCAACATTGAAGGGACCAGCGCGAGAGTGGTACTCCCGTCTAACCCCCGCCTCCATCTTCTCATTCGAATAGTTTGAGGAGCTCTTCCTCACCCACTTCGTGGGCAATCGCCGGGCTGAGAAAACAAGTGCATCTTTGGTGATCCTCAGCCAAGGAAAGGGTGAACGCCTAAGAGATTACGTTCGGTGCTTCACCGTCGAAGCCCGATCTATTACCTCCCTCAACCAATCAGTAGCATCGGCAGCATTCTGGCACGTCACTAACGCCAACCTCAAGGCGTCCCTTGCCAAGAAGCTTCCTCGGGACTTCTCAGAACTCCTACTTAGGAGTGAGAAGTACATTTGAGCGGAAGAGGCTCTCAACCCCCTACTCTTGAGGAATCATCTTCCGGGAACAAACGGAAGAATACAAGCGAAGAAGGGTCCTAGAAATTTCAGAGGGACGACAATGGCCAATGCCGCCCAGCTCCTCGTTTTGAGAAGTTCACCCCCCCCCCCTCAATGCTAGTATATCAGCATTTCTTATGGAGGTGGATAAGGAAGGGCTACTCCGCGGTCCCCCTAGAATGAATACCCCTGGCAAGAAAAGAAACAGGAATAAGTGGTGCCGCTTTCATAGAAACTACGGCCACGATACGGATGATTGTCGGGCTCTTAAAGAGGAGATCAAAGAACTCATACAACGGGGACACCTGGCCAAGTTCGTCCGAAAAGACAGGGCCAATCTCCACCCCGAGGAGCCTATAAGCGAACAGAGAGGTCCGCCGAGTTCCAAGATTCCGAAGCTGGGGCCGTCCTCCACCTTATCCATGGAGGTCCAATGGGGGGAGAACCAAACTCCTCCCAAGAGGCCTTCACCCTATCGGAGAAGTAGGTTTTCAGTTTTAATAAGGCTGATGCTTCTAACAAGGCCAAAAGCATGTAATAATGGCTCTCCCCATTGAAGCGACCACTTAATTTGTTTCAATAAAACTTAGCTTTTTTCTATTGAAAATTATTGTGTTTGCCTCATTTCTATCTCTCTGAGTCACATCTATGACTCGCTAAATGGTAAGTTCGGAGTCCAGCTTCTCTTACAAGGCTGCTCCCACAACCTACTCAGCTCAAAAAACGGGTTTGAAGTCCGACACTTGGTTCGATGTTACTTTAGCTACTTGCGAACAAGCTTGTACAAAGTGGCTCACCATTCGGAATTGCTCCTACAACTCGTTAACCCCCTCAAACAACAAATTCGGAGTCCAACACTTGTTCGTTGCTACTTTAGCTACTTGCGAACAAGCTTGTACAAAGTGGCTCACCATTCGAAATTGCTCCTATAACTGTTGAAACTCTCTTAACAACAAGTTCGTAATCCAACATTTGGTTCGATGCTACTTTAGCTACTTGCGAACAAGCTTGTACAAAGTAGCTCACCATTCGAAATTGCTCCCACAACTGTTGATAACCCCGTTACAACTAGTTCGAGGTTCACAATCATGGTTCGAAATTGCCCTCACAACTTACAAGTTTGCGATTTCGGGGCTCGAAACGACCATTCATGCTACTCTTTACTAGTAAATATCGCAACAAACAAGTTCGGAGCTCAAAACTCTACCTTAGAGTTGCTCCTCAAACTCGCCTCTCGAATGGCTCTCCTAGAGCCTGGAGATGATTCTTCGTCCCACTCGCCTCCCGAGTGGTCCTCTTCTAAATGAGTTTGGAGCTCAAAACTCTCCCCTAGAGTTGCTCCTCAAACTCGTCTCCGGAATGGCTATGTCCTAGAGCCTGGAGATGATTCTTCGTCTCACTCGCCTCCCGAGTGGTCCTCTTGTAGACGAGTTCGGAAGCTCAGAACTCTCTCCTAGAGTTGCTCCTCAAACTCGTCTCCCGAATGACTCTCTCCTTAGAGCCTGGTGATGCTCTTCACTCCGCTTGCCTCACGAGCGGCCTTCTTCTCAATGGGCTCGGAGCTCAAACTCTCCCCTAGAGTTGCTCCTCGCACTTGCCTCCAAGAACGGATCCTCCCGTGGGTCTTACACAAGAGTGGAGCTCCTCTTCGAAGATTCCGGAGACCGAAGCTCTTCTCAACTTGATAGAAACGAAGATATTGTGGGCCTATTTTGACCCTAAATACGGGTGACTCTTCAGCTGGCCTTCAAAGAGAAGTTGTAGATCTTAGAGTCAGCTTCGAAACGAGGGATCAAACGTCCCAATCCGACCTCCGTAGCACCGGAAAAGTGGGTCACAACACAGTTGCACCGAGCGTGAAAATGGAAAAAATCATCGCCTCAAGATTCGCGCTTGGTCTTGATCAACGGCTCTGAACGAGCCACATAGCTCGGATCCAAAATCCGAGCGTCCTAACAACCGAGCGTGAAATTGGGGAAAAACTCCACCTCAAAATTCGTCTTCGATCACGAACAACGGATCAGATTCGCCAAACAAACCACCACCACCAAAAAACAAAAAAATAGGGGATTTAGGGGTTAACGGGTCGGGTCTGAGCCCGTTTGGATCCGAACCCGAACCACTGCCCTGTCTTCTTCTCCTTCGAGTTTTGGCACCAAAAAATCTCCTTCAACCTATGTCACCTTCTTCCAAAAAACCCAACACTGCATCTTTAATCTCTCCTCGACGAGCAGCGCACCACCGAGCTCGACCCCATCTCCTTCCCGAGCTCCTCACTCCGTCGAAGCCCCCATGCCGAGCTCCGCTCCACCATAGCTTCGACGAGCCACCTCCACTACCAAGCTCCGCAAGCTTCTCCACTGTCACCGTCCAACTCCATCAACGAGTTCCAACTCTCAGTCGAGCTCCACCACCACCTCGACGAGCTCCTCTCCTCCCCTCAATCGTCGCCGAGCTCCAACTCCCATCCGAGCTCCAACACTTTTCCTTCTTCAAAACCCCATCGACTGAGCTTCGAAAACCCATCGGCTTGCCGAGCTCCTCTAACAAGTCACGAAGCTCCGAGCTCCGAGCTCAGTTTCGCCGAGCCTCCACTCCACAGAGCTCTCGTCCCCCTCACCGTGCTCCAACCTCTCCTTCGAAAGCTTCAAACCCACTTCCGTCGTCTCCAACTTCCTCGCCAAACCCATTGCTGTTGAGCTCCATCTCCACTCTCCACCTCCTTTGCCGAAGCTCCAATGACGAGCTCCGACTCTTCCTCGTCGAACTCCGCTCTCGCCGAAGACTTCGTCGAGCTCCGTCGTCGCTAAGCTCCCCTTGACGAGCTCCAATGCCGAGTCTCCCCTTGTTGAGAACCCACTGTGCTCCGAACCCCTCGTCGAGCTCCCTTGAGCGACTCTCCTCATCGCCCATGCGGAGCCCTCCTTCGCAGTCACGAGCTCCAATACCAGCGTTGAGCTTCTCTCACAGTTGAGGACCTGAGGTGGTGCCGAAGGAAGGAGACGAAGGGCAAAGTCGAAAGGAAGAAGAGAAAAGAGCGGGAAGGGGAAAAAAATCACGTGGCGGTCAACAGTCAACGTTGACCGCGCCACGTGGCGCCTCCTCGAGCTCTCTCAGCCCCCATTCAGCGAAACCGAGGATCTGAGCTACCGACCCCGTAAACGCAGAAAAATTGTCTCTTCGCGATGCACGCTCGCTTGATCATGATCAACGCAAAAGATTGCGCCACGTGTACAGGTAAAATTTTATTTATTTATTTATTTATTTATTTATTTATTTATTTAATTGGATTAATTATTTCAAAAAATCCGAAAAAATTAATTAAAATTGTGAAAAATAATTAAAAATTCTAAAAATAATTATTAATTAAAAAAATAAATTCTGAAAATAAAAATTATTAAATTAGGATAACTAATTAAAATTTTTCGAAAATTAATTATTTAAATTTGGAAATTCAATAAAAATTCAAAAAATGATTAAAAAATAGAAAAAATTCAGAAAATCTGGAAAAATCACAAAAAATATAGAAAATTATGAGGATAATTTTGGGTATTTTACAAACTCAGATTGACACCGTTACACCTCGAGCAAGATCCAAACTCTCGTAAGAACTCCGATAAAATCTCGTACGCCATTAGAACAACAAAACTACTCCTCAAAAATTGTAAAACTCTGTCTCCAAGAGTGGGGAGCTCGTGATATGGCTAAAAATAGGATTAAATCGGGACCGTTCAAATCGGGCACGAATCTTAAAGCTCTCAAGGGTAAAACGGTAATTTCACCTACAAACGGATCTGAAATAAGAACTGGATCATTCTTCAAAGCCCAATAATCCATAGACGGATCAGTCCTATTGGGTATGGGTAGCAGCCCGCTACGAGCCAGTCTATGATACTTAAAGAGTAATTCAAATTCATGGTTATCTCTATGAAACGATTTAAACTCTACATCTTATCCAAAAACACCAAGAAGTAGAGATAAATCCTTATCTCGAAACGCGTCCCTAAAACGACTATAAATACCCCTCTTCCCCCATCGTAACAAGGTAATCAATCTTTTTCCACATAAAGCTCTTTCATAATTTTCCTGATTACTGACAAGAGTGTCGAAGGATTCGTTGCCGGGATCCATCCCGGTGTATCGAACTTTTTTTGCAGGTCAACGGCAACAGTTAGAAACCAGTCAAACGTCAGTAAAAGTCAACATGTTTGCTTTATTGTTTCCAAAAAGAATCCACAAATTTATCTGTTTGCTCCCACACCAAAATTAGCAGCAACAGGTAGTCACGTCCCTACTTTCTTGAAGATGAGTATAGAGAAGAACACTGTCAATCGCCTAAAAACTGATATAAAGCAACTAAATCATAAGCTATCTGAGCTGCAAGCATTGTGGGAGGGGAAGGAAACTGAAATATTGCACTTGAAAAGCGTCACTACATCCTCAATGAAGTTTTCAGTTGTTCAAAAGACCTCTGTGAGTGATATATCAAATGAGACTTCTTCAAAGGATAATGGAAGCAGTCATTTAGTGACAAGTGTTCATGTAATTGCTGCTAATTCTTCTCCCAATCTCGAAGAAAAGATATCGAGAGATTTTAATGGGGAAACATCAAGTTCGGCTGGCTACCAAGATGAATCCAGTTTATTTAAGTTAGAACCTGTTTAAAGTTCATTAAGTAGCCTCTCAACTAAGGAGTATGAAACGCTACAATATATTGCAGGGCAGAAATTATGTCACTTGATTGGGAATGCAGATCCGATCATTTGTTGCTCATTGACACAGTTGATGGTGGGATTAAAGCTTGGGACGTTGATCCTTCTCTTTGTGGCTGCTCTTGATGTAGTTAGTTCCCAATTCCATGGGCCAACTATTCTAGAGTTAAAGGTAGACGGACTGCTACTATGAGATGGGAAAGAGACATTTTGTTTCAATAGTAACTCATTATATTTTAGTCATGGAAGCTACTGTCATCAAAGAGGTTAGTGCTCATACGAATTTTTGCAAAGCTCCTTGTATTCGACTTGAGAGGAGGAAGATGCATGGGAAGAGTATTGAGAGATTTTATGATCATTTACAACCCACCATGGAAGCACTTTTTAATGGGGGAAGGAATGATCCAATCCCGTAATTGGATTCAGTTCAAGTGGTTCTCTGTGTGGTGTTGTTGCCTCTATTTGGAAGAAGAAGAAGAAGAAGAGAACGTTGTCACATATGTGTCCTACTCCCTTTCGTTTCAGTCCTTGGGAAAATATTAATTCTTGTTGGGTGTATTTACTTAATTGCTTGTATTCTTACAGTTCAGTCCTGTAAATGAGTGGTGGGTCCCAGCTTCTAAGAACCAACCGATCGAGATTCTTACAGTACAAGCACATGTGTTATAAGCACGTGCTCAATATGTATTCATGGAAGCTGGATAAATGGAATTTTTGCCTACATAGGCCACTTTTTGAAAATATTTGTGTTTTTGGGCCAGTTTTCCAACTATTAGCATTTTTGGGCTACTCTGTACCACGTCAGCAACGGCCGCTATTCCCAATAGCGGTCTCTTCATTTTCGAGGTCGCTAATGGAAATAGCGGCCTATGTTTTAATTCTTTTTTGAAATTTTTGTTTAATGACGCTATTCCCACTAGCGATCTTAGTATATATGAGGTCACTGATGGGATTAGCGACCTGAAATGAATGTATTGAGACACTTAGCGATTACCAACGAGGTTTTGTTCTCTTTGGAAAAAAATTAAAACTGAGCTAGTTATTGGGAATAGCGACCTTAGTATATATGAGGTCGCTGATGGAATTAGCGACCTCAAATTAATGTATTGAGACACCTAACGATTTCTATAGAGTTTTTGCACTCTTTGGAAGAAAAAAAATTAAAATTGTGGTCGCTACTTCATATATACTAAGGTCGCTTGTGGGATAGCGACATTAAATAAAAAAATTCCTAAAAAAAAAACATAGGTCACTATTCCCATTAGCGACCTCGAAAATGAAAAGGCCGCTATTGGGAATAGCGACCGCTGCTGACGTGGCACGGAATAGCCCAAAAATGCTAATAGTTGGGAAACTGACCCAAAAATATAAATATTTTCAAAAAGTAGCCTATGAAGGCAAAAAAGTCGGATAAATGCCCCATCTTGGAACAGATTTCATATAGAATTGATATTCTCTTCTGTTCATCGTCTTCTTCCTTCACTCATTCTTGAACCCCAAACCCTAGATTTGGTGTTGGTCGAATGCCGAGAAGACAACTTGCCGCGTCCGCGTCCAACTACGCTGCCGGAAGTCGAGTTGGAACAGATTGGAACTCACCGAATCTAGAGGTGATTAAGAATAAAGAAGACGAAGAGGGAGAGTGGATCTTATATCAATCTAAGTAAGCAAAGAAGGCGGCAAGAAGAAGCTCATCGAAATCTAACCCGGTGAGAGAGGAGAGGGGGCTTCAATGCTATAAGTGTGCCGCTAAGGGGCACACCATCAATCAATTGAAGTATTGTATTATAAGAACTAAAACCTATTATATTTAACATAACCAAAATTAGGGTTTTGAAAAGGGAAATGGACATACTTTGATGCAGTTCTCCGTAATGTGAATGGGTTCATGGCTGCCGTTAGTTGGCGGCTCCTAAGAGCAGAACTGAGAAGGAGAGAGTTGTACTGGATTTTGGATGTTAGGAACCTAGGAGAACTCACCCTTAAAAGCTAGCTGTTAAGGGGAGGGAGCCCAAGTTTATAACTACCCAACATTGGTTCCCCATATAACCGATGTGGGACTAATTTTGGATCATAACATTCCACCCCACCACGCTTCCGTAACCCGCCGCCCTCGGCGGTATTCACTCTAGCGACACTGGCCCGGCCCGGACCTACCAGTAATTTTAATCCAGCCTCTAGGTAGCCCTTTCCGACTCTCGGCGGCTTTCACTCTAGCGTCTAGGTAGCCCTTTCCGACTCTCGGCGGCTTCACTCTAGCGTCTAGGTAGCCCTTTCCGACTCTCGGCGGCTTTCACTCTAGCGACACTGGCCCAATCCGGGTCTACCAGTAATTTTAATCCAGCCTCTAGAGCAAATTAAGAAGCATGGGGTTGGCTCTGATACCAATTGTTAGGAACCTAGGAGAACTCACCCTTAAAAGCTAGCTGTTAAGGGGAGGGAGCCCAAGTTTATAACTACCCAACATTGGTTCCCCATATAACCGATGTGGGACTAATTTTGGATCATAACATTGGAGGTGACGAACGGCGTTAAACGGCGAAATAGGGATCCCGACCTGGCGACCTCTATCGATCTCTCCAATTCTCTGCTAGCTGTCTGGTTCGCTCTTCCTCTTTCTCGATCTTTTATTGTCGGGTCGGATTTTGCTTCGTAGATTCGTACCGGTTCATCCTATTTATTAATTCGAAATTTTTGATTAATTTTAGTTATTTATGACAATTGTGAGGATAGGCGAACACTGTTGACGGTTTGGCCGAGTGGTCTAAGGCGCCAGATTTAGGCTCTGGTCCGGAAGGGCGTGGGTTCAAATCCCACAGCCGTCATTTTTAATTTTTCTAGTATTTATTATTTTTAATAGCGACTAACTCTATTCCCTTCTCATCTTTTTCTTTTACTTCATAGTTTTAACTTCATTATCATTCTCAACTGTAATCAATCACTTTTACTTTATTCCATTCAATTTTTGCATTACCTATTTCTTAATATAATTAACCTTTTTAAAACTATTTTTTGCAAATTACATTATTTTTAACATAAATTGATGATAAAAATAAAACAAAATAATGACTTGCATAGTCACCCTATTCACTTTTTTACTTCATTTCTTGCAAATTACATTCTTTTAACATTAAAAAAAAACTAATAATTTACACATGTGATTCACGTCTTAATAATTATATATTTTTTAAAGTAAAATTTTGACGTAGTCCGACCTCGAATCAAATACCTCTTTTATATTAGTTATGTACGAACAATGTACATTTTGATAAAATAATTTTATAATAAAAACTCTGACGTAATGATGACTCAAACCTGAAATTTTCTTCATGTTAATTATGTACGTGTGTCAGATACATTGATAGATTGACAAATGACACTAAGGTCTTCTTCTATTATAATATTAGAAATTAGAGATTAGAGATCTATCTCTATTTGCAAAGCAAAGCGTAAAATTGTATGGTTTAACTTCATGGTCCCTGTCAAATGTAAGCAATTATTCCTCATCAATCTTCAACACTAGAGTTCGTCTTTGAAAGTATATACAAAGCAACGACAGAAAAGTGTATCTCAATACCATACATGTTGACCATATCATATGGACTTATTTCGTCCATGCTAACTAAGGCTGTCAATTGACCCGAGCCCGATCCGAGCCCGATCAAGTCCGACCCGTTTTTAGTAGGACTTGGGCCTGAATTTTTTTATTTTTTTCGGACCCGGGCTCAACAAATAAGCCCGATTACATTTTCGGGCCGGGTTCGGGTGTGTATGAGTCCGACCCGAACCCGATCCGATTTATATAAGTCTAATAAATACTCCCCGTCCCTTCATCTCTCTCACCTTTTCTTGTCTAATAAATGCACAAGAATGCTGAATGTGCATTCCGTTCTGAAATGAAGAGAAAATATGGTTCATGCGCATTAATTCCCTTCATCTCTCTCACCTTTGGCAAATATGGTGCATCGAAGAAAGCATATGCTGGAATGGAAGGACAAGGAGATGAAAGAGTATAAGCACCTTTTTAAGCAATCTTTTCAATGGCTCAATATCTGGCCTTCAACTTGGACTTTGCAGAACACACCGCTAATTATATACCACTAAAGCCTCTAGGTCCGTATAATGGGAAATTAAGAATCTGGATCCTCGTTTGCATGGGAAGTAAAGCATGGGAATATATGATACAGGTTACTGCCAATATAAATGCTGAACAGTGTATCAAACCATATGATGCCAATGTTCATGGAAAATATTATTTGGTCATTTCAAACACTGAACACTGAAAGTGGGTCAGTTTAGTCATTATTTGTTTCCACTGTAAGAAGGATCAAAAATTTCAAAAGTAGCACTTCATCATCATCTATGTATTTTTTTAGCAATTGGGTAAATCGGGCCGGGTTTGGGCTTTTTTGGTTAATTCGGGCTCGGGCTTGGGCCTGTATTTTGGAGCCCGATGCAAAATCGGGCCGGGCTTGGACCCAAAAAATAAATCCGGGCTCGGGCTCGGGCTTATATAAGTCCGGCCCAAGTCTGGCCCGTTGCCACCCCTAATGCTAACCATGATATGTGGACTTATTTGGATTACTTACGACAATCCTCTTCAAATAGTAATAAAATCCTTCCCCTTCTTATTAACATAATCACCCATTTTTGAACTAAATTTGCATAATTTCCCAATTATCATTTACCTTATTTTTGTAAATTACCATTTTTTTAATACAAAATAAATAAAATAGAAATTATGTGAAAGGGTTTCATTTTCTCAAAGGTTAGGCAGCGCTGGGATTGATGTAGAAGTTAAATTACTTAGGAAAACATATTTTTCATAAAAATTCATATTCACTAAACTTGTTAGGTTGCTTGTACTGAAGAAAAAAACTTACAGTTAAAAAGTTAAAAATTTTGTTTAGATGAAAGAAAAAAAAATTGAAAATTAAAAGATAATATAAGATAAACTAAAAATAACAAATAAAATTATAATAAACGAGTTTTTTCACCGTATTCTACACTTTTTAAGAAGAAAAAGTTTTGAGGGGAACTTGCAACATCATATGGTGGAAAAAAATTTCAACTATTTTTTCTGTATGTCAAGCCCAAAAAAATGCATCAAAACATATTTTTCACAATTTTCCCTCATTTTACATCAATCCAAACACTCCCTTATTATCTTTTAGATCATTCTCTAAAATTGGTTGTATGAACTAATATGTAATTGCCATATTTATTGGGGACCCGAATGGAATAGTTTTGCGTTGAATGAAAAGCACCTAAAATTTTCGCTTTACTGTTTTCTTCTTCTTCCTAATCGATTAATCTCAGAAACAACGGCGAGATTTCAAACCCTCGCCAACCCTGATTTCTTTCCAAAATGACCAACTTTTTGGAAGTATTTACCAAACTGATCCACTAGCGAAACTATTTACCAAACTGACCTACTTGCTATCTCAAATAGCGAGTTTGGTGAAAAATCCCTCGCTGTTTGAGATAGTAAGTGTAGGCTTAGGGGTTTCTCCATAACTTCAAAAAAAAAACTTAAGGAAAAAACCATCGCTGTTTGAGATAGTAAGTGTAGGCTTAGGGGTTTTTCCATAACTTGAAAAAAAAACTTTAAAAAAAAATACCGAAGTCAGACTCGTTGTTTCAAACAGCGAGCATAGTTGGACCACACTCGCTGTTTGAGATAGCGAGCCTGTTTGAGATAGCGAACCTGACTCGCTGTCTCTTTCTCTCATATCTTGAATTCCTCTTTCTCCATCCTCTCTCCACTCCCACTCCCAACTCCGAAACCCAAAACTTTAACTCCAAATTTGACCTCTCACCCACAAAAATCCACCAAAATCTATTCCAAACTACTTCATCCCTCACAACCCTCTCTCCTCTCACTCTCAAAACCTTAAACCAATCATCCAAGATCCCCAATTTTGTTGAATTCGGGAACGTATAAAGATGATTGCGGTGGAAGCAAGTTCATTGATCTCATCCTCATTCTCTACCTCCTAAAGCACTCATCTATCGTATGGTATGTCTTCATACGTTTGCTTTTTTTATTTTGGGTTAATTATGATCGTGGGTTTGTTAGATTTCGGATGTTGACAAATGGTGTTGTTGAAATTGGAATTTTCGGATTTGTGTAGTTGGAATTGGGTTGTCAAAGTGTGATTTGTGGGATGATCTAGCTTGTTCATTGAATTAGTTTGGAATGTACATTATTAGAACGTTAGTATGTAATGTTGGTAAATATTGTTGTCAGATCAATGAGTTATTGGATTGGGTTTGTGGGATCAATAGATTGTTGATAAATATTCTTTCTTCATTGAATTGTTCATAATGAGTTGTTTATTTAGCTTTAGTTTGTCAAGGGTTGTTAAATGGGTTGATTTGTTAGTGCATTGGTGTTAAATTGTTGATAATGATATGTGCTTGGTCAACTTCTTAAATTATATTTGGAGGTTATATTTGTTAGGTAATTTTGTTTTTTAAAGTGTTGAATTATTGTCACGCCCTGCTTCCTAAAAATAAGGAATGCAGGCACGTGACACGGCCCAGCGAATGACTTGCGTCATCCATAGGCTGTTATTGATCCAACTCAAGAATATAAAAAGAAGTAATACAACCACGCATGCAATGAAAGAATAATCCTATAAATAACAACATTGAATATTAAGCATAAAAATAACCAACATCAAAATAATCCAATGTCTGGAACATAAGAAGTTACCAAATAGCTCGAGAGACTCCTGCTCCAATCCTAGAGGAAATGCTCACCAATGCCTCCGGGCAATTCTCCTTGTTTACCTGTAACTGGATCAACTAGAGTGGAAAAGAAAATGTCCTTAGAGCAAGTCATGGACAGCAAGTAGAGAAACAGAGAACAATGACAATAACGGTGTAACGATAAATAGAATGGACGATGAAATCAATTGTGTTGAACAGTGACCAGGCGATAACAGTACAATGTACTATAACGATGGTTTATAACGATAACAATAAACAATAACAATAATAGTAAATAATAACGATAACACTGTTCAATGAAAAGATGACAATATGCAATGACAATGCGATGCAAATTTTAAGTCTATTATTCATTTTTTAATCCTAGCTAATGCACGTACTACTGTGTCCTATGTGTGCCGTACCACAGGTTCGATACATACAATCAATTTCGTTTAGACTAAGGTGGTAGATTCTATAGTTCATGTATTGGGTATGATGACGATAACGGTAATAACACTGAACATGTATAATTTCTAATACGATGCCGATAACGATAAAACACTGAACATGTGTAATTTCTTACACGAAGCCAATAACGGTAAAACACTAGACATGTGTAATTTCTTACACGATGCCAATAACAATAATAATCACTGGCCATCATCTGAGTACGGTCGCTATATTGTCAACTACTCTAGTCAATCCTTAACCCCGGCTTTATTAACATTCTTTATTCAATTAACATACAAATATGAGATTAATAAGTGTGACGGTGTAAAAATGGCCTGAGGCCCAACCAGGGCCCAATACAATTCCCACTCAGAAAGGTAAAGATAGCAACCTGGTTCGGCTCCGGATCACTTCAGGGTCGGTGCCGAACCTCGTGTTTGCCCTCACGGTGCCGGCCTCCTCGTACTGACGAGCCTCAGTAGCCCTCGGAGTCCGATCCGGAGCAGTCCCACAGGCCGTCCCCCCTCTCTGGCGGGGCAGAAGGATGACCTGGCGCAGCCTAGGCCCTCCGATTCCCCCCAGAGGCACAGGGGGCTCACGATGGGCCACGTCAGCTCCAAATACCGCCAAGGGTTTCGCCACGTCAGCCCTATACCACTCCTGGTATCGCCACGTCCGCCCTAAACCCCCTGGGCCTTCTGCCACGTCAGGCCCATGGGCTTTCGGATCCAAACCCGGCCCCCAAGTGGAACCAAACCCGGTTGGGATTCTCTATAAATACTAGACCCACACCCACCTTTTGAGGTAATCAATCTTTTGCCACTTAAATATACCTAGTTATTGCTACTCTCTCACAGAGACTGACTAGAGCGTCGGAGGGTCCGCCACCGGGACAAACCCCGGTGTTTCAGGACCGTCTGCAGGTACACAAGACCTCGGATCCGACCCTTCCGATCCGAGCCCAACCTTCAACCTCTTTCCGAGCTCATCGTAGGTCCCAGAAGGTCAACTGAAGGTTGGCAGACGAGCGGCAATCTCCTTCAATACAAATTGAGTCCGAACTCACACCTGGTGCTTCCACACGTTTCTCAGAAATAAACGGCATCAGGTTGGCGCCGTCTGTGGGAACCAGCTGCTCCAGAAGCCGATCCGACCCAGACCCTCAAAGGCCATCGACAGCCGAACCCTCATGGCCTCCAAAGGCAAGGGGGCTGCTTCCTCCGTCAACCAACGGGACTCGCCCCCACCCACTGATAAAGCCAGGCCGCGCACGTCGAAACACAAGGCTCCCTCTCGGGAGTCCCAAAGAAGCGTCGGCCGGCCAGCCCAGCCCGACCTCCGGGAATAATCCTCAACCGCAAGATTATCCGCAGCAGGGGAAGGGCCGCTTCCAACCCGGTCCCGAACCATCCTAGGCCGCCGCCTGAGGTACGAAGACCCGCGCTCAGCCGAGTCGGAAGACAACCCTCGGACCGGCCAAACCGGGTCGAAGGAGCCCCCGTCACTCACAAGGAGTTCCAAGACTTCCGAAGAGAAATTCTGGGAGCCCTCCGACGGACCCCCAGGGAAGAAACCCCCCATTCCCAAACAGGGTCGGACGCCGAAGCCAGCGCGTCCCGCCCTTCAACAATCCAACCGGAAGACGATGACGTACTCCTAAGGCGCCTACAAGAAATGGAGGACCGCCTCGATCACATAGGGGACGGCGGCCAAAGAGTGCCTCAGGGGTACAGACCTGTCCGTCCTCCCTTCTCCGCCCCCATCCTCCAAGCAGAAATATCCCGGAATTTCCGACCCCCTCAATTCGAGACCTACGATGGCGAGGGAGATCCTGCTGATCACATGGAGGGTTTCAAAACCCTCATGATGATTCACAGCGCCTCGGATCCCCTGCTCTGCCGAGCCTTCCCTGCCACCCTTCGGGGTCCTGCTCGCGAGTGGTTCTCGAAACTCGCCCCCGGCTCCATTTACTCCTTCGACCAACTCGAGGGCAATTTTCTTGCCCATTTTGTCACTAGCCGGAAGGCCGAAAGGACCAGCGCCTCATTACTTGGGCTCAAGCAGATAGAGGGGGAATCACTCAGGGTATTCGTCCGGAGATTTACCGCTGAGGCAAGGTCGGTCTCCTCCCTCGACCCAGCGTCGCTTCAGCGGCATTCCGACACAACGTCCGCCCCGGACAGCTGAAGGCTTCTCTGGCCAAGAGACCCCCCGTCGACTTTCCCGACCTCCTTAATAGGGTCGAGAAATACATTAGGGCAGAAGAGGCCCTTAATCCCGAAGATGCCAGGGATCCCACCGGGAAAGGAAAGCGGAAGACCGAGGAAGTCGAACCACCAAAGAAAGCTCCAAGGGACCCGGGGGCCATGAAGAAGGTCCCGCCAGTCCCCCGCTTCGAGAGGTACACTCCCCTGACGCATAACATATCCGCCATCCTCTTGGAAATCGAAGACAAGGGCATTGTCCGACTACCCCCCCGATCTAATAACAACAAGAATCGAGACCAGCGCTTTTACTGCCGCTTCCACAGAGATCACGGGCACGAGACCGACCAATGCCGAGCCCTGAAAGACGAAATTGAAGAACTCATTTCCAGAGGGTACCTCCGAGAATTTACCCGAGAAGGCCCACGGGATCGGCGAGACGCTAGGAACCGGAGGCAATCGCCTCCGAACCCTCCTCCAAACCAGACCCAGGGTCGGGACCCCGATTCCGAGGGAGCCGCAGATATCCCTTTCATCTTGCACTGCGTCCACGGAGGGCCGATGGGAGGTGAATCAAAAACTTCCAGAAAAGCCTTCATCCGAGAGGTGAACGCTGTCAGAGACAACCCCTCGCCCAAACTGCAATCAAGGCCGGTCTCCTTCTCAGGGGAAGACCTTGAAGGTGTTCGCTTGCCCCACTGCGATGCCCTCGTCATTAACCTTCACATGGCTAATTGTGAAGTCCGCAGGATCCTCGTCGACAACGGTAGCTCGGTGAATATTCTTTTCCTCGAAGCCTTCGAAAATCTCAGGTTACCCCGAGGCAAACTCAAGCCAGCCGGGTACACCCTGCACGGGTTCTCAGGCGTCCCTGTCGTAATAGAAGGGATTGTTACCCTCGACGTTACCGCCGGGTCGACTCCTGTCAAGAGGACCGAATCCATGGACTTCATGGTGGTCAACGTCAATGCGGCTTACAACGCCATACTTGGCCAGCCTGGACTATGCTCCCTACAAGCAGTGCCTTCGGCTTACCATCTGAAGCTCAAGTTTCCCACCCCTCAAGGAGTCGGCATCGTCCGAGGCAGCCAAGAAGCAGCGCGATCATGCTACATGACCACCGTCGGGGGAGGTGTGTTCCCCCTCGACGCCGAACGAGCATAGATTATGGCCCGGCTAAATGTAAATCTGTTTTTGTGTAAACCCTCGTTTGTAAAGGGCTGCCTTAGCGGCCCTCCCTACCTTATACTAAAAATATCCCTTTTTGTCCGAACCCAAATGTCTCGATAATCTCAATACGAGTCCGGACCGAAGGTCCTTCCTAAGGCCCCACTTCGATCCCTCGCGGAACGATGGAGCCAGACCTTGCCTCCGACATTGCGTACTACACTACTGGCCGGAGCGAGGAAGGAAAAGGATTCTTCTTTCATACCCCTTTATTTTCGTTCCAAAGAGAAAAAATAAAACGAAAGAAAAATAAAGACCGTTACAAGACCGCTCCACTCATCTCAAATCAGGAAGATCAGGGCCCCTCGGGCCCAACGAGGGACGAAGAGTACTTCGACCAAGCAACTAGGGGCCCCTCCCCTCGTTGTGGTATTCCTTAGCCTCAGCCACAATCGACACTCCAGCCACAGAACTCTGGGCGTCATCCGGTCGCGCCCACTGCAACAGCAGCAGCGCAGAGGGAACCCCCTTCGCCTGTCGACCCACGGAGGAAGAGAACGAGGCACCCAACATCGCCTTGTAACGAGGCATCTCCATCTCCTTCTCCACAAAGACGTCGCGAGGTAACCCCCCAGGAGAGGACCTCGGCACCAAGGTACTAAGCCCGGCCTGTCTAAGGTCCGCACTGCCGAGCTCCCGATCCCACATCGCTCTTCTCAACCGGCGCGTCTCCGCACTTAAGACGGCGGACTTATTCCGATAAAAGTTACAAGCCTCATCAGTGTCCCGGGCCCCCCTTCGATGACGAGCCAGTGTGGCCGCCAGGACCTTAACCTTACTCCGGAGTCGCGCCACATAGAAACTACGGGAGTCCCCCTCAGGGAGGAGAGCCGCGACCTACAAGATAACCAACCAACTCAACACACATTCTCAAGAAGATTCAGAAATGTCCGAGGACAAAACAACCGGCCGGTCAAAAAACTTTTCTTGCCACTATAAATCCAGGTGTTTCTTACAAAAAATGCGGTGGCCAGTCCGCGGGAGGCAAACACAATCGAGGGAGAGAAAAAGAAAGACAAAAATTACACAACTCATTGACCCACCTCCGCGCCGACGGACGGATCCACGGGAGCGTCGGCCGATGGGTCGACGGCGGGCCCTTCTTCGCCAGGAGTCTTCGACGTCCCCTCAATCTCCATATCATACTCAAACTTGGACAAATCGAGGGCCGGGAAGAAGTGCCTCACGTGGCTGAGGGCCCTCTCATAGCTTTTGTCCTGGGCCGCGATCACCATCTGCTGGCCCGTATTCAGCACCTCCTTCGCCTCCTTGGTGAACTTCGTCTTCAGGGAGGCCATCTTCTTCTCCCACTCCACATCCTTGGCCTTGAGCTGGAGCTCCAGCTGCTGCTCTCTCTTATGCGAACCCTCGAGTTCGATTCGCATCTCCTTCATCTCCAGCTCGCTCTTTTCCGCTCGAGCTCGCTCTTGAGCCAGGGACGCCTCGTACAGGTTCTTCATGTTGGCCCCCTGTATGCAAGCCTACAACCAACGGCAGACAAAGATCAGGCCTCGGCACAAAAATCAACAAGGAGGGACAGAGTCGACAGACTTACCTGCACAGTGGCCTGCGCCAGGCGGGCGAACGCCACCTCTACGGGCTCACCCTCCATCGCCTTGCGATCGCGAGGGGTCGCCAGCTTTTTCACCACTTCAACGGCTTGGGCCTCCTCTGTCAGGCGGTCCCCCATCAGAACCGACCAGTCAGGAGCCCACCGTTGCCGCAACAGCTCCACCACCGGATCCTCTTCCTCGGCCTCGACCCAGGGACCTTTCCCCTTGTCGAGAACAGGGGCCCCCGCTAGGCCCTGACCCTTCGAAGAAGCCACACCCTTGCTCGTCTCGGAGCGACCCCTCTTGGTCCTCGGCTCGAGTTGGACTTCCGAAATGATTAGGGACGACCCCCTCGGCCTCTTCGCCGCCTCCTTCTCAGCCTTCTCCTTCCTCATGGCGAGCCTCTTTGCCTTGATCGACGCCTCGTCCATACCTGCGGGAAAAACCATTAAGAGCAATGAGCAAGAAAGCAAGAAAGGACCCAGAGGAAAGGAACAACTACATACACATAACAGCTGGGCTCAGTCCAGCGCTCGCCAGAGTGGTCTCCGTCACCTCCGTCCAATCAATACTAGGTGACTGGCGGAGGCGCTCGACAAACCCCCATTCATCTGCCAACAGATCCCCCTGCCTCGGCGGTTGGTGGTTCGGCTTGGAGTGATTCCATCGAGTGGGAATGTCCCATGGCTCTTCACTCCGGATCACCAAATATTTCTCCTTCCATCCCTTGATGGAATCCGGGTGGTGGCGAACGACCTTCCCCCCACTCCGGGGAGAGATATAGTATACACCCTCGGCCGACGAATTGACCATCAACATCGCACGGAACACATTCAGCCGCAGGGGTACTTGCTGTTCCTCGCACATCAGCACAAAGCAGATAATCTGCTTCCAAGAGTTCGGCCCGTACTGCATGGGCGCCAAGGAGATCCAGTTCAACACGTCCCTAATGAACGGGTGGATTGGCAACCTCAGGCCAGAGATGAAAGCGTCCACTGGGAAGACACAGTACCAAGCTGATAAGGGATCGGTGGGGCACAGAGTAGAGCTCGGCATCAGCAGTTCGTAACCAGGCCCTATATGATACGCCAGCTGCAGAACCTCCAAATCCCCGTCCTCCAAAACGGTCAAGATCGCGTCCATCATCACCCTCCTCCGGCTCGGCGAAGAGGGTTGCACTCCGAAGAACTCCTGGTCAGAAAGGTCGTCGGGATACTGACGGAAATGCTTCGGCTGAACGGGCGAACCCGTCATCAGATTACGGAAAACAGGCGCCTTGCTCGAACCGCCGGTCCTCGACCCCGGTTTTCCTGGGGCCCTCTTCTCCTTCTTGACTCGCTCCGACGGTCCTCGACCCTGAGCGGTGGATCTCCTCGCTATATTACCCTCGCCCCTCTCCTCATCGGAAGACAGCTCCAGCACGCGAATGCCGTCCGAACCCTCGCCGGCTCCCTCCGACCCGCTACTCTCCACCACAAAGGGACGTCGGGAACGCGACGGCCTCGTCTTGTGTACCGCTTCCCCCTCACCTACTGAGTCCTCCAAAGAAACCGAGCCAGTAGGGCCCACAACGGGCACCGACCCCTCCTCGAACACGGGCTCTTCCCACGACGTCGACGGAGAGTCAGGCTTTACTTCCCCCCTGGACGACGACGCCGACGAACTGGACTGAGCCCTATCCATCTGTGCCTAAAGATAAAACAAACTTACCAAACTAACCTGGGACCGCTTCGGGAAGGCGAGCCGAGTACGGCAAACTGCAAGAACAATCGCTGAAGGGTTGGGAGATTTTTTGAAGAAGAAAGCAGCAAGATTGAAGTGGGCGAAAGGGAAAAAGAGGGGAATACTTATATAAGGGAAGAACGGCTCCTCGACTTCCGCGATTACTGTTCACTGATTGACGCACAACTGCCGCCTGGAAAATCGCGCCGCGTCCTCGAAACCTGTGCGGAGGACGTCATCAGACGCCAGACTGACAGCCCAACTCTGAGATCGGTTCGGGTGGAATACGCGACGGAGAAAACATTTTTACTTAAGGTTTAAGGCGCCGTCATATGACAGACGCCCCGGGCTCCAGCGCTCGACCAGTTCCCCTCTCACCCTCGAGCAGCCCGGGGCTTACAGCTTCGGCAGCCGAAACCCCGAACAGTTCGAGGGTGGGACAGAAACCGCCATCGCCTGCAGCCCTATCAAGACAGACTGACCGACCCCCGATGGGTGGTGGTCCCCCCATCCGAGGCCCCTCAGCCCCAAGACCGGAATACGGTTGGTGCATCTTTTCGTCTGGATCTCCCCCAGGCCAAACATCCATGACAGGGTAGTCTGACCCGAAAAGGGATCCAGACGGCAAAACCACCACCAATCCGAAGCTCCTCTTCCAACAGCACGGATCTCGGCCGTTACCCCTCTCGCCCTGATCTCCCATAGATCTGGCTGCCGTATCAAGGTCCATCAGATCCAAGAGAAGATACGGGCGGCAGAGTAACCACCTCTCCGACACTGCTAGGGTCGAAAATATCAGCAAAAGACAGGCGTCCGCCGAAGCAGACACCTCCGAGGGCCAATGGGCCACCCCTGTTTTGATCATATCTACGATGGAGGGGAGAGGTATTTACAACCTCCCCCAGGGACTAACCGTTCGGGCGCGGGGAAGGTCAATCAACGGAAAACCATGCACCATCTACATTTATTAGGCGGCGCCATTAAATGCCCCTAGGAAATTGGACCATCACACCGTTCTCGGAGAGCCTTCAATACTCCACAGGAATGGTGGGATATCCCCGCTCAATCACTCTAGGGCGCCAACTGATCGCCATCCCCCTTGTTAGCCCGAAATCCCTCGACCAGCTCGAGGTCAGATCTAGCACCAGGGTAGTCTTCTCAGGAAGGCTTCACGGCTCGCCCTCGCCCTTGCCTTCCAAGTAATCCCTCGCCAAGCTCGAGGTCAGGTCTGGCACCAGGGTGGTCTTCTCAGGAAGGCCAACGGCTCGCCACCCCCCTTGTTGGCCCATAATCCCTCGACCGGCTCGAGGTCGGGTCCGGCACCAGGGGAGTCTTCTCAGGAAGGCTTCACGGCTCGCCATCGCCCTTGCCTTCCAGTAATCCCTCGCCAAGCTCGAGGTCAGGTCTGGCACCAGGGTGGTCTTCTCAGGAAGGCCAACGGCTCGCCACCCCCCTTGTTGGCCCATAATCCCTCGACCAGCTCGAGGTCGGGTCCGGCACCAGGGGAGTCTTCTCAGGAAGGCTTCACGGCTCGCCATCGCCCTTGCCTTCCCGTAATCCCTCGCCAAGCTCGAGGTCAGGTCTGGCACCAGGGTGGTCTTCTCAGGAAGGCCAACGGCTTGCCACCCCCCTTGTTGGCCCATAATCCCTCGACCGGCTCGAGGTCGGGCCTGACACCAGGGGAGTCTTCTCAGGAAGGCTTCACGGCTCGCCATCGCCCTTGCCTTCTCGTAATCCCTCGCCAAGCTCGAGGTCAAGTCTGGCACCAGGGTGGTCTCCTCAGGAAGGCCAACGGCTCGCCACCCCCCTTGTTGGCCCATAATCCCTCGACCGGCTCGAGGTCGGGTCTGGCACCAGGGGAGTCTTCTCAGGAAGGCTTCACGGCTCGCCATCGCCCTTGCCTTCCAGTAATCCCTCGCCAAGCTCGAGGTCAGGTCTGGCACCAGGGTGGTCTTCTCAGGAAGGCCAACGGCTCGCCACCCCCCTTGTTGGCCCGTAATCCCTCGACCTGCTCGAGGTCAGGTCTAGCACCAGGGTAGTCTTCTCAGGAAGGCCTCATGACTCGCCATCTCATTTCTACAACCATAAGCACTCCTCCATGGCTAGCTCCCGCACCCCCTGCAGGAGTGGGGGGCTTGTGTGACGGTGTAAAAATGGCCTGAGGCCCAACCAGGGTCCAATACAATTCCCACTCAGAAAGGTAAAGATAGCAACCTGGTTCGGCTCCGGATCACTTCAGGGTCGGTGCCGAACCTCGTGTTTGCCCTCACGGTGCCGGCCTCCTCGTACTGACGAGCCTCAGTAGCCCTCGGAGTCCGATCCGGAGCAGTCCCACAGGCCGTCCCCCCTCTCTGGCGGGGCAGAAGGATGACCTGGCGCAGCCTAGGCCCTCCGATTCCCCCCAGAGGCACAGGGGGCTCACGATGGGCCACGTCAGCTCCAAATACCGCCAAGGGTTTCGCCACGTCAGCCCTATACCACTCCTGGTATCGCCACGTCCGCCCTAAACCCCCTGGGCCTTCTGCCACGTCAGGCCCATGGGCTTTCGGATCCAAACCCGGCCCCCAAGTGGAACCAAACCCGGTTGGGATTCTCTATAAATACTAGACCCACACCCACCTTTTGAGGTAATCAATCTTTTGCCACTTAAATATACCTAGTTATTGCTACTCTCTCACAGAGACTGACTAGAGCGTCGGAGGGTCCGCCACCGGGACAAACCCCGGTGTTTCAGGACCGTCTGCAGGTACACAAGACCTCGGATCCGACCCTTCCAATCCGAGCCCAACCTTCAACCTCTTTCCAAGCTCATCGTAGGTCCCAGAAGGTCAACTGAAGGTCGGCAGACGAGCGGCAATCTCCTTCAATACAAATTGAGTCCGAACTCACACCTGGTGCTTCCACACGTTTCTCAGAAATAAACGGCATCAATAAGGGACACTAGAAAGATGACAAAACAACCCTAAGATCATGCAATATACTCTATATAATTTAAATGCACCAAATATAACATTATATATTCAATTCCATATTATTAAACATAGGAACCCAATCCTGAACAGCAGTAGGTTGCTGTGACAGTGTAAAAATGGCCTGAGGCCCAACCAGGGCCCGATACAATTCCCACTCAGAAAGGTAAAGATAGCAACCTGGTTCGGCTCCGGACCACTTCAGGGTCGGCGCCGAACCTCGTGTTTTTCCTCACAGTGCTGGCCTCCTCGTACCGACGAACCTCAGTAACCCTCGGAGTCCGATCCGGGGCAGTCCCACAGGCCGTCCCTCCTCTCTGGCGGGGCAGAAGGATGACCTGGCGCAGCCTAGGCCCTCCGATTCCCCCCAGAGGCACAGGAGGCTCACGATGGGCCACGTCAGCTCCAAATACCGCCAAGGGTTTCGCCACGTCAGCCCTATACCACTCCTGGTATCGCCACGTCCGCCCTAAACCCCCTGGGCCTTCTGCCACGTCAGGCCCATGGGCTTTCGGATCCAAACCCGGCCCCCAAGTGGAACCAAACCCGGTTGGGATTCTCTATAAATACTAGACCCACACCCACCTTTTGAGGTAATCAATCTTTTGCCACTTAAATATACCTAGTTATTGCTACTCTCTCACAGAGACTGACTAGAGCGTCGGAGGGTCCGCCACCGGGACAAACCCCGGTGTTTCAGGACCGTCTGCAGGTACACAAGACCTCGGATCCGACCCTTCCGATCCGAGCCCAACCTTCAACCTCTTTCCGAGCTCATCGTAGGTCCCAGAAGGTCAACTGAAGGTCGGCAGACGAGCGGCAATCTCCTTCAATACAAATTGAGTCCGAACTCATACCTGGTGCTTCCACACGTTTCTCAGAAATAAACGGCATCAGGTTGGCGCCGTCTGTGGGAACCAGCTGCTCCAGAAGCCGATCCGACCCAGACCCTCAAAGGCCATCGACAGCCGAACCCTCATGGCCTCCAAAGGCAAGGGGGCTGCTTCCTCCGTCAACCAACGGGACTCGCCCCCACCCACTGATAAAGCCAGGCCGCGCACGTCGAAACACCGGGCTCTCCCTCGGGAGTCCCAAAGGAGCGTCGGCCGGCCAGCCCAGCCCGACCTCCGGGGAATAATCCTCAACCGCAGGATTACCCGCAGCAGGGGAAGGGCCGCTTCCAACCCGGCCCCGAACCGTCCGAGACCGCCGCCCGAGGTACGAAGATCCGCGCTCAGCCGAGTCGGAAGACAACCCTCAGTCGAGGGAGCCCCCGTCACCCACAAGGAGCTCCAAGACTTCCGAAGAGAAATTCTGGGGGCCCTCCGACGGACCCCCAGGGAAGAAACCTCCCATTCCCAAACAGGGTCGGACGCCGAAGCTAGCGCGTCCCGCCCTTCGATAATCCAGCCTGAGGATGATGACGTTCTCCTAAGGCGCCTACAAGGAATGGAGGATCGCCTCGATCACATAGGGGACGGCAGCCAAAGAGCGACTCAGGGGTACAGACCTGCCCGTCCTCCCTTCTCCACCCCCATCCTCCAAGCAGAAATACCCAGGAATTTCCGACCCCCTCAGTTCGAAACCTACGACGGCGAGGGAGACCCTGCTGATCACATGGGGGGTTTCAAAACCCTCATGATGATTCACAGCGCCTCGGATCCCCTGCTATGCCGAGCCTTCCCTGCCACCCTTCGGGGTCCCGCTCGTGAGTGGTTCTCAAAGCTCGCCCCTGGCTCCGTTTACTCCTTCGACCAACTCGAGGGCGATTTTCTCGCCCACTTCGTCACCAGCCAGAAGACCGAAAGGACCAGCGCCTCGTTACTCGGACTCAAACAGTTAGAAGGGGAATCACTCAGAGTGTTCGTCCGGAGATTTACCGCTGAGACAAGGTCGGTCTCCTCCCTCGACCCGGGCGTCGCTTCAGCGGCATTCCGACACAACGTCCGTCACGAACAGCTGAAGGCTTCTCTGGCGAAAAGATCCCTCGTCGACTTTCCTGACCTCCTCGGTAGGATCGAGAAATACATTAGGGCAGAAGAGGCCCTTAACCCCGAAGATACCAGGGGTGACACCGGGAAGGGAAAGCGGAAGACCGAAGAAGTCGAACCATCGAAGAAAGCTCCAAGGGACCCGGGGGCCATGAAGAAGGTCCCACCGGTCCCCCGCTTCGAGAGATACACTCCCTTGACGCACAACGTATCCGCCATCCTCCTAGAAATCGAAGACAAAGGCATTGTTCGACTACCTCCCCGACCTAACAACGGCAAGAACCGAGATCAGCGCTTCTACTGCCGCTTCCACCAAGACCATGGACACGACACAGATCAATGCCGAGCCCTGAAAGACGAGATTGAGGAACTCATCTCCAGAGGATACCTCCGAGAATTCACCCGAGAAGTCCCGCGGGGTCGACGAGATACTAGGAGCGGGATACACTCGCCCCCGAACCCCCCTCTGAGCCGCATACCGGGTCGGGATCCCGAGTCCGAGGGAGCCGCGGACACACCATTTATCTTGCATTGAGCCTATGGAGGGCTACTAGGAGGGGAATCAAATACTTTCCGAAAAGCCTTCCTCCGAGAGATGAATACTGTCCAAGACGATCCCTCTCCCGAGCTACAAACCGCGCCAGTCTCATTCTCAGGGGAGGACCTCGAAGGCGCTCGCCTCCCCCACTGCGACGCCCTCGTCATTAGCCTCCGCATGGCTAAGTATGTAGTTCGCCAAATCCTTGTCGACTACGTCAGCTCGGCGAACATTCTTTCCCTCAAAGCCTTCGAGAAACTGAAGTCACCTAGAGGCAAGCTCCAACCGACCGGATACACCTAACATGGGTTTTACGACATCCCTATCGAGCTAGAAGGGATTGTCACCACGCCAAGACAACTTACAACGCCATACTCGGCCGATCCAGATTATGCTCCCTCCAAACGGTGCCTTCGGCCTACAATTCAGAGCTCGAGTCTTCCAGACAAGACGGGGTCGGCGTCGTCTGAGGCAGCCAAGAAGCAACGCGGTCGTACCGCATGACCATCGACGGAGGAGCAATGTTCCCCCCCAACGCCGTCATGCTTAAACCTAAGAAGGACGGCCCTACCCCCGGACCTACCGTCGAGCCAGAGAGGTTCCCCCTTGACACCTAGCACCCAGTGAACTCCTGCAAAGAGCAAGCCTAGACTTTAACTTAACTAGAAGTAGACCTTTTGTAAAGCTTTCCTTTGTATAGGACCGTTTTAGCGGCCCCCCCTATCTTATACTAAGGAAATCTCGTTGCATCGTACACCAAACGCCTCGGCAGACCCGACCTAATACCTGGTCAGGGGGTCAACCCCCAAGGCGTCACCTCGCCCCACTCCAATTCCTCGCGAAACAATAAGGCCGAGCCAAATCCCCTTCATCACTTTGTATACTGTCAACAGGGGCAAAGGCCGTTACAGAAATACTCCCCTCGTCTCGAGCGGCACGCCACGTCGGAACGACGGGGCCCACCTCGGGAAGGGAAGCCACAACCTCCGAAGTGAGCCGACTCGAAGCACATAAGCGGGGAGATCCGGAAACGACCGGCGTCAAAACCCTTGGCAAGTCCGAATTACCTTTTTATATATACACAAGAAGGCGGGGGCCAGTCCGCGGGAGGCAAATACAATCGAAAGGAGGAAAGAAGAAAGAAAGACAAAACTATACAACTCGATTTCCCTCCTCGGCGTCAATCGGGTTCACAGGACGATCGACGGCCGGGTTGTCAACAAGCCCCTCTCCGGCAGGAATCTTCGGGGTCCCATCAATCTCCATGTCGTACTCGAAGTTCGACAGATCGAGGGTCGGATAGAAATGCCTCACGTGACTGAGCACCTTCGCGTAGCACTCATACTGGGCGGCTATCACCATCCGCTGGCCCGCATCCGTCAGCTCCTTCCTCTCGTTGGCGAACGCAGCTATCAACTCCCCCTTCTCCTTGGCAAACTTCCTCTTCAAGGAGGCCACCCTCTTCCCCCACTCAGTGTCCTTGGCCTCGAGCTCCAGCTTCATCTGCTGCTCCCTCTGACGCGAACCCTCGAGCTCGATCCGCGTCTCCTTCATCTCTCGTTCGCTCTTGTCTGCCCTAGCACGCTCTTGTAACAGGGACGCTTCGTAGAGATTCTTCACGTTAGCTCCCTGCATACAAGCCTGCAACCGAAAGAAGCAGATAAGAAGAAAACTCCTGAGGCAAGACCAAACAGAAAGGAGGAGGTCGACAAGCTTACCGACACGGTGGCCTGCGCCAGGCGCGTGAAAGCCACGTCCACGAGCTCGTTCTCCATCATCTGGCGATCACGAGGCGTTGCCAGCTTCTCCACCACCTCTACGGCCTGGGTTTCCTCGGTCAGACAGTCGCCCATCCGAACCGACCAGTCCGGCGCCCACCGCTGCCGCAATAACTCCACCACCGGGTCCTCCTCCTCGACCCCTACCAAGGGACCTTTCCCCTTGTCGAGATCGGAGGCCCTCGCCAGGCCCTTACCCCTCAAAGGGGCACCCCCCTTGCCCGTCTCCGAACGAGTCCTCTTAACCCTCGGCTCGAGCGGTACCTCCGAGATAACAAGGGTCGACTCCCTCGGCCTCTTCGCCGCCTCCGCCTTCTTCTTCTCGGCATTTTCCCTCTTCATGGCGAGCCTCCTTGCTTGGATCGATGTCTCATCCATATCTGCAGAAAAAGCCATTAAGGGCAATGAGCAAGAATGTACGAAAGGATCGAGGGAAAAGAAACAACTACATACGGAGAACGGCTGGGCTCAGTCCAACGCTCGCCAGGCGAACCTCCGTCACCTTCGTCCAATTAATACTAGGGGACAAACGGAGACGCTCGACAAATCCCCACTCCTCGACCGTCAGATCCCCCTGCCCCGGCGCAGGATAACTCGGCTTGGAGTAGTTCCATCGAGTGGGAATGTCCCAGAGCTCTTCACTCCGGATCACCAGATATTTTTTCTTCCAGTCCTTGATAGAGTCCGGGTGACTATGAACAACCTTCCTCCTGCTCCGGGGGGAAATATAGTAAACCCCCTCGGCTGCCGAACTAATCATCAGCACCACTCGGAACACGTTCAAGCGCAGGGGTACCCGTCGTTCCTCGCACATCAGTACAAAACTGATTATCTGCCTCCAAGAGTTCGGCCCATACTGCATCGGCGCCAAGGAGGCCCAGTTCAACACTTCCCGAACAAATGGATGGACCGGCAGCCTCAGTCCAGAAATAAACGCGTCCACGGGAAGACACAATACCACGCAGACAGGGGATCGGTCGGGCGAAGAGTAGAGCTCGGCAGCATCAATTCGTAACTAGGACCTATGTGGTACGCCAACTGCAAGACCTCCAAATCCCCGCCATCCAAGGCGGTCAGAATCGCGTCCATCAACACTCTCGTCCGACTCGGCGAAGAGGCCTGCACACCAAAGAGCTCCTGGTCGGACAGGTCGTCAGGATATTGACGGAAATACTTCGGCTGCGCGAGCGAACCTGTCCCCTGGCTCGAGCCACCAGTCCACAACCTTACCTTCCTCGGAGCCTTCTTCCTCTTCTCGGGTCGCTCCGGCGAAGGAGTGAATAAGGGCCCCCGACCAGTCAGCATGGAACTCGGACCTGCCCCCGGAACCGTGGATCTTCTTACAATGCCGCCCTCGCCTCTCTCACCCTCGGTAGCCGAATCCAGAACACGGACATCGTCCGAACCATCAGTCGCTTCCTCCGACTCACTGCTCTCCACCACGATGGGACGACGAGAGCGCGACCGCCTCGCACCGTGTGCCGCCTCCTCAACCCCCGGTTCCTCCCACGAAACCGTGTCAGAAGACTCATCAACGTACACAGACTCCTCCTCGAGTACGGGCTCCTCCCAGGACGTCGAGTCAGAGATAGGCTCCACCTCCCCCCTAGACGTCGACGCTGATGAGCCGGACTGAGCCCTGTCCATCTATACCTAAGACTAAGTAGACTTGCTAACTCACCTGGGGTTACTTTGGAAGGGCAAGCCTGGTACAGCAAGATGCGAAGATGAGTGCTGAAGTGTTGAAAAATTTTATTTTGAATAAGAAAGGAGTGGACAGGTAGGGGGGAGGGGGGACTATTTATAAGAGATAGAAGTGACTCCTCGATTCCCGCGAATACTGTTCACCTATCTGACATGCAACTGCCGCCTAAGAATTCGCGCCACATCCTCAAAACGTGCGATGCTGACATCATCCATTGACAGGCTGGCAGCCAGTCAAGGAGGCCAGCACGGAAGAAGTATTCGGAGGAGGGAACATTTTTTTTTTTTTAAGTCTTAAGGCGCCGTCCTCAGACAGACGCCCCGGGCTCCGAGACTGGGTCGGTTCCCCTTTCACCCGCGAGCAGCTCGGGGCTTACAGCGTCATCGGCCGAAGACCCGAACTGTTCCCGGGTGAGACAGAAACCGCCTCAACCTGGAGCCCTATGGGGACGCAGAATAGTCAGCCTCCAATCGGAGAACTACTCATCTACCCGGCGCCCAAAGCTTCAAGACGCCCCCCTCGGCCAGCACCCCGGTCAAAAGCAGATCAAAACCCGAAGGCCGAAAGAAGTGCTCCATTCCGAGCCAGTTGATGCAACTGCAAAAGTCCAGCCTACTCCAGCAGCGGAACCTTCGCAGTTGCAAACAACCGGCCCGGAACGCCCTTCATCCCTCTCGGAAGGATAAAACCTCCACAGTTGTAGACTGCTCACCCTTCGAAGTTCGGTCGTTATCCCTCTCGCCCGGATCCCCCCTGGATCTGGCCGCCACATCAGGGCCATCAGATCCAAGAGAAGATCGGTCGACAAAGAAACTACCTCTCCGACAAAATCGGGGGTAAAAATTATCAAGAAACAGGCGTCCGCCGAAGCAGACACCCTTGCTTTGATCTGAACCACTACGAGAAAAAGGGAGGGGGGGAGGTACTTATAGCCTCCCCCAGACGCCGGCCTTTATGACATGGGGGAAACCAAACGACGGAAGACCATGCGCCATACATTTATTAAGCGGCGCCATTAACGCACCTAGGAAATGGGAATCTTGCACAGATCCCAGGGCGCCCCCAAATGCTCCGCGAAAGCAACAGACTACCCTACTCAAACAGCCCCAAGGCATAACGGTTCGCCCACAAACGGCCCGACCTATAATCCCCTCACCAGCTCGAGGTCCGGTCTGGCACAAGGGCACCCCTCTTCGGAGGATCCACCGGCTGGCCATCACCCTTACCAGCCCATAATTCCCCCTCATCTCGAGGTTCGGCCTGGCACCAGGGTACTCTTCTCAGGAAGAAACAACGGCTCGCCTTCACCCTCACCGACCCGTAATCCCTCGCCAGCTCGAGGTCCGGTCTGGCACCTGGGTACTCTTCTTCGGAAGATCCACCGGCTGGCCATCACCCTTACCAGCCCATAATCCCCCCTCATCTCGAGGTTCGGTCTGGCACCAGGGTACTCTTCTCAGGAAGAAACAACGGCTCGCCTTCACCCTCACCGACCCGTAATCCCTCGCCCGCTCGAGGTCCGGTCTGGCACCTGGGTACTCTTCTTCGGAAGATCCACCGGCTGGCCATCACCCTTACCAGCCCATAATCCCCCCTCATCTCGAGGTTCGGTCTGGCACCAGGGTACTCTTCTCAGGAAGAAACAACGGCTCGCCTTCACCCTCACCGACCCGTAATCCCTCGCCCGCTCGAGGTCCGGTCTGGCACCTGGGTATTCTTCTTTGGAAGATCCACCGGCTGGCCATCACCCTTACCAGCCCATAATTCCCCCTCATCTCGAGGTTCGGTCTGGCACCAGGGTACTCTTCTCAGGAAGAAACAACGGCTCGCCTTCACCCTTACCGGCCCATAATTCCTCGCCAGCTCGAGGTTCGGTCTGGCACCCGGGTACTCTTCTCAGGAAGAAACAACGGCTCGCCATCGCCCTAGTCGACACATAATCCCTCGACCTCTCGAGGTTCTGTCGAACACCAGGGTACTCTTCTCCGGAAGAAACAACGGATCGCCATCGCCTTCACCTACACGTAGACCCTCGACTAGCTCGAGGTTCTATCCAAGCCTCAGGGCAGCACCATCAGGATAACCCTCTCATGAAGGCCCAGTGACTCGCCATCCCATTTCTACAACCATAGGCACTCCTCCACGGCTAGCTCCCGCACCCCCTGCAGGAGTGGGGGGCTTGTGTGACAGTGTAAAAATGGCCTGAGGCCCAACCAGGGCCCGATACAATTCCCACTCAGAAAGGTAAAGATAGCAACCTGGTTCGGCTCCGGACCACTTCAGGGTCGGCGCCGAACCTCGTGTTTTCCCTCACAGTGCTGGCCTCCTCGTACCGACGAACCTCAGTAACCCTCGGAGTCCGATCCGGGGCAGTCCCACAGGCCGTCCCTCCTCTCTGGCGGGGCAGAAGGATGACCTGGCGCAGCCTAGGCCCTCCGATTCCCCCCAGAGGCACAGGAGGCTCACGATGGGCCACGTCAGCTCCAAATACCGCCAAGGGTTTCGCCACGTCAGCCCTATACCACTCCTGGTATCGCCACGTCCGCCCTAAACCCCCTGGGCCTTCTGCCACGTCAGGCCCATGGGCTTTCGGATCCAAACCCGGCCCCCAAGTGGAACCAAACCCGGTTGGGATTCTCTATAAATACTAGACCCACACCCACCTTTTGAGGTAATCAATCTTTTGCCACTTAAATATACCTAGTTATTGCTACTCTCTCACAGAGACTGACTAGAGCGTCGGAGGGTCCGCCACCGGGACAAACCCCGGTATTTCAGGACCGTCTGCAGGTACACAAGACCTCGGATCCGACCCTTCCGATCCGAGCCCAACCTTCAACATCTTTCCGAGCTCATCGTAGGTCCCAGAAGGTCAACTGAAGGTCGGCAGACGAGCGGCAATCTCCTTCAATACAAATTGAGTCCGAACTCACACCTGGTGCTTCCACACGTTTCTCAGAAATAAACAGCATCAGTTGCTGTACAAAAAATCAGAATTCCCGTTTCTACAGGATAAAAAATGCGGATCCGTCAGAAGTTCTTGAACTAGACTTCTGCTATGTTCCAACGCATATTTAAAGTCTACATTCCGACAACGGTAGCTAGGTGAAATTCAGTGTTCTTTACAGATTTTAGTTTCTGTCTAGTTATCGATGTTGACTAATTTTAGTTGTAAGGGCAGTAAATAATCATTGTAAAAATCAGTAAAAATAATTTTTACCACCCTAAGCATGTTATCTACTAATCTGGAATTTATCAAGGCAGTATTTGATCATTGGTTTACCTAATTCATCAGCCTAGCATGGTGTGTACATGAATCTGAAATTACAGCGCAGAAGTAACAAAAGGGTCATAACTCAGGCAAAACAAATCGGAATTCAAAAATTCTGGATGTTATTGACATCTAAACACTTAGGGCTACGTTTCATATTCAGGAAGTGACTGATTTTAATGACTTTATCTAGGTTGAAACAGCACGACAAGGTTCAGGTTGGCGTAAATTTTCAGGATGTCAACATGTTCTTTTTGAGTAAAATGATTAAAATGTTAAGAACGATGAATTGGGATTTAACAACCATCAATCACAGCAAGTCAATCCTATGTGAACATGATATTAAGATATATAATGTCCATAACTCTACTAATTACAATCAACTAATTTATCATTATCAATCACATGAACAATCAACCCTAATATACAATCTACAATAGTTGTATTTAATGTCATGAGATAAAATATAACAATAATTCCTTATTCTTATATTCAATAACTAACTATATGGGCACGACAGAGTGGGAGTCGGCGAATCTGGTTGCAGGCTTTCGGGCTTGTTCTTGTCAGGGTGAGCATCGGAGATGTAGGTGAAGTGCGGGTTGGAATTGGGGGTGAGGGGTTTTGGATTGGACTTTTAATTTTATTTTTTAAGTTTGGTCTTAAATTGAGGTCGGTGGCATTCTTAATATCCAAATGTTTCAATTCAATTCCCTAAATATTCAAATTACAACCGATTCACAATTAGCAATGAAATGTTCCCTACATGGTGTGGGCGACGATTGTCAGGCAAGTTTATAGTTTGGGCTCTACTTTGACCTTGGTTGGTCAAAGTGAGGAGTGCCTTTGGTTTTTTTCATGTCAGAGGGCTCGCAGGGGTCAGCTGTGACATCTACTCTCGTTGCGAGGTTGCGGTGGGAGTCATCGAAGGTGAAGCGAGGGGATGAGAACAAAGACTTAATCTTGACATGGAGTTGTCAGATTGGTGAAGTACCTGCGTTGTCTCTAATATGGTGCTTACACTTGTCGTTTGAGTCACTGCTGGGGGCGACGAGGGAGAACGTACGATAGTTGGAGAGGATAAACGGCCTACAAGCGAGGGACTGAGTGGGAGAGTAAGCCCAAATTGGCACGAGAAATTTGCTCTGGCGGGGACGGCCGATCAGTAGGACTAGATTTCGTTGTATTTTTTGTTTGTTGGTTGGGGTATATGAGTTCTAGAACCCAGTATGTTGAGATCTGAACTTCATAAGCCTTATTTTTTGTTGTATATTTTGTTAAATTCTCTTTAATGAAACGCGGGGATTTTACCCACCGTTTAACGATCAAAAAAAAAATAATACAATTTTAATCAGTATATATGACCGGCGGAGGGATGCAGCAAATTGGAGTAGCAAAGCAGGGGACTAAAGATGGAATTGAAATTAGTCCAGTTTGAGGATTTAGTTGAAATTAAGAGATGCAACTTGAACGGCTTAACCTCTTAGTTTGTTGCATATATATATGAGTAATGCTTAGCCACTACCAATTTCACTATCATTTCCTTCACTATCTTAGGTGGCATACTCCTATTGGAGAGTTCTCCCACCTACTCTATCATTCCCTACCTATTGAAGTGTGCCAACTAAGGTAGTGAAGAGAAATGTAGTGAAATTGGTAGTGGCTCTAGCATTACTCTATATATATATACACTTATGCCTTTTCCAGGTACAAAGTATATTATTATGAATAAATAAGAACAAGCAAGCTATTTTGATGCAATCTTGTGCTTATAATGCAATGCATAATTAATAAGAACAAAATGTCATTATCTGTACTCTGTTTTCTTTCTAAGATGCAAATCTGGAGTTTTAATATTGCATGTTCAACCCACAGTTCTTGCAATAGCTCATGCAGCGTGATCTCTCCCATGTCACGTGGAAGAAAGGTTTGGAACATGTGCCGAGCACATGATGAACAACTAGTAAATTAAAACCCGCTGAGAGACTGACTTAGCTATTGTTTATTTCACCTCGGGGCAGGTGAACGTAAAAACTATGTATTATATTATTCTACACCCGAAAATGCATGATCCATATTATATTGCTATAAAGCAATAAAACATACATGGATGAACATTGTGATTTATCTAGCTAGTACATATCTTCTCTTCATCTCATCCTTTGTCCTTCTATGTTGTCAATCACGAGTATATGTCATCTTTATTTGAGTAGTCAAGTGTATGTCATCTTGTAAACGAAGCATTTCCTATATGTTAATATTTGAAATTTTGAATGTGGGTAAAGCCAATCAAAATCTACTCTGCTCATTGGTTAAGTACTCAAGTCAAGCAAATATTCTATCAGAAGAAGGAAAAAAAGAAAAAAAGAAAAAAAAACCAACTAAACAAAGAAGACTCTTCTTTAAGAAACTCCCAAACAAAACATATACCTGAAGATAAATAATTCTCTGTTATGTATTTCTTCAAGGGATTAAAGCCACCCAGTTTTATTAATAAGCAGTTAATAAAACAACCCCGTGAACCGGAGGAGAAAAAAGTACAGTACGAAAAAAGACAGTGCAGGAAATAAAACATAGACCCCCAACAAAACCCTGGGGGGTGAGTTTAAACCTCCAAACCTCAAACAACCGAAAATACAATGGGTGAAAAAACAGACTAGCATGGGCTGCATCTATAGAGACTCAGATGAGCATGGATGGCGCCGCCCCTCAGTCCAATGTCGGCCCAAACTCTATCTCCTCATCACCAAAATCCTCCACCGGAAAAACTCTGGCGATCCTCCCTCTCGCTCCTGTAGCAGCAGCTATAGCCCAAAAATAAATAAGATGCATGATATGAGTAAGGTTACCAGAAATTGTACTACATGAAGCCCGAAAATAAAAATTATTTCAGTCTAGCCATAACACCCATGTGGTAGCCGCAATGGCGATGTACCACGCATTTTTCATATCGTGGCAATTCGATGCGAATTTGGGACCGATCCACAAATCCTCATACTTGTTGGGGTAGTCAGATGTGCCTAAGGCTCTTAAAACCTCTACCATAGTCGCCTTACTCCTCTAGCAGTGAATAAAAAGGTGATTCAGACTCTCTGTATGCACGTTACAGAACCCGCAGTCAGTCCCAATCTGAGGTTATCTTTTGGACAGGTTCTCTCTCGTTAGGATTGCATTATTGAGCACTAGCCAGAGAAAGACTCTGACTTTTAACGG
Organism: Hemerocallis citrina; assembly: GCA_017893485.1. Classification (NCBI taxonomy): domain Eukaryota; kingdom Viridiplantae; phylum Streptophyta; class Magnoliopsida; order Asparagales; family Asphodelaceae; genus Hemerocallis; species Hemerocallis citrina. Next base: position 188,208,688 of record CM030367.1, on the reverse strand, counting down.
TGTTTTCGCCTTCCATAACACCTGTGCCCAGCTTGATCTGCATCCCCGGAAGTGAATTCGATGGTAGAGGGATCTGACCGTGAAGACTCCTTTGGTCTCTAATCCCCATCGCATCTGGTCTGGACCTTGGGTACAAATCGTTCCGGTCCGCGTGATGTGTGCTTGCAAATCGAGCAATTGTTGATGTAATCCTAGGGTAAGAGCTCCTTGGAATGACTGCTTCCAATTTCCCCTCTTCCAGGTTTCTCCCACAGAGATATTGGGGCAATTTGTTCTGGCGAATAGCTCCGGGAAAGTATCCTTAAGCGCATGGACACCAAACCACTTATCCTACCAAAATCTGGTGGACCGTCCATCACCAATAGTCGACATGATTGCTGAATTGAACGGTCCACTGGCTTTAGTAATTCCTTTCCAAAATCTGGAGACCTTAGTCCTTACTCGAAAACCTAGATTTCTCGTACCTTTTCCCCTTAGGTATGGTAGAATGAACTCTTGCCATCCTTCCCCGCTGTGGTGAAAAACCTTCCACCACCATTTTCCCAAAAAGGTAAGGTTCATATCTCTAAGGTCGATGATGCCTAGGCCTCCATGCTTCTTCTTCATGCAAGCAATACTCCATTTGATTAGGTGATAACCACCCTTATTCGAATCTGCCCCTTTTCAAAGGAATCTTTTTCGGATTCGGTCAATTCTTTGGATAACCCACTTTGGAAGCTCAAAAAAGGACATGTAGTAGATGGGCAGGTTAGACAACACTGAGTTAATGAGTATCACTCTGCCCCTTAGTGACAGCGATTTGCCTTTCCAACCAGACAATCTGACCTCCACCCTATCTATTATCGGCAGCCAGTCCGACTTAGAGAGTCTCCCTGGTCTGAGTGGGAGCCCTAAGTATTTGATTGAGAACTCATTCGTCATGCAGTTTAGGATAGTTGCATGTTCCCGAGCTTCTTCATCAGGGAGAGAAATGGGAATCAGTGCACTCTTGTGGAAATTAATTCTCAGACCTGACCAGGCTTCGAAAAAGTAGAGGGCCCCTTTAAAGCAGACTGTTTCTAATCGGGATCCATTCCCAAACAGCAGGGTGTCATCAGCGTATTGGAGGATCGTGCATCCCTGATTGGCAGAGCTGCCGGCCACCGGCTTAATCCAGCCTTTTCTCCGATAATTTTCTAGCATTCCCCTCAGTACATCTGCTACCACAGTGAATAGAAGTGGAGATAGTGGGTCCCCTTGCCGGAGTCCCTTCTTGCAAGGAAATGATGGACCTGGCCGCCCATTCACCGAAATTGCCGTTTTACTAGTCTGTAGGCATTTTTTGATCCATCTAACCCATTTGTCCCTAAATCCTCTTCCTTTGAGTGCTTCCAGGAGACACTCCCAGTCAACTGAGTCATATGCTTTCTCGAAGTCCAGTTTTAGAAGGTAGTTCTTAGAATTGCTCGTATGGCAGTGGTGGATAACTTGTTCAGTAGTGGCCACGCAGTCGAGGATACATCTGCCCTTGATAAAATCCGTCTGAGTTTTACTGATAATATTATCCATAATATTCCCCAGCCGGATGGCCAGGACCTTTGTGATGATCTTTGCAGAATAATTAATAAGGCTGATCGGTCTGAAATCCCCCACTCGCTTAGACTCCTCCCGTTTGGGTATCAGGACAACCTCCGCAAAATTGAAAATGCCCAGTCTGAGGTTGTGATGGAAAAATTCCTCCATCAATGCCATGATGTCCCCTTTAATTTCTTCCCAGAATACTTGGAAGAACATCATTGAAAAGCCGTCTGGTCCAGGTGACTTATCTGCTCCCATTTGGCTGATGGCCTTTTTCACTTCCATTTTCGTGAAAGGTTCCTCTAAGTTGGCGAGTGTTTGCCCAGTATCAATCTGATATGCCTACCAATAATCTCCCCTTGAGGGAATTCTGAAGTCGTTCTTCTTTCCAAAGAGGCCCTTATAGTAATTTTGGAAAGTTGTGGAAATCACCTCTTCATCCTGTGATGTTCCCGTTTCCGTCTGAATTGAAAGGATGAGATTCGATCTGCATCTTGCGATTGCCACTCTGTGGAAGTAGGCCGTATTCGCGTCTCCCTCCTTGAGCCACGAAATCTGTGATCTTTGTTGCCATTTGATCTCTTCCAACTTATAAAGGTTGGCGACATTTCCCCGAAGCTCTAAAAATCTGCTTCTTTCTTCTTGTGACAAGACTTTTGTCTCTTCCACCCTCTCAAGCTCATCGATTCCTTCCAAAAAGGAATCTTTTGTACGCCAGATGGCCGAGAACCTAGACTGGTTCCATCTGCGCAACCGCTTTCTGAGTCTGCGGATTTTTTCACACCACCGAGATGCTGTGTCTCTGCCAGCCGTTGGGAGCGCCCAATTTTCCATCACCATGTGGTGGAACCCTTGAATTTCCAGCCAGGCCTTTTCAAACCTAAATTTTCGCGGCCTCTTCACTCCATATCCCCCCACATCAAGCAGGATTGGGGTATGGTCAGATGTTGGTCTAGGGATCGACCTTGCTGTAGCTAATGGGAATTTAGCTTCCCATTCCATAGATACTAGTATCCTATCCATCTTGGCCATTACCGGAGCTTCTTGCATGTTAGACCATGTAAATAGTCTGTCATTAATAGGGATATCAATCAGCTATAGTTCTGTGATCACCCTGTTGAACTCCTCTCTATGTCTGTCGCTAGACTCTCTTCCCTTGTGCTCGAAAGCAAACCTGGTGATGTTGAAATCCCTTCCAACAATCCAAGCTCCAGACCAACGCTGTCGGATATCGACCAGCTCTTGCCAGAAGGCATCTCACTGTGTAGCCACATTTGGCCTGTAGACGACAGTCACCGTCTGCATCCAATCATCGGACCGTCGTTTCAATCGGGCAGTCAGGGAGGAAGTTCCACTGTATACTTCAGTGCAGGATAGAATTTTCGAGTTGAACCGAATAGCGATCCCTCCTGAGGCTCCTGCAGACGGGCATAAAACCCATTCCTTGATTCTGTGAACCCCTATTCTCTTGAGCTTGAGCCCGTGCTGGAGTTTGGTTTCCTGCAGCCCTACCACGTCCGACTTGGAATTGTTAATAATGTCCCTTACCATCCCTCTCTTTCCCCTATCCCCCAGCCCCCTGACGTTCCAAAATAGTGTATTCATTGGGGGACAATGTCGAGGGTGAACGTTGGTGTAGGTGAGGGGTCGACAACATCCTCGGGGATGTCTGTTGACCCAGCGCTATCTCCTAGAGCGTTATCGCCACTGGTCTTAACTCTTTCGATTTTCCAATCCCAAATTTTATTGAGGAGTAAAGCAATACGCTCTGTATCCCATACCTCTAATCCACATGTAATAGCTAGACACAAAACATCAGAGTCTGACATGAAATTTAAAATAGAAGCTAAATAACTTGTCGTACATCCGTTGTCGAATTTAGCGGCCTTGGCTGCCGCGGCAACCTCAATAAAGTCATCCAAGGACTCCACATGAGCCCTCTTGGGCGACCGCTAAACTCTGAATCCAACCGCCCTTCGAGACTGTCCTGTACTATCTCCCGGAGCTGATTCTGGAATTGTGGACAGGACCATCTCGGGCGAGATCTCCCCCTGGGTGTTGGCAATGAACTCTAGATCCTCTGACTCGTCATCTGTGAAAGTGAATTCTTCGTCAAGATTTAGCCGCTCTGTCAGGTCCTCATCGCTATCTATGTGCTGAGTTTGCAGATGTGGGATAGGCCCACTCATAGCGGACTCCTCTACGTGCCCACATAAAGGTGTTTCAGTAGTAATAGTTGCGCTTGCCTTTGTGGTCCCCTCAGTGGGCCCGTAATCCTTCTGACAACACGTCTGAAAATTGGACGCTGTAGAGATGCTACTCCCTGAGACGATAGACTACTTTGTGGACCCCTCTATGGGCCCACATGCGCTGATAAAGTGCGCACATGCTAGCCCACTTTGTACACCGTCGATAGAGGGATAGGTAAAGTTGATCCCGCGATCCAACTTATCGTGCCCCTCGAAGACTGCGCCCAGCTCTGGTGTTCTGTGAGCGGTAGCTTCACCGCTGGTGCCTTCTTACTGAGGGAGACTTCGGTGGAGACAGCTGGCCTCGAAATCTCTGCTTGGAGCGTTACAAACGAAGAGGCTCTCTCTTCAATCGTCTCATCTTCTCCTTTGTCTTCATTACTCCATTTGCCATTTTTCCAAAAAGCGATCTTGGTACCCACTCCCTCAGCTCCATTTTCGCTCACCACAGAGCCCTTTTCTCTGTGGTTGAGCAACTCTTCGCTCGTCTTTTGCTCCAAGCCCTTTTCCTTTTCTGGTGCTGACCCCGCGATGGTAGAGATCTGGTGTGTTTGCTCCAAAGGCGGTACCTTTTGCTTTACTGGTGCTTTCCTGACTCTTTCTACCCACTCCTTGGTCGAAAGAGCTCTCTGATATGGCTTCTGCCCCTCGCTGCCATTGTCCTTCACCAACTCCTGACCCAAAGTCGAGCGGGGTTGGTCTATGCCATTTTGGGGGCATACCAGCTCTGAACCCCCCTCCGCACCTCAGCGACTCCCTCCTTGGCTGCATGTCGCGCTTGACCACTTTGCAGCAGCTGAAATCCACTTTAGGCAACCTGTCTCTTCACCTTTTCCTGACCTACCCCCGAAGGAGAGAAGTTTTGCAGATCTGGGCTTGTGCCATCACGGCCGTTGGGACCCTTGATCTGGCTTCGAGTTCAATCACCGGCGCCCCTCCCAGATCCACCCCTTTCTGATCCCTTCGCTGATGCCTCCCATTGAGTCTCCGGCTCTCTGGCCGCCTTGATCACCTCACGATGGGCTCGCTCCACTTTGTGGGACCCATCTATAGTAAGTTCCCAAGTCGGCGATGCCACTTCTTTGTAGCTGCGGCCGTCTCTTAGGGAGGAAGATAGCGATGGGGGCGTGATGGAGGTCACCTCCTCCTCTCTCTCAGCGCGTCTGTCTAGGACGAAGCGAATGAGGTATGAATCCTCATAAGAGAACACTTTGGCGAATCGCGGTATTAGAGCGATGTCCTTAGTACGAATGAGTATCCTTGCCGAAACAATTTCCGATCGACGAACTGTTTTCTCGTCGATGTCTTCCATTGTCCCGAAGTCGGATACCATCTCTTGCAGCACTTCCTTCTTCCAAAAATGCAGAGGGACGTTGTGAATCTACACCCAATATCTTTCTCCTTGAGGTTTTTCAGCGCCAAAGTTCGGTGACCAAGCCTGAAAGTCTAATTTGAAATGCCCAAAATCAACATTTGCTAGTTCGGTGGCCTCCGTCATCTTTTGTGGCAATGGGAAAGAGATCAAAAACTGACGGTGGCACATTCTCTTGACAACCCAGTCGCGATGCGCCTTCATCGGCCAATGCGCGTTCAAAGCCTGGAGAACATGAGTCTCCGATGGTCTTCCGGCAGTCACTCTAGCCACCGCGCACCACTGCCTAAGCCATTGCTCTTCATTTTTTATAGTAGCGAGGCTAGTAGCGAGTCTGATTGTGGCTGGGTTGTCAGGTGATCTACCCCTAACCACGCGTCTCTCTTCGTCATCATTTGAAACCACAGCGTTGGTGCATTCGTAAAAAAATGGCCCCACATCATACACCTGAGGCACCTCACCTCTTTGGTGCATTCCGATCGAAAATGCCCCATTTCTCCGCAGTTGAAGCATGGGGCTGGTTTGCGCTTTCCTTTTCTTTGTTGTTTTCTGTCTTCTTTTGAGTTCTGCGTTGGGGAGTTGGGTTTTCTTTTTCTTTTGTGACTAACATCCTGCCAATTTTCTTCCTCTACCCCAACCGGAGGTAATCCCTCACCCTCCTTGGGTCCATCGTTTGGACCCCTTCGTTGGGCCCATACAACGGTGGACCTTGGGGGGCTAAGGGCCGGCTTACTTGGTGGTAGGTGGTGGGAGTTGCGGGCGGGGGGGGGGGGGGGGGGGGAGCAAGATGTTGGAGTTGGATTTGCATTTTGGGTTCCACTGGGGGTGAGGTAGCATTTGGAGATGAGTGTTGGTGCACTTGCTCCATTATTTGTGAGGGGGGGATAGGACTTGCAATTTCTCTGTGATTGTGGTGCTGGTAATGGTTTTTGTGTTGGAAGGACTTACTGTGGTGATCAGTTGGATCCCTGCGATGGGTTCTAGTATCCCTGTGGGGATGGGGGTTATGAGTAGAGCCCCGGTTGCATCTATCTCTGTTCCTTGCAATACTGTCCCTTTGATTGTGTAACACCCCAAAAAAAAATCTCCAAATTCAATTCTTTCAATTTCTATATCACTTTGATCATAAATTAAGAAAGTTGTTGGTAGGGTAAAAAATAGCCTGGGGCCCAGCCAAGGCCCAGGATGGCCCACTCGAAAAGAAAAAACAATCCAGCTCGGCCCCGGACCACTACAGCCTCGGCACCGAGCCGTAAATTCACCCCCCCCACAGAACTGGTTTCCTCGTATCCGACGAGCCTCAATGGCCCTCGGCCTCCGATCCGCGACAGCTCTACGGGTCGTCCGCCCAGCCTGGCATGGAATAAGGATGACCTGGCGCAACCCAGGCCATCTGATTCTCCCAGAGACACAGGAGCCCCATGATCAGCCATGTCAGCTCCAAATACCACCCAGGGCTTTGCCACGTCATCCCTATACCGCTCTTGGCACTGCCACGTCCGCCCTAAACCCCCTGGGCCTCCTGCCACGTCAGGCCCATGGGCTTTTGGGCTCAGACCCGGCCCCCAAGCGGATCCAAACCCGGTTGGGATTCCCTATAAATACCAGACCCTCACCCACCTTTTCAGGTAATCAATCTTTGCCACCTAAATTCCCCTAGTTACTGCTACTCTCTCACAGAGACTGACTAGATCGTCGGAGGGTCCGCCACCGGGATAAACCCCGGTGTTCCAAGACAGTCTGCAGGTACTCGAGGCGAGGCCATCCGAGCCGATCCTCAAGCGCCGAAGCGAGCCTCTCGCTCACCGTCCGGTACCGCACTCTTCCCTCATTACAAATTGAGTCCGAACTCACACCTGGTGCACCCACACGTCTCCCAGAAACAAACAGCATCAGGTTGGCGCCGTCTGTGGGAACCCTTTATCCGGTACGGACGACAGTCCGAGCCTCGCCACCGACGCTCTCCCTCGACCCGATCTTAAATGGCTCCCCGAGCCCAAAGATCGGCCCGTTTCGCCCGACCAGACGGGCCTCCTCCCGAGGGGGCCCTCGACGAAGGGCAAGCATCCAATAATTCGGGGGCGAACCCCGGACCCCAACGAAGCGTTTCACGCGTCGCCAAACCCGACCTTCGTCGGGTCATTCAGAACAGAAGGGCCAGCCAGGCTAGGAGAGAGACCGCTTCCAACTCGGCCCCGAACCATTCCAGGCCTGCACAAGGGGAAAGGCCGTCGGCACTCAGCCGCATCGGCCGAATTCCTACGCCCCGACCCGACCCTTCCGACCATGGCGCAGTCACCAGGGGCGAGTTCAGAAGCTTCAGAGATGAAATCATGGAGGCCCTCCATGGAGCGCCAAGGTCCGCAACCTATGGCCGACCCCCTCCAATGAGCGAAGGGAGAAGTCACACTCGTGCGCCGACCCCCCTCCTGAGCGCACAGACGAGGTGCTCCGATGCCTCCTAGAGATGGAGAATCGAATCGAGCGCATCGGCGACGGGAATCCCAACCTAGTCCAAGGTCATGGACCTTCTCGACCTCCATTTTCCGTCAACATCATAGAAGCGGAGATCCCCCGGAACTTCCGGCCTCCGCAGTTCGAGACTTACAACGGCGATGGTGATCCAGCTGATCATATGGAAGGCTTCAAAACCCTCATGATGATTCACAGCGCTTCGGATCCCCTGCTGTGCCGAGCCTTCCCGGCCACCCTCCGGGGTCCGGCCAGGGATTGGTTCTCCAAACTCTCCCCTAGCTCGATCTTCTCGTTCGACCAGCTGGAAGCCAGCTTCCTGGCCCACTTCATCACCAGCCGGAAGGCTGAGAGGACGAGCGCCTCCCTGCTCGACCTCACCCAGAGGGAGGGGGAGTCGCTCCATAACTTCGTCAAGAGGTTCACAACCGAGGCCAGATCCGTCTCTGCCCTCGACGCAGGGGTCGCCTCGGCAGCTTTCCGACACAATGTCCGGCACAACCAGCTAAAGGTCTCCTTAGCAAAGAGGCTACCTCTGGACTTCCCTGACCTTCTCAACCGGGTCGAGAAGTACATACGAGCTGAAGAAGTTCTTAACCCAGAGGGCAGCAAGGAAGTCGTGGGGAAGGGCAAGCGCAGGGTCGATGAGGCCGAACCTGCCAAGAAAACACCCAAGGAAGGGGTCGGCGCGAAGAGGGAACCTCCAGTCCCTCGCTTCGAAAGGTACACTCCCTTGACACATAACGTGTCTGCCATCCTCTTAGAAATCGAAGATAAGGGTCTTGTCCGACTACCTCCCCGACCAAGTAACAACAAGAAGCGAGATCAGCGCTTCTACTGCCGGTTCCACAGAGATCATGGGCACGAAACCGACCAATGTCGGGCCCTGAAAGACGAGATTGAGGCCCTCATCTCACGAGGGTACCTCCGAGAATTCACCAGAGAAGGCCCACGGGATCGGCGGGATACGAGGAACCGGAAGCCTTCGCCTCCGACCCCCATTCCGAACCGTATCCAGGATCGGGATCGCTCGCCCGAAGGAGCCGTGGATACGCCATTCATCTTGCACTGTGTCCACGGGGGGCCAATGGGGGGAGAGTCAAATACTTCCCGAAAAGCCTTCATCCAAGAGGTGAATGCTGTCCAAGACAACCCCTCGCCCAGGTTGCAACCGGTGCCTGTCTCCTTCTCCGGAGAGGACCTCGAAGGCGTTCGCCTCCCTCATTGCGACGCCCTCGTCATTGGCCTCCACATGGCTAATTGTGAGGTTCGCCGAATCCTCGTCGACAACGGCAGCTCGGTAAATATTCTCTTCCTCGAAGCCTTCGAGAATCTCAAGCTACCCAGAGGCAAACTCAAGCCAGCCGGATACACCTTGCATGGGTTCTCCGGCATCCCTGTCGTAATAGAAGGGATTGTTACTCTCGACGTTACCGCAGGATCGGCTCCTGTCAAGAGGACCGAGTCCATGGACTTCATGGTGGTAAACGTCAAGGCGGCTTACAACGCCATACTCGGCCGACCCGGACTGTGCTCCCTTCAAGCGGTACCTTCGGCTTACCATCTGAAACTTAAATTTCCCACCCCGCAAGGGGTCAGCATCGTCCGAGGTAGCCAAGAAGCAGCGCGGTCGTGCTACATGACCGCCGTCGGAGGGGGTGTGTTCCCCCTCGACGTCGTTGAGCTCGAACCCGAGAGGGACGGCCCCGCTCCCGAGCCTGTCGACGAGCTGGAGGAGGTCCCGTTCGGTGCCGAGGATGAATCGAAATGGTTCCAGGTGAGCCGCTCGCTCCCCGAGGACTTGAAGCAAGGCATAATCGCCTGCATCCGCCGCAACGTTGACCTCTTCGCCTGGAAGCCCTCCGACATGCCAGGGATCTCCGAAGACTTGATCATGCATTGGCTGAGCGTCATCCCGGACTCTAAGCCGATCATCCAGAAGAGGTGCAAAGTCGCCCCGGAGAGGCAGCAAATTGTGAAGACAGAGGTCGACAAACTCTTGACCGCTCGATTTATTCAGGAAGTCAGCTACCCCGAGTGGTTGGCTAATGTCGTCATGGTGAAGAAGGAAACCGGGGGCTGGCGGATCTGTATCGACTTCACGGATCTAAATAAGGCATGTCCGAAAGATCCTTTCCCCCTCCCCTGCATCGACGCCTTAATCGACGCAACCTCTGGGCATGAGCTACTGTCCTTCATGGACGCATTCTCGGGGTACAATCAGATCCGGATGTTTCCCCCCGACATCTCCAAGACCTCATTCGTCACCGACCAGGGTCTTTTTTGTTACCGCGTTATGCCCTTCGGGCTGAAAAATGCCGGAGCCACTTACCAACGACTCGTCAACAGAATCTTCAAAGACCTGATCGGCCGCAACGTGGAAGTCTATGTCGACGACATGCTCGTCAAGAGCCGGGCCGGGCCGGACCACGTCGCCGACCTCAAGGAAGCCTTCGGAGTCCGCCGGCAACACAACATGAGGCTCAACCCGGTTAAGTGCGCCTTCGGCGTCTCCACTGGAAAATTCCTGGGGTTCATCGTCAGCCAGCACGGCATCGAGGCGAACCCCGAGAAAATCCAAGCTATTATTGACATGGCCCCGCCCCGGAATGTCAAGGAGGTTCAGAGGCTTACAGGCCGGTTGGCTGCAATCGGCCGTTTCCTCTCCAAGTCAGGGGAGAAGTCTCTCCCCTTCTTCAAGGCCCTGCGCGGAAAGGGGGCTTCGAGTAGGGTACCCATCAACAAGAAGCCTTCGAACAGCTGAAGCAGTACTCGCCAACCCTCCTCTCCTCAGCAAGCCCAAGCCAGGCGAACCACTATGGCTCTACCTGTCCGCCTCGGATAGCGCCCTCAGCGCCGTCCTCGTCCGAGAAGAGGAAGGGGTTCAGAGACCATTGTACTATGTGAGCAAAGTCCTGCTCCCCGCCGAGACGAGGTACGCAAAGATAGAGAAGGTGGCCTATGCTTTGGTCATGGCAGCCCGGAAGCTTCGTCCCTACTTCCAGGCCCACTCCGTCCAAGTACTGACCGACCAGCCACTGAAGACTGTCCTCCACAAGCCCGAAATCTCCGGCCGCTTAGTCAAGTGGTCAATTGAGCTGAGTCAGTTCGACATCAGCTATCAGCCGAGGACGGCGATCAAAGGGCAGGCCCTCGCCGAATTCATAACCGAGTGCACCATTTCCGAGCAGCCTAACCTCGAGGGGTCGGATCCGACCTGGGAGATCTTTGTCGACGGATCCTCCTGGGAGACCGGGAGTGGTGCTGGCATCATCCTCCAAGGCCCCGACCAATTCCTACTTCAATACTCCCTCCGCCTCAACTTTTCGGCCTCCAACAACGAGGCGAAATATGAGGCCATGATCGCCAGACTGACCCTAGCACACCGAGCCGGTGCCCAGCAAATCGAGCCTACAGCGATTCTCAGCTCGTGGTCAATCAGATCACCGGGGAATACGAGGCTCGCGACGACCGGATGATACGGTACTTGGCTCTGGTCCGGCGACTCCTGGCATCCTTCAGCTGCGCCACGGTTACCAGAGTCCCTAGGGAGCAGAACGCTCAAGCAGATGCATTGTCTAAACTCGCCTCTTCCTCCTTCGAGGGTCTTGATCAGACGGTGCTCATAGAAATCCTCCTAAAGCCAAGTATCAGTGACCAAAGCCAGGAGGCAATGTGTGTGCAAGGCGTTGCCAGTCCAGATGACTGGACCACCCCCATCCGGAGATTCTTAATTAATGCCGAGCTTCCTGAAGACCGGGCCGAGGCCAGACGGGTCAGGGTCCGAGCTGAAAGGTTCGTCATGATTGATGACATCCTCTTCAAACGCTCATACACCTTGGCCGACGGCAAACCATACCTCCGCTGTCTCACCAGCGACGAGGCCAGCTACGCGCTAAAAGATCTTCATGAGGGGATCGGCGGATGCCACATGGGGAGCAGGACACTTGCTCGGAAGGCCCTGAATCAGGGGTACTATTGGCCGACCATGCTCCAAGACTCGCAAGACCTAGTCAAGAGGTGCGGCCCATGCCAAAGGTTCTCCCCTATCAAGAGGCTTCATCAAGCCAATCTCCGATCCCTGACTAGCCCTACGCCATTCGCCATGTGGGGTATGGACCTTGTGGGCCCCTTCCCCGTAGCGGTAGGGCAAAAGAAATTCTTGATAGTCGCCATCGACTACTTCACCAAGTGGCTCGAAGCCGAGCCTCTGTCCAGCATCACCGAGTGCCAAGTACAACAATTCTTTTGGAAGAACATCATTTGCCGGTTCGGAATCCCTCGGGTCCTCGTCACGGACAACGGAACCCAATTCCAAGGTCAGAACTTCCAAACTTTCTGCGCAGACATCGGCATCCAGCAATGTTTCTCCGCTATTTGCCACCCTCAGTCCAACGGCGGAGAACGCGAACAGGCAAATCATCGACGGCCTCAAAAAGCGCCTCGACAGTTCCCCCAAAGGGCTGTGGGTCGAAGAACTGCCTAGCGTGCTATGGGCACACCGAACCACCAAGAGGATCCCCACGGGGGAGACCCCGTTCAGTCTGACCTATGGGACTGAGGTAGTTATCCCCGTCGAGGTCGGCCTGCCTTCTCCCCGTATCATGGCCTTCGACGAGGCTGACAATTCGTCCGGCCTGAGGGCCAACCTGGACCTCGTCGCCGAGGTCAGAGAGAAGTCTTCGATCCGAAGAAGCATCTACCAACAACAGATCGAGAAGTTTTACAACAAGAAGGTCCGCCCCACAAACATCAGGGCGGGGGACCTCGTGTTACGAAAACTGTCCGTCTCCGACCCAACCAAGAAGAGAAAATTGGCTCCCAACTGGGAAGGCCCATACCGAGTAGTCGAGGCCGTACGCCCTGGTACGTACCGACTGACGGATATGGACGGCCGGCCGATCAGCCGACCCTGGAACGCCGAGCACCTAATGAAGTTCCTGGGGGGACGAACATAGGTTCTAGCTTGGCTAATGTAAATAATATTTTTTGTAATCTTTCATGTGTAAAGGGCCGTTTTAGCGACCCTCCCTATCATATATGAAAGAAATCTCTTTTTGTCAAACTCCAAACGCCTCGACAGGTCCGACCTAACACCGGACAACGGGATCGCTTTCTCAAAGAGCTTCGGCACCCGGGTCCTCACCCCGGTGCCGTCCCCCAACGTCTCGGTAGGTAGGAACCGGCTTCAGGCCAGGGAATCTTCCTAACGCCCCGCGCCGATCCCTCACGGATCGACGGGGCCAAACCTCGCCTCCGCTATCATTTACTACACTATTGACCAGAGCAAAGAATGAAAAGAATTCTTTATTCGTACTCCCTTATTAGTTCTGAAAAAACAAACAAAGACCGTTACAGGACCAATCCACTCATCTCAAACTGAAGGAAGCCGCCATCTTAGGGCCCTCGGGTCCACGAATGGCAGGACCACTCCGTCCGAACGACTAGGAGCCCTCTCCTCGTCATGGTGGTCCTTAGGCTCAGCCACGGTCGACACACCAGCCACGGAGCTCTGGGCATCAACTGGTCGAACACGCTCCAACAGCAGCAACGCAGAGGGAACCCCCTCCGCTCGCCGACCCCCCGAGGAGGATGCCGAGACACCCAGCATCGTCTTGTAACAGTGTATCTCCATCTCCTTCTCCACAATGACATCACGAAGTAGCCTCTCAGAGGAGGGCCTCTGCACCGATGCACTCGACATGGTATATCCAAGACCGACACTCCCGAGGTCCCGATCCACCATCGCCCTCCTCAGTCGGCTCGCCTCCTCACTTAGGGCTTCAGACTTGTTCCGATAATAGTTAAAGGCCGCATCATTGTCACGAGCCCCCTTTCGGTAGCGAACCACTGTGGCCTCCAGGGCCTCAACCTTGCTCCAGAGCCACGCCACGTCGGAGCGACGGGGGTCCGCCTCGGGAAGGGGAGCTGTAACCTACAAGAGAGTCAGCCCACTCAAAACACATCGGCAAAAGTGGTTCGGAAAAATCCGAGTACAAAAGACGGCCAATCAAAAATCCTCTTTTATAAATGAAATTACTTCATATAAAAAATGCGGTGGCCAGTCCGCGGTAGGCAAATACAATCGAGAGATGGAAAAAGAAAGACAAAACTATACAACTTATTTTCCCACCTCAACATCGGCCGGGTTCACAGGGAGGTCGGCAGCCGGGTCATCAACGGGCCCTTCTTCATTAGGGGTCTTCGGTGTCCCCTCGATCTCCATGTCGAAGTCGAAGTTGGACAGATTGATGGTTGGGTAGAAGTGCCTCACATGACTTAGGGCCTTCGCATAGCACTCGTCCTGGGCTTTGATCACCAGGTTCTGACCCACCTCCGTCAACTCCTCCTTCTCCTTTGCGAACCTCTTCTTCAGAGCCGCCATCTTCTTCGCCCATTCCGCCTCCTTGGCGTCAAACTGGTTCTTCATCTCCTGCTCCCTCTTATGCGAGCCTTCAAGCTCTATCCTCATCTCCTTCATCTCCTGCACGGCCTTGTCAGCCCGGTCTCGCTCCCGCTCCAAGGCCGCCTCATAAAGGCCTCTCACGTGGGCCCCCTGCACGGTCGCCTGCAGTAACCAAGCACTACTAAGAAAATCCCTTTACGAAGTGATCACAAGGCAAGCGGGGTCGGCAGACTTACCAGCACATTAGCCTGCGCGAGGCGCGTTTACGCATCCTCCAGGGTATCGGCATTCATCTTCGCGCGGTCCTGGGGGGTCGCCAGCTTATCCGCCACCTCGACGGCCTGGCGCCCTCGGGTTAAGCAGTCACCCTCATGGATCGACCAGGCCGCCCCGCTCAAACCTTCTTAGGAAGGCTCAACGGTTCGCCATCACCCTTGCCGACCCATAATCCCTCGCCAGCTCGAGGTTCGGTCTAGCACCAGGGTAGTCTTCTCAGGAAGGCACAACGGTTCGCCATCACCCTTGCCGACCCATAATCCCTCGCTAGCTCGAGGTTCGGTCTAGCACCAGGGTAGTCTTCTCAGGAAGGCACAACGGTTCGCCATCACCCTTGCCGACCCATAATCCCTCGCCAGCTCGAGGTTCGGTCTAGCACCAGGGTAGTCTTCTCAGGAAGGCTCAACGGTTCGCCATCACCCTTGCCGACCCATAATCTCTCGCCAGCTCGAGGTTTGGTCTAGCACCAGGGTAGTCTTCTCAGGAAGGCACAACGGTTCGCCACCACCCTTGCCGACCCATAATCCCTTGCCAGCTCGAGGTTCGGTCTAGCACCAGGGTAGTCTTCTCAGGAAGGCACAATGGTTCGCCATCACCCTTGCCGACCCATAATCCCTCGCCAGCTCGAGGTTCGGCCTAGCACCAGGGTAGTCTTCTCAGGAAGGCACAATGGTTCGCCATCACCCTTGCCGACCCATAATCTCTCGCCAGCTCGAGGTTCTATCTAGCACCAGGGTAGTCTTCTTAGGAAGGCACAACGGTTCGCCATCACCCTTGCCGACCCATAATCCCTCGCCAGCTCGAGGTTCGGTCTAGCACCAAGATAGTCTTCTCAGGAAGGCACAACGGTTCGCCATCACCCTTGCCGACCCATAATCCCTTGCCAGCTCGAGGTTCCGTCTAGCACTAGGGTAGCCTTCTCATTAAGGCCCAACGATTCACCATCCCATTTTCACGACCATAAACACTCCTCCACGGCTAACTCCCGCATCCCCGCAGGAGTGGGGGGCTTGTGTGGTAGGGTAAAAAATGGCCTGGGGCCCAGCCAAGGCCCAGGATGGCCCATTCGAAAAGAAAAAACAATCCGGCTCGGCCCCGGACCACTACAGCCTCGGCACCGAGCCGTAAATTCACCCCCCCCCCCACAGAACTGGTCTCCTCGTATCCGACGAGCCTCAATGGCCCTCGGCCTCCGATCCGCGATAGCTCTACGGGCCGTCCGCCCAGCCTGGCATGGAATAAGGATGACCTGGCGCAACCCAGGCCATCCGATTCTCCCAGAGACACAGGAGCCCCATGATCAGCCATGTCAGCTCCAAATACCACCCAGGGCTTTGCCACGTCATCCCTATACCGCTCTTGGCACTGCCACGTCCGCCCTAAACCCCCTGGGCCTCCTGCCACGTCAGGCCCAGGGGCTTTTGGGCTCAGACCCGGCCCCCAAGCGGATCCAAACCCGGTTGGGATTCCCTATAAATACCAGACCCTTACCCACCTTTTCAGGTAATCAATCTTTGCCACCTAAATTCCCCTAGTTACTGCTACTCTCTCACAGAGACTGACTAGATCGTCGGAGGGTCCGCCACCGGGATAAACCCCGATGTTCCAGGACCGTCTGCAGGTACTCGAGGCGAGGCCATCCGAGCCGATCCTCAAGCGCCGAAGCGAGCCTCTCGCTCACCGTCCGGTACCGCACTCTTCCCTCATTACAAATTGAGTCCGAACTCACACCTGGTGCACCCACACGTCTCCCAGAAACAAACAGCATCAGTTATGTTTCAGGAAAAATTTTGGCATAGTCTCCCCTGTAAATTTTGCCCCGAAACACAAAAAAGCTTACGGAATTCTGCTCAAAATTCCGTAGCTCACAATCCACATAATATTTTCATGGGCTCCCCAGGCCAAAATGAGCAGATACACACAGGCAATATAATATAATGCTCTGGGGGCCAAACTCATAACGGATTATCAAATATCAAATAAAAACTATAAATTTCTTTGAAAAACGAGGTAAAATTTTAGAAAAATCCTTGTAAAACCTACCACAGAGCCCGGTACTCCACAACGAGATGGGTACAGGTCACAAACATACCACACCACCTCACACTATACTCATCATCGTCATATACATGCTTATACACCCATAATACAATTTAGATCATAAATTTTACTATTCCTATAACTAAATAATACAAATTTTTTTAAATAAAAATTTATCCTACCAATCCACGCCTCACCTCTGCACTGATGAGAACCTGCAACAGTGGGGGATCTAGGGTCGTCCTCAGACTCCCCTAACCCCCCAAACACTAAGGGGTTAGCCATTTCTGGTGTGAGTATAGTTATTAGTCTAATGACAAATTAAAATAGTATAAAGAAAATAATTTAAACTTACGAATACCAAATTAAGATAATGCAACCTGAATCCTGAACACAACAACATCGTCAATACAATGATATATCAAATACCTTGCCAATCCTGCATTCAACTATTTAATTATTCATAACTTCCCACATTTCATAATATACTTCACATCAACCTCGTATATGTATATATACTTATTCGACATCTGCATAGTACGAATACACATATCATCCATTACTTATCAATTTTCTACTCTAACCCAATATTCATTCTTCCACAAGTATCGTCATAATAGCATTATAACCATTTGTATGTTATTACTCCTTTCATTAATAACCATTTTCATACCCAATCTCATAATACAGGTATTTATTTTATTGTGTTATAATAAGTATCACATCATAAACATATGTAGCTATTCTCATAATACCACATTTATCCATATCTTATGACGCAAATATAACATCTTATTATCATTTTCACTTAATCCCCAAACACAATCTGAGGCCACAACATATCACATCCCATAGCCGATAGCTTGGGTAATAATCACCGTACCCCAAACACACAGTTTGGATAATATCACATCACATCTCAAGCCGATAGCTTGGTTATTAATCACTTCAATCACTTATCATCTTCACTTTACTTTATTTCTCATTTCCATTAATCATTACCACTATTATAACAACTCACCCCCGCGAATTATGCCAAGGCAGGTAGTTCCCACCATTTCCACAGAAATAGCGGGCAGGTAGTTCCTTGACACAATTCCAAGGTACAACTCACATCAACTGTATTTTACTTTAATGATCACACACATAATACCATTACTTCGTATTATTCATGATAACACATCTCTTTTATTATTTTCATCTTAAATTAATCACATGCTGTATTTATCATTTCTTTTTATACACTAACTCATAACACGTTCACTTTCATAATTACTTCATTCACAACAACTTTCTTTCCCATACACAATGCACATTTCACTATCCACTTTCTTTTCCACACGCAATTTACATTTTACTATCCACTTTCTTTTCCACACGCAATTCACATTTTACTATCCACTTTCTTTTCCACGCACAATTCACAATTTACTATCCACTTTCTTTACTCTCACATTTTTATTAACATAAAGTTATTTTATTAGTTTGTCGACCAGTGAGCCATAGTATCCCAACATACTGAAAGCCGACAGCCCAGTAAACACGCGGTCCGATGCTCACACAGAGTCTTACTCGTCCGAGGCTACGTCTTCCTCCTAGCCGAACTAGCGAGGGAAAAACCACGCCCCAGGTAAACTGGGTACTTCCTCGCGACGTCTGTCATCGAGAGAAAAACCACGCCCCAGGTAAACTGGGTACTTCCTCCCAGCCGATAGCCAGGAGGGAAAAACCATGCCCCAGGTAAACTGGGTACTTTCTCGCGACGTCTGTCATCGAGGGAAAAACCACGCCCCAGGTAAACTGGGTACTTCCTCCCAGCCGATAGCCAGGAGGAAAAAACCACGCCCCAGGTAAACTGGGTACTTTCTTGCGACGGCTGTCATCGAAGAAAACCGGGCCTCAAGCCGATAGCTTGGGCGATAAAATCCACGCACCCCAAACATAGTTTGGGTCCACTATTCCCAAGCCGGTCCTTGGGCGTTAGGAGGTCTAGCCCAAACCCCCAGGATTGCTGTACATACTGGTCAACAAAACCATTTGTTATTAGCATTAATCATTGCATCTTTCCATTTTACTTTATCAACACACGCATTTCACTTATGAATTCAACAATTGCCACACCTTGACTTTAATCACAAAAATTAATACCACATTTTATTAGCACGTACCAGCTGAACTTTTATTTTCATATCAATACACCAGGTTATGCACACACCCTGTTATTCCACACATAACTCATCATATCATATTATTACATAATATTAATGCGCCAAGATAATTATTTTGCCATAACAATCCACATTAAGGGTACCATGATATTTACTACTTTCTTAAATCACATATAGACATACACCCAGTTATATCATTAATAAAAGAATTATAAGGTGTTATTCCGCATCGTAAGCATATCAAAATATACTTCACCACATAATAACATCATATGATTACCCATTACTTGTCTTTGAACATGATTAGAATGTAAACATGTACCCACTTATTTAATTTCATCAATTATTGCATCACACATCATAATCATCTATATATATATTACAAATAAACACCACACATGCGGGTTTCCTATCATAAGGGGCCAAAACCACTTATTTCCTCTAATTAAATCTTGTAATATCTAATTATAGCATACTAGCTCATACATCATGTTTCATATAAGTAAAATCACCTATAAGGGCTTATATGCCCCAAAACATGCACAAAACATGCACGGGGTAAAAATATGCATAAACAATTTAATATATTTAATTTTTATACTTCAACACGTCACATTAACCCATAATATAGGTTTTGTATACTTAAAATAGTTAATTTCCTCAAATATCACAAAAACTCAGTTTCAGGCCCTTAAAAATCCGTATTTTCATTCAAAATCAGTTTTTAATATAACTTATTCGAAATACATCACAAAGCCACGAAATTCGGCCACAATATAAAATATTTTTAAATACAACATACTCACCTGACGGATCGAGCAAACGATGTCCCACGTCCGTCCTGTAGCCAGTCGAAGTTTGACTTTTTCCACCTAAATAGGAAATTATAGGACCGATTAGCTTGAAACTCAAAACTCGGCCTACGAACCTCCAAACTCGAATCCGTCTTCACCCACACATTACAAATGACCTAAGTAGCCAAGCTACATCGACGGATTTCGAATTTGGGTCCCAATACAAACATTCCCTTATTGATCGGAGGCTTTCTAATAAAAAAAAATCATATTTTCTAATTTCTTTAATCCTCTTTTTCCTAATCTCACATATTAGGATTAATAATAATAATGAGACTCAACTACACCTCCGAACCCATCAAATTCTCACTTAAATCTCGCTCGGGCATTTCATTGAACACCCGGCGTGCACTTTTCACCCATAGTCTATCTCACTCAACTTTATTGAGCTTAAGCCTATAAAAATCATCCTAAATTTATATTAATCCTTTCATAATACTCTACACCCTCATATACATTTTCTACAATTATTTGGATCGAGTTTTCTACCCGATTTCATAAGCTCTATAATTCGAGTTTATGCCAAAATCACCACTCCCCATTTTATTCTAATGGCTCACTACAATTTTTACTACCATACAAGGGATAATTATCATGTATATAACTCTATTTTACAAACCCAAAATCCTAATTTATCAACAACTTACAATTCATCTAACAATCCACTAATTCCCCAAATTTTCTATTTCCAACACCTCTAAATCTCTCTACCATAATAATCCTACTCCATAGAAATGAACCCAACCCAATTTTTATACAATAAAATAAAAAGGAATATACCTTTCCGAAGTCCTTTCCGAAAATCGATGCTACCACGAGCTAGAGCACCCTCCAATTAGCCATCCCTCCTAATTAATTCGAAAATCATGAAGGATTTGAGTGGATTTGGGAGGGAGAGAGAAGGGGCCGGATGGGTGCGGTTTGGTCGGGAGGAAGAAAACGGAAAGGAAAAGAAAGAAGGAAAGAAGGGAAAAATGGAGGAAAGGGGGTTATTTTGGTAATATATATAATAATAATAATAATAATAATAATAATAATATGGTATAGTTACATAGAAGCGCTCCAAATCCAAAACATTATAAATAAACCCCAACTCTTTTCTATAATTATAAGAACAATACAAAATACATTAAAATTATCTTATAATAATCCCCCATAATGATAAAATAAAATAAACTATATTTCCTCATACAAAATCTCAACTCTTAACTCTAATATAACAAAAATATCAATCTACCACATATATTCATACTAATATCAATATTTAATTAAAATACATCAAAATAATTTTCACCACTCAAAATATATAAAAACAGGCATTTTCGGTATTTTACAAATTCGAGGTGTTACAGATTGTCCCTGAGCTGCACCTCAGACTTGTAGAGCTGTTGATGCTGCTGGGGTTGATGTCGGCCTTTTGTGGGACTCCTCTTACGCCGATACTGGCCGGTAGGAGGACCTCCACCTTGGGCCCGTCCTCTCAGCTGTATCTCCACAGTTGGGCGATGATGAATAGTGCCCCTCCCCTCATGCTTAGGCTGTGCATTTCGATGTACCCGCTGGGGGGAGCGAGTGCCGCTGAGCCCCAAGGGTACACCCTCGTCGTGGGAAGGTGGTAGGGTAGCGGTAGGATTTGGGTTTGGGTTTGGGACTGTTACTGAGGTAGATGTAGCAAAAACATGATGGTTGTGAGGGATTGTTAACAGAGTGACTGAGGTATGGAGAGGGTTTGTAGTGGCAGTAGGGGGGTGGCGGCCCCTCTCGTTGGGTCCGCACCCCCTTAGTTCAAGTTCCGACAGCATATTTGAAGTGGAGCAGTGTTGAGGTGAAGGTTGCAGGTGGTGGTGAACAGGGTCTGGAGGCAAAAGCAGGCAGAGTGAAGCAAAGCAAATAGAGGGGAGAAGAAGAAAAAGGTCAGAGGGACGAAAGCCAGCAGCGCAGGGAAAACCGCAATACTGGGTGCAAGGAAGTTTAGAAGAGAAGGTGACGGAGGGGTGAGTAGAGGGATTAAGGTAAAAGGGAAGAGGAATGGTGCTGGCCGGGGGGGAAGACGGAGGGGAAGGGTGAAGAAAATAATTTTGGGGAAAATTCTTATTCTTATTGTTCTACTTTATTCTTCACTGTATACATCTATATATAAGGATTACATTCTTGGAGAAGAAGAAAAGAGATTGAGAGAAGATTGGGAATATGAGAGATTTGGGGAATCTGTTTCCTATATTAGGAAACAGAATATACAATTACTATATTTCAACACTCCCCCTCAAGTTGGTGCATAGATATCGAGCATGCCCAACTTGTCAACAAATTTCAAGAAGAGCCGACTCGAAACAGCCTTGGTTAGGACATCTGCGAGTTGATCTTCTGACTTCACCTTGGATATCTCAATAACTTTCTCATCTAATTTTTCTTTGATGAAGAATCTGTCCACCTCTACATGTTTCGTCCTATCATGCTGAACTGGATTAGCTGCAATATCACACGCCGCTTGACTGTCACAATACACCTTCATAGGTTCCTTTGGACCATAGCCTAAGTCCTGCAACAGGAGTTTCAGCCATAAAGCTTCTGTTATACTTAAAGCTACTCCGCGATACTCAGCCTCTGCACTAGAGCGTGCAACAACATTTTGCTTCTTGCTCCTCCATGTAACTAAATTTCCTCCAACAAAGGTGAAATATCCTGAAGTGGAGCGCCTATCGATTGTAGATCCTGCCCAATCAGCATCAGTATATGCCTCAACCTTCAAGTGACCATATTTTGCAAATAAGACTCCTTTTCCTGGGGCTGACTTAATGTATCTCATAATTCTCATCACCGTGTCCATATGTTGTTCCCGAGGTGCATGCATAAACTGGCTTACCACACTTAAAGCATATGACAAATCTGGCCGTGTATGTGCAAGATACATTAGTCGTCCAACCAATCTCTGATATCTTTCCTTATCACAAGGCACTTGATCAGCTTCGTTGCATAGTTTCAGTCCTTCTTCCAATGGTGTACTAATCGGTTAACAGGCGGACATTCCAGTTTCCTTCAATAAATCCAGAGCATATTTTCTTTGAGAAAGAAATATCCCCTTTCTTGAGCGAGAAACTTCAATACCAAGGAAGTATCTCAAAGAACCAAGATCTTTCATTTCGAACTCTTGTGACAAGTAGTACTTTAATGCCTTCATCTCCTCGGGATCATCTCCAGTTACTATCATATCATCAACATAAATAATGAGAGCAGTAATTTTACCTTCTTTCCTTTTTAGGAATAGAGTATGATCAGAATTACTCTGATCGTATCCGAATGTCCTCATTGATTTTGTAAATCTCCCAAACCAGGCTCTTGGCGACTGTTTCAGTCCATACAATGCTTTCTTCAGACGACATACTTTGTTGCTGTGTTGAACTGGTCTGTTCGACCCTGGTGGAAGATCCATATAGACTTCTTCTGTCAATTCCCCATGCAAAAATGCATTCTTCACATCAAATTGCTCCAACGGCCAGTCAAGATTTGCAGCAAGTGACAGTAGAACTCGAATAGTGTTGAACTTTGCCACAGGTGCAAATGTTTCGTCATAATCAATTCCATAAGTTTGAGTGTACCCTTTGGCAACAAGCCTTGCCTTGTACCGCTCTATCGAACCATCCGATTTATATTTCACTGTATAAATCCATCTGCATCCTACTGGCTTCTTCCCTACTGGCAGCTCGACTATCTCCCAAGTCTCATTCTTCTTCAAGGACTTCATCTCCTCATCCATAGCTGCTTTCCACCTTGGATCGGCTAAGGCTTCCTGCACACTATTAGGAATAGATACAGCAGATAATTGATTTACAAATGACTTATTTGATTCAGACAATCGGTGAGTGGACACATAATGACTCATGGGATACTTAACATTACTAGTGGGATTAGGCTCGTAAGTGGGTTTGGGGATACCTCTAGTAGTACGGTTTGGGAGTTCTCTTCTTGGAGCTTCGGACAGCGATGACGATTGGTTTTGGGGTTCTGCTGGGAGTAGATATAGATCTGATGGTATTGGTGGTGGAGATGGTTCAGATGGTGCTGGTGGTGGAGATGGCTCATCTTCATGGAGGTTTGGCACTGACTGCAGATCTTCGTGAAAATTTTCTTCCTCCTCAACCAAGTCTTCATTCGAGTAATCGTCATTACTTACATCCTGATTTTCTCCCTTTATATCTGATTGTTCAGTTTGAATAGTAACTACTTCATCATAGGCAAGAGTTTGAACTTCATTTCGGTGCTCCCCCTGAAGTTCAACCTCAGAGGAAAAATACATCTCATCCTCATGGAACACAACATCCATAGTCACAAATATTTTTTGAGTTGGTGGGTGATAGCACCGATACCCTTTCTTATTCTGTGCATATCCCACGAAAACACAGCGGACAGCTCGAGGAGCTAACTTATTGCGTTCATGTTGATGAAGATGAACAAATGCAACACACCCAAACACACGAGGTGGCAAGTTGACGACTTTTGGTGCATTCACAGCTTCAGTTAATGCTTGAAACGGTGTGAGAAAGTTTAGGATATTAGAGGGAACTCGGTTGATTAAGTATGCAGCAGAAGCAAGGGCTTCTCCCCAATAAATGAGTGGCAGATTTCCATGGATGAGAGAAGCACGGACCACTTCGAGCAAGTGTCTATTTTTCCTTTCTGCAACTCCATTCTGTTGAGGTGTATACGAGCATGTAGTCTGATGAACAATTCCGTGTTCTGCCAAATATTGTTGCAGATTTGAACTCAGGTACTCTCCGCCATTATCACTCCTAAGAACTTGAATTTGTGATTTATACTGAATCATAACATGCTTGTAAAATTTCTGAAACAAACCACTAACTTCACTTTTCGACTTCATCAAACAAATCCAGGTCATACGGGTACAGTCATCAATAAAGGTCACAAACCATTTGGCTCCTCCAAATGTAGTGATTTTGGATGGACCCCAAACATCAGAATGAATAATCATAAAAGGAAGGGAGCTTCTACTTGGACTTGGAGGAAAAGAGACACGATGACCTTTTGCAAGTTCACACACATCACACCGAAAGGCAGATATATCCAATTTTAAAAATAAACTTGGAAATAATTTCTTCAAATAACCAAAAGAAGCATGCCCTAGACGTCGATGCCACAGCCAAATATCTGATTTCTTCTTCTCATCTTCGGATCCTTCCACACTTAGAGCTTGAGTCAACTTGCTCGAACTTTCAGATTCTAAATCTAGGTAATAGAGCTTCCCGTGCCTAACCCCATAACCAATCGTCTTACGAGTCCGAATATCCTTAAACACGCAATGAGAAGGCCAAAAGACTACAATACAATGTAAGGCAGTAGTTATTTGAGCTACGGATAATAGGTTGAAATTCAAGGATGGCACAACTAAGGCAGTATCTAAGGTTAGGTTATTTGTGAGATGTATGGTACCCTCGCCAGTAACAGTGGCAGGGTCACCATTGGCAGTGGACACAGTCGATTTAGTGGATGGTTGAAAATTTTGAACTTGTCTAGAATCAAAAGTCATATGGTCGGTAGCACCCGAATCAATTATCCAGGCACTATTCTTAACAGAAGCAGAAATATTAAATACCTTACCATCCTTACCTGCAGCTGTGACTAATGTAGAGGCCTCCGTAGAGGCGAGTCCAATACTCTTCTCAGCTCTATCAGTTTGTCCCATGGTAGCGCCACAAAGGGGGAAAAACAATGAATCTGATCTTCAGCAACCAATAGCAAACAACACAACTTGGTCAAGAACAGCTCCAAGTCTTCAACAACCAGCAAAACAGCAACAATCCAACACTGGATCAATCCCTCCCCTTCTTCACAAAACAGCAACTCAAAGGAGACCACAGCAACAATCAAAAAAAGGCAGCAGCAACGATAGAGAGGGAAGTATTGGCAGCCGTGGGGCTGGGTGGCGTCGCTGGCGGCCGGGGTACGCGCGTCACGGGCGCGACGGAGGACGACGACGGGGCTGGGGGTCGCCAGAGTCGGGGGCAGCACCGGAGATAGGGCGGTGCGCTGGCGACGGGGTGAGAAGGCAGATGGGAGGGCGTTTGGACACGGTGTAGAGGATGAGACGAAGGTTGAAGAGGCGACGCTAGGTGGCGTCGCAGGCAGCCGCGACACCGAGAGGAGACAGGGGAACGCCGGCTGCGATGGAGTTAGCTGCTGCGTCGGGATGCGACGGAGAGAGAAGGAGATGAGCGGGGAGAGGGCTGAACGGCTGTAGTCAGCGTACCGGGGGGGAGCACTGGGATAGGCCGGGAAGACGAGGTAAGTAATGGGTTTGATCTGGATGAGGAGGTCGGGGCTCAATGGCCGTGGGTTCTGTGTTGGGGAAGATGAACAGTGCGGAAACAACTGGCAGATTCGGGGATCTGGGTTTGGTCTGGATCGGGATGGAGGCGTTAGATCCGATGGCCTCCGTCTCTTCTTCTTCTTCAACTAGCCTAGATCATGTTAGGCTCTGATACCATGAAGAAAATAATTTTGGGGAAAATTCTTATTCTTATTGTTCTACTTTATTCTTCACTGTATACATCTATATATAAGGATTACATTCTTGGAGAAGAAGAAAAGAGATTGAGAGAAGATTGGGAATATGAGAGATTTGGGGAATCTGTTTCCTATATTAGGAAACAGAATATACAATTACTATATTTCAACAAAGGGGAGGATGGGAGTTGGTAGGAGCATTGTCATTTGGCTTTCCTTTTCAAGGGATTCTTTAGAGCAAAGTAAGCAAACAAATCTCATTTGTGAGAAGATAAAGAGCAAAATAGAGAATAACATAAAAACACTCTAAAATAATTATTTTTAATTGGTTATGATAAACCAATATTGGGATTAAGAAGAAAACGATGTGCAGGAAATTGGGTTTATCATTATCTATTTAAGTTAAGGCTAGATTGCAGAAAACTATCATAGTTAATTTGAAGGGTTACCCATATAAAAGTAAGCTTACGGTAGTTAACTGAAAAACACCAAAATTGTAGGATGGTTTTATGTAATTTATCCTATATTTTAATCACGTCAGGTTTAGAAATAAGTCATGTTCTAAGATCGGATAGCAAAAGTAGTTTTCCCTTCTCTATCATGTTGTGGTCAACTAAAACTGGACAAAATTTTCCTCGTATCCAGCAGCTTTCTCTGAATCTTTTCATCTCTTATAAACCAAGTTAATCAACCCCAGCAGTATTCATTGAATCTTTCCCTCTCTTATCAACCGACACTTCACACTCTCTGTAACTTGATCGTCTTGCGATTCTCTATCGTAGCTTGCTACCCACATAAATGTATATATACCTTAAAAAAAGACTGATCTGAAGAAGAAAAGTAAAGTTGGAAATATGGAGAGAAGAGAGGAGGTCGAGGAGAGTTATGATGCGGTAGTCGTTGGATCAGGATATGGTGGCTCGGTCGCTGCATGCCGGTTGTCGATGGCTGGTATGAAGGTGTGTTTGTTAGAGAGAGGGCGACGGTGGGAGGCAACTGACTTCCCGAACAACGTTGTCAGTCTTCTTTCGGCAGTGAGGGTTGAGTGGAAGAGGTGGGGATTTGGTTTTGGATCCAAGAAAGCTCTATTTCAGGTTTGAATCGAGCCAAACTAGCTTCTTTTTCTGAAAGAGAATATAGGCATCTTGTTTTTTTAGAAGAAAAGGGCTAATAAAATGATCTTCATCGAAATATAGTGACCAATATCAGTCTAAATCTGAGCATGACTATGTTCTGTATAAGTAGCCATATAGAATGATTATAATCGCTCGACGGTCACTCCTTTAGACAATACACTCAGTTCATCATGATCTCTAAGTAGGAAAAAAGTACGCCAACACAAGTGGTATCACTAGTATGTTAAATTTTCCTGGAATTCAATACTATGGAAGAAAAGAATTTTTATTTTTGGCACCATATGATAATATTCACCGTATCAGAGAATCATAAAAAATAAAATAAACAAATCTGTGAAACCAAATAGAAAAGTAAATATGAGACAGGCTGGCCACCAAGAACAAAAGAAAACAAAACAAAAACCATAACTGAAGACAGAGACAACTACATTCCAGAGCGAAAAAAGGAAGCCTTTGAAACTGAAACAACTCGAAAAAGTAGCAAGATATAACCATAAATACTTCTTGAATAAGTCAAGAAAGGAGCATCAATTACTGGGACGAATTTTGTTTAGAAACAATATTATAGTTACAACTTTGCCAGCTTCAGCTTTTTTTTTTTTTGAAGCAAAAGTGACCTCAGTCACCAATCTCATCAATGAAAAATTAACGGGATTACAAAATATTCCTACATTGTTGCGAACTCATACATCATACAAAGTAACGTGCTCATCGGCACCAAAATACATCTAAGACCCACAGAAACAAACTAATACAACATAGCATATAAGCTAAGAAAATAGGAAAGCAGTAAAGTGAACAAAAGTGGCATGACTAGATTGATCCCATCGATGACCTCGCAGATGGACCCCAAAAGAACCTAGCCTCTGAACGCCTGCATTTTGCTCTGTCCCGATCAACCCTCTCCGTCTCCTCTGCCCCTCTTCCTGGGTCTTGAATGGCCTGTCCAATCATGAATAAGGTCAACAATCTTGCGCAGTAAAATGTGATATGTACATCTAATATCAAGGTTGTAAACGGCGTTAGGCGGTGGCGGTTCGGTCAAGGGGTGCCTAGCGCCTAGGGTGCCTAGGCGGCGCCTAAGCAGCGCCTAGGCGGTTGAATTTATTTTGCCGATTCAGTTAATTTCAGTCCTTATAATCATGCAATCCAATTGCAAATATTCATCATGTTCTTGTGTAATATGTGTAATTAAAGGATGTTTACGCATAAAAAAAAGCTTTCTCGTGCAATTAAAAAAATAATTATCCAATTGTAATATGTGCAATATGTCAATATGTGTAATATGTATAACATGTACTATTGTAATAGGTGTAATATATGCAATCCATCACCAATAATACAAAAAAAAGTAAAAACAATTTCACTACTATTAACGATCCATACATATTATATAAAAGATCAATAGATTAATAGTAGCTCTCTTTTTTATGTGTTATTTTATAGTATTTAAAATTTTAAAACATATAAAACGCTTGGGTGTTGGACATCAGGCAGACGCTTGATCAGCGCCACGGACGCCTACTTAACAAGACGGCCGCCTAATTGCCTCTAACCGCCTAGACCACCGCCTAATGTAAAGGCGGTTCGTTCTCCTCCATCTGAG
Source organism: Hemerocallis citrina (assembly GCA_017893485.1). Classification (NCBI taxonomy): domain Eukaryota; kingdom Viridiplantae; phylum Streptophyta; class Magnoliopsida; order Asparagales; family Asphodelaceae; genus Hemerocallis; species Hemerocallis citrina. The sequence continues at coordinate 188,180,033 of CM030367.1, read as the reverse complement.
CGCCTAGGCGCCGCCTAGGCGTCCGAGGCGGACGCCATTTAGAACACTGTCTAATATTGCGAAAACAGAAATCATTTCTATCCCTCCAAATAGCCCACAAGATCGCCCCAGTAGTGATATCCCATAGTGCCTTATGTTCTTTCCTAATATTAGTGTCTCTCCAGTCACCCCAAAGGTCTAGTATGCTCTTTGGCGTCTCAATAGTGTGAAAACTCAACCCTATCACTTCCCAAACTATGGCGGCTCTAGGACAATCGATAAAAAGATGTTTCGTGTCCTCCTCTGCTTGATTGCATTGTTGGCATGTCGCGTCTACCATGATATTTCGCCTCCTAAGGTTTGTTTTGGTCAAAATCGCATTATGTAGAACAAGCCACAAAAACGCTTTTACTTTGGGGGGAACTTTAGCATTCCATATGCACCTCGCATGAAAATCTCTGATGCCCCCATCGTTCAGCACCCCATACATAGACGATACTGAGAACGTCTTTGTTTTCCCTCTACTCCACTCTCTATCATCTTGGCAATTGAGATTGGGTCGGTCCGCGCCTTTCAACAATTCTTTCAGTTGATCCAGTTGCGTTTGGCCCTTATTAGATAAAGTTTCTCCGTCTAAGATTTTCCATCTTCTATTCCTCCATCTTTCGGAAACTAGGTCATCCCCTTTTTCTACTTCGTTCGCAAGATCTGGGAACAGCGACTGGAATGAATTATCCCCACACCATTTGTCCGAAGAATAACAAATCTGAAGAATAACAAATCTGAAGCACTGTATGCAATTTTGAGTTTAAAAAAAAACATCCAGCTTCAATATACAAGAAATTTGAAGCTAGTACAAAAGCTCCTTACCCTATATCCAAAAATAAGGCACAAAATATAATCATGGAAAAAAGAATGAGATGATTTGTTGCACAAGAAACTCAATATTGTGTTATTGGCTACAAAAACAACGTAAGGCTGAAACTAATTCATGCTAACATCTCTTGTTCGCCTATCCTCACATTTATGAGCTTCAACTTCAAATCTGACAGAGCAAATAGATATCTGCAACTGAGCAGGTTCCATAAGCCTTTTTTCTCCTTCTAGAAGTGAGAAAGTTCCATATGCCCTTTTTTCTCTTTCAGCAACGTTTTGAATAAATCAACAATTCCGCTAGTGCACTACGCATCTTTCTAGAATCAAATCGGCCTTCTGCTGTCTTACATGCCGTGAGTAGTCACAAATTACTTCCCCAATTTAGCATTGCTCTTTGGGGGAGGAGACCCAACATCTCTTCAATTTCCTCCAAACTGTACACAAGTCTTAGTCAAATCGTATCAACCTTCACCAAGTACTGCTGGATTGCGCTATGAATTTTCTACCATTATTTGCACGATAAAGCTTTATTCACATCCCATAAATTCTCGTTTGTCTTCCCTGTTCTTCCCTCTTATATAGAGTCCAAACTAGCAGATATTTGTTTCTTCACTATTCGCTTCCATGAGAAGTTCCTCCGATTCAGGAATCATTCAAATTACTGTATGAAGTTATGACATGAAATCTAACTCTTCAAAAGAAAAGCAAATAAAGAGGAATGTGGTCTGAATGGAATATTGGAAGGGCTTCGGTTGTAATACTGATCTGGTTAAACTGGACTGCAGATTCATGATCAAGGCGATTCTCTGGCTGCAGTTGCTTGTGGTCTTGGTGGAGGTTCTCTTGTGAATGCAGGAGTAATGGCACCAACTCCCGCCCGAGCAAAAAGGGACCCTAATTGGCCCAAGGAATGGCACCAGAACTGGGGATTATTCGAGCAATCAGCATCAACAATGCTCGGATCACAAACCATTCCTGTAGAATTCCCCATTGCCCGTGTAATGAAACAAATAGCAGAAGAAGAGATTGAAGAGTACAGACCGACTCCTATAAAACTTAGCATCAATTTTGGTAGTCAAGGATCTGGACAGACTGGGAGCTGTCTAGCATGTGGAAATTGCTTTTCTGGATGTCCCTATGATGCGAAGAATTCCACAAACAAAAATTATTTGGCTACAGCAATTGAGGTACATAGCATTTGTTTGCATTTCTACTATGTGAAATATTTTTTCCCCTAGGTATGATACGATGGTTTAATTTCACAGAGTGGGTGTTCAGTAAAAACAGAACGTACAGTACTGTATATCGTGGAAAACCCTGATTTAAATTCTAAAGATTGCAATGGTGGCAAACAAGGACGAAGGTGGCGGGTATACTTTGACGACTTAGAATATATATGTGCAGATTTTATAGTTCTTGCAGGTGAGATAAAAAGCTACTCCTTGGATGCAATGATTTTATATATGTACAGATTTTACACCTCAATATCTTATCTAGTTTGTGCTTTCAACATCTAAAGACTAATATGTAGTTGCAAAGAATTGTACGGAAAAAGTAACTGGTTTGTGCCTGGCACATACAATTATACTAGTAATTTACACATGCAATACATGTCTTAATAAATATATATTTTCAAAAGTAAAAACACCCAGTAGTCTGGCCTCGAGCCTAAGACATCCTTTATATTGGTTATGCACGGGCAATGCACGGGTTTGTTTGTCTACAAATGACAACCCCAACTCTCCCATTATAATATTATTAGATTAGATTAGATTAGATAAGCAATGTTGTTGAAAGCAGAAGCATAGCAAAGTTTGAAAACAAAGTTTGAAAGCAGGGTTTTCACAGCAAAAAACGTCAAGATTATTTATAAATATAAATAATGCCAATAATAATAGAAACAAATATTAAAACTGATATTACAATAAGAATATAAGCAAATTCCTACCTAATAAAGAAATTCATAAAATTATCATTTAAAGTATATAATGTAAGTCCAGAAAATAATCTTAGATATAGTAAATCCTGTAAATCATTAAGAAAGGTATGGTAAGGGTGCTTTATCAAAAATTGCTTATGTTGTATATTATATCAACAGGTACTTCATAAAATTAAATTTACAAATCTGTGTTGAACCTGATATAGTATTTCTTTTGTTAATTTAGCTGGAGTTTTAGGAACAACTGAGATATTGTTGCAATCCAAAAGGAGAGGACTCGGTCTTTCTGATAGAGTTGGGTATGGATTAAGCTGCAATGGAAACAATGTAGCTTATGTTGCTGGAAGCCAAGCACCTTTACATGGTTATGGACTTGCAGAAAAGCAATTTATAGATGTTCCATTTCGAAATAGACCAGGCCCAGCAATTTCTTCGTCTTACACTTCTTCCTTGGGCTTCACAATCCAGGTAATATATTTTAACCCCAGTAAAATTTTGTTGTCAATATTTAGTTTTAAGGAAACTTATTATGGCGCCAACTTTTGAACTAGAAATAGTACACTTTGATAAATTATTAAAGTCAAAATAATACGTTTTAAACATAACAGTACATTTTATGAGAAACAATAGATCTCAACAAAAAAGCAAATTTAACTGCCAAATGAGTGGCCTAAAATGACTTCTAATTTCATTACTGCATTTACCTGTGTTTTATTATCAAAAACATAAACTGCCTTTGCATAAAGAATACTCAAAAGTCATATTAAAATCTCTAATATTGATGGTTTGTTATACAGAGTGGTGTTCTTCCGAAATCATTCCCTTATTTGTTGTTTAAAGGGATAATCACCTATGGATGGCCTACAGGTACTTGGTTTCTACATGGATTAATTGATACAGTCAATCATTATATGGGATTTAAATCAAGCCAAGCTGTGGTCCTCAATGTGATGGGTTACGATTCATGCAATGGAACAATTACATTAGATGAAGAAACCGAAAACATACATATTAATCCTTCTTATGATCCTCTCCTCCCTAAAAAGGTTCAAGCACTTCAGAATCTTACCAGAAAATTAGGAGGAATTTTGTTCATGTCACGATATCGGAGTACAAGTGTCCATCTCTTAGGGGGGTGCCGTGTCGCCTCGGATCCTTCCCTAGGGGTCTGCAATAAAAAAGGGCAGGTTTTTAATCCAAACAATAATCAGTCTATAGTACATGAAGGCCTTTATATTTGCGATGCATCAATAATTCCATGTTCAATAGGTATAAATCCTTGTCTCACTATCTGTACAGTAGCAGAGCACATAAGTTCTCATCTAGTGCAAGATGCCATCAGATTCAAAAGTACAATTCAACAGTTTAAAAATGTGGAGGAACCACAAGATTCAGACTTTTCTGATGAGAATAAAAATTCTATAAACAAGAATCTCGCCAAGGGAGCTGGCGATAAAGTAACAGTAAAAGAAACTATGAGAGGATTTATTGGGGGAATGCCATGCACAGCTTACCTTGTACTAAAAATGAATTCAGGGGAACAAATTGAATGCATACAGAAACATAGTGTTATAGGGAATCCACATCCACTTCTTAAAGGGAAGGTCGGCGGGTATCTGATATTCAATGCAGTTAACAAGGATAAACTCTTCATTGTACATGGCAATGTGGACATGTGCAAAGTAGACAGTAGAACTCCCTACACTCAATACATGCACTACAGACTACTTTTAGCTGCATCATCTGGGTCAAGGTGATAAACTTAAACAAAAACAGTTGAATAATTATTCTCATTTTCAAACTGATCAACCTAATAAATTTTCACATAATATAGGTATATTCTTGAAGGAAAGAAGATAATGAATCCTTATTTATTGGGAGCCTATGCTGTTAGGGAGTCAACAACCTTGCATGTTAGTTTCAAAACTCATGGAGATTCAAATGAACAACCAGTAAATCTCACAGGAGAGCTTCACATATCATTATTTGAAGTCTTGAGGAGTCTTCTGAGATTGGACGGGATGCACAGAATGAAATTTGTATCCGTTCTTTTGCAAAGTCTTTGGAGAACCTACATCTTACAAATACCTAGACAGAGAGAAGATGTCACTGAAATACCAAGTATAAAAGAAACTCCTTATCCACCAAGCACACTTCACGAATTAAAAACAGGTAAGACAAAACCAAAGTGATGAATAATTTAAATTTATGTCATAATAACTAATATGAAATGAAAACAGAGGATGATCATGTAATCAGTTGTCGGCGATGGAGTTGCTACATGAGGAACTCTGACAAAGATAGAAATCCATATCCAGTTCTTCTACTTAATGGTTACTCAGGGGAGAGCTTTTGGCTCCCAACTGAGGGAAAAGATTTGGTAAGAACATTACTTGATGAAGGGCATGAGACATGGCTGCTTCAATCAAGATTACACCCTTTGCATCCTTCAAATGATTTCACAATTGAAGATGTTAGCAGGTTCGATATCCCTGCAGGTGAGCACACCTTTCATTTAAAAATTATGTCCAATTAACTGCAAAAAGGTTGGCACAGCCGTAAGCTTTCTTCTTCTCTTATTATTTGTTGCCAGTGATTGCGAAGATTATTGAGTTGAATGATCCAAGTACTAAGATCCACGTGATTGCACACTGCGCTGGAGGATTAGCAATTCATATAGCACTATTGGGAGGACATATATCTGCAACTCATATTGCTTCTCTCTCTTGCACCAACTCATCAATGTATTTCAAGCTAACCACCTCTGCCATAGTGAAGATGAGGCTTCCTCTTATTCCAGTAAGTCCAAACTTCTTGTTCAACCCTTCAACTGTTTTCATTACTAGTAAGATCTAAGAAGATTAATAGTAGATATAACTACCCTTTTTACCACTAAGATGGCAAGGGTTTGGGATGGGTAAAGGGAGGTCTAGGTTTGAGACCAAGCTACATCATAGTCTTTACTCCACAAAAAAAATTTAAAATAATATTTTAAAAAAAACTGCCCCTTTTGCCAAGGTATCTTCTAACATGTGAGGTACCTTTTAACATATGAGGGGAAAATAGTTAAAGAGTTGTATGAAGGTATGAATTATGAAAAACATACTTGAATACCTTCTTTAGAGAATATTTACCTACAATAGCAAAAACTTGAAAGTGTCTATCATCAAGAGGAGATTAATGAGTAACCGAGTAAGTGTATAAGTTATAGCATCAACACTAATGGGATTGAAAGATTCACCTAAATAAATAAAAATAATAATAATACTATTTCTAAGATAATTCCCTCTGTGTCATGCAGATCACCATGGCAATACTCGGAAAGAGTCGGATCTTATCTTTATCTGCATCAACGGATAACCCAAGGCACCAACTTGTGAAATCTATAGCCCGATTAATTCCAAGGAACGAGCGTTGCATGTGCAACGTGTGTGAGATCTTCTCAGGCATCTTCGGAAACGCATTTTGGCATGAGAATGTTAGCAGCACAATGCATCATTGGCTTAACAATAAGAGCTTGTCTAAGCTTCCCATGTCAGCCTTCCAGCATTTACGAAGAATATGTATCTCTGGTTTCATTGTTGACCCAGAAGGTGATAACAAGTACTTGATCCATCCGGAAAGAATGCCTCTCCCTACGTTATACATTTCAGGGAGAAGAAGTCTTTTGGTGACTCCAGAGACGTCGCTTTTGGCGAACAAGTACATGAGAGTGCACCAACCGGAGTTTCATCATAAGAGGGTGGTGGTGGAGGATTTTGGACATTCAGATCTTTTGATCGGCGAAGAATCCTATGAGAAAGTCTTCCCTCACTTCATATCTCACATGAATTTGGCTGAGGAAGGGACGAGAAAGGAGGTGGCTAATGGTAGGAAGGAGACCATGTTATCATGGGACGGTTCTCATGATGGTACCCAAGGGTCGGGACCTTGGGGTTCAATCATTGATTTGTTGGTTATTTTCTGTGTTATATCTATCTCCCTATTCTTTTTTAGGCGATGCCTGATTTGGAGTAGCAATTGTTCAAAATAAAGAAGGCTAGTATCATGAATAATTCTTCTAATGGAAAAGGAGAATTGGTACAAGTTAAAAGTTTTAGGTAGAATTTAGCAAAATTATAAGATATTTCTTATTATCGAGTTCTTCTCTATATATCCTAGCTATTCTTGCATCTTCTGTGAAGGACCATGATGATAGGAATTTTCATTTGTCTCTGCCTCTCTGAGAGAAAACCAGTGACATTGAGACACCACACTCTATACAACATCATTCATAGAATCTAATGGAACAATCCAATCCAAGAAACAAGTAATATACAAACCTACGAAGTATGAACACCTCCAAATAGAAAGAAAGAAAAGTAAAATAAAGAACTCTAATAGATTACCACAATGGGTAATGCACTGGTCCAATATGAAACCCATACATATGTTAGGAGATTAGGCGCAACGGCGTTGTTGAGCAAGGTAGCGAGGCGCACAAACATATAAGATGAACAACCAAGCAAATAGATCACACAAATGCACACAAAGATTTGTCCCGGTTTGGGCGAACCCTAATCCGGGAAAAATATAGGGAAAAATTATTCAACTAGAGAAGATTACAAGAGTTAGTTACAAACTCACTCACCAAGAACTATCTCTCAAGCCTCACTTACAATGGAGAAATATCAATGAAGTACTAATCTCTCTCAATTGAGACTATTACAAAATAAGAGATCTAGAAAACCTAGGTTGTAGTCTTGATACAATAACCATCAAATATATCATGTAGATGAAGCCACACGATAGGAACTGTACTATCTAATTTGAATGGGAAGTTGGGCCCGAAATAGTAACAAATAAATAGCCCAAAATATATTTTTGTGCCGACGCCGGTCAACTGCACAAAGATACGGTCGACCGCAATGTAACATTTCCAAACCCGAGAGTGGACAGTCGGGGGTGAAGTCGACTGCCCCCCCCCCCCCCCACTCCCCCACCACTGTGTGCTCTCTGTTTTGAGCACGGTCGATTGTCCATGATGGACAGTCAATTGTCCATCTTGTTGTTGCTGCTCTCTGTTGTTGCTGATGCTGCAGTTGCTTCGATTTCTCTCCATCGACAATTAGACCGCTTTCGCTTCACTGTTTCTTCTAATCAAATTCAAGTATGCAAAACAAACACCCAACAACACACTCTTACCTCCAACGTGTCCTACTAGCACAGTACGAGCTTTATTTGGCATTGCTTTTGGCGAGTGTTTTTTTGGTCTGAGTCCTTTTAGGTTCAGAATAGGTGTTTGGCAAACTTATTAAAAGTGTGTTTCAGTATTATTTTTGTCTAAAACTATATTTTTAGCATTTTCCTGAAAGCATCTAAATTGGTGCGTTTAACTTTTCGGAAAGTGTTTTTGCTTACTAGAAAAATTTGGAAGTTAAGTACAATTCTTTCTTACATTACTTTTGGTACCAGAACTTTCCCACGTTTTGTTCACATCAATACCAAACAAAGCCTAAGTAAACGATATATACATGGGCGGATCTGGGCCCAAGCAGCACAAGCAACTGCTTAGGACCCCCAATTTTATAGGGTCCCATATTTTTTAAGTATTTACATTGTTTAAAAAAAAGAAATTGTTTTCAGATACGATTACACTATTTTATCTAAAATTTGAAACAATAGTTGGCCTATTAACTTATTTGGTTAGAGCATTGTACTAAAGGTTGTAGGTTCAAAACTTGTATGGGCTAATTAATTTTTTAATCATTTTTATTTTATTTTTTTAAACTAATTATTTTTCACATAGCCATACATGTCATTTTACCATTTTATGAATTTAATATTATTTTTCACTTAGCCCATACATGCCACTCTACGATATTTTTTCAATGTTCTATGGTACATCATATTTTCCTATTTATGATAAATTTCTAACCAAATCTTCAAATGCATATGATTATTCTACATTTTAAGCTTCCAACTAGTATTCTCATATGCATATATTCATCATCACTTCATTCTGATCATGTTCTATAATATATCATATTTACAACTTTGCGATAATGTAATCTTCAAGTGCATATACATGTTTGCTTTGTTTGCTTGTTTTATCTTTCTTCTAAATTTTGTATCTGTTGATGAAAGGAATACTAGGGTTGCCTTCACAAAGGAAAAAATATAAGGGACGCTTGATAAAATCAAAATGTATTCAAGCATTCAAAATAGCATTATACATATACTTCAATCATGTCAGTTCAATATTTTCTCTTAATGTACATAAACTCAACGTATGTTTGCTTGTATGTTTTGAACATATATTTTTTTGTTTTATTCCTCTTTAATTCTCTCATTCATCATTTCCATCATCTCAGAATACATATAATTCAGAATAAAATCACTGCCGCTTCTTCCTTAGAGTTTTTTTGAGTTTCTTTTTGCCACGAGACATTTCATATAAAATACGTACATTATCAATTAATTTTTTTTGGAAGCATATATATATTTTTAAAAATTATTTAAATAGTTTGTCATTCAATGATCCAAGTTTGTTTGCATTTAAATAATTGTCATTTTTATTTTGTCAACATGCAAAATGCCTCATCTGAGAACTTGATTAGGGCCCTGAAACTCAGATACGCCCCTGGATATATAATGAAACTCAGATACGCCCCTGGATATATAACTTTGAGCATTAATAAGGATTAAAGGCTGCAACCCCCATGTCACGAGATTATACAACAACTAATACTATTTTGAAATGATTGTATCAAAGATTCTTTTTGATAATAAGAAACGCCATTGAGAATACACAGGGCAAACGAATTTTAATTGCATTTAGAGAATGCGTAGAATTGCAATAAAGAAAAAATGTTATAATCAACTGATGTATTGCATTATAAGAACTGAAACTTATTACATCTCTAATCTCTAATCTCTAATATTATAATGGGAGAAGGCCTTAGTATCATTTGTCAATCTACCAACACGTGCATCGTACACGTGCATAACTAATATGAAGGAGATCTCAGGTTCGAGTCCTCACTATGTCATATTTTTTTGCTTTTTTTTATATTAAACATGCACCACAAGTGTAAATTACTATTCACCTATTTATTTATAATATAATATATTTACTTACTATTTAATGAAAGAGTTTGTCACAAATAAACAATTTTTAATATTTTTTGTCACAAAAGAAACACCACTTTTGTCACAAACAAACATGTACATCGCACGTTTAACTCCAAATATATTTTTCAACACGTGCATACAAATCAAAGTTTTCCATTCTTAATTTTTGAAAAATACGTGTATCGCCCGTTCAGCTCCATTTTTTAAAAATTTAAGGCATTCATTGCACATGCTGATTACTGCTAATTTACGTGTATCACACGTTTAACTCCAACTCTTTATCAAAACGTGCATCGCACGTGAAAAATACTAGTTAATATAACCAAAATTAGGGTTTTGAAAGGGGAAATGGACGTACTTTGATGCAGTTCTCCGTCATGTGAATGGGTTCATGGCTGCCGTTAGTTGACGGCTCCTAAGAGCGGAACTGAGAAGGCGAGAGTTGTACTGGATTCTGGTGGTGACTAGCGGAGTTAAATGGCGAAGTAGGGATCTCGACATCTATCGATCTCTAATTCTCTGCTTGCTTTCTGGTTCGCTTTTCCCCTTTCTCGTTATTTTATTGTCGGGTCAAATTTTGCATCGCAGATTCGTAACGGTCCTACCGGATTTGTTACTTGAAAATTTCCGGATTCTAGTCATTTATAAATTTTGTACGGATTAAAGAAATGTGACGGTTTGGCCGAGTGGTCTAAGGCGCCAGATTTAGGCTCTGGTCCGAAAGGGCGTGGGTTCAAATCCCACAGCCGTCATTTTGCGTTTTTTTTTTTTTTCCTTTTTTTTTTCCTTTGATTTATTAAATGCCCAGGTTTAAATTGTGATGCCCATGTTAAAATTGTGTTTTTTTTTTTCCTTTGATTTATTAAATGCCCAGGTTAAAAATGTGTAAATTAGCATATACCTCCGTTTTTTAAAACTAAGAAAGACTCCTACTTTGAGCGTGGGTTCAAATCCCACAGCTGTCATTTTGTGTTTTTTTCCTTTGATTTATTAAATGCCCATGTTAAAAATGTGTAAATTAGCATATACCTCCACTGTTTTTTAAAACTAAGAAATGCTCCTACTTTGAACAGAACCATTAAAATTCTGTTAAGTTAACTTACGTGCATCACACGTGATACAGTAAGATGACCAAAATACCCTCAATAAAAGTATTTTAGCACATGCCTATATTAAGAATCTGAAAACTAGCATATATATACCCACTATTTAAACAAAACTAAGATATACCCCGAGTTTCCCACATTCAAAATGTGGAAACTAGTATATACCCTCACTATTTTTAAAAACTAAGAAATACCCATAGTTTGGACAAAACCATTAAAATTTTTGTTAAGTTACGTGCATCACACGTGACACAGTAAAATGGCTGAAACACTCTCAATAAAAGTATTTCACCAAATGCCCATATTCAGAATTTGAAAACTAACATATACCCCCACTATTTAATATACCCTCAGTTTGGAAGGAAAAAAATGTATGCATAATTATGTCATCATGTAAGCTCGAAAATTTTCCAAAAGTGCTATGTTTAACCAATTGATTATTTGAATATACATATATAAAATAAAATCTTTGTGCTTTATTGAACAGATAGCCAGTGTGGTGGCTACCAATTAGCATATACCTCCACTGTTTTGGAAAAGAAATACTCCTAGTTTGAACAAAACCATTAAAATTCTGTTAAGTTAACTTACGTGCATCACACGTGATACAGTAAAATGACCAAAATACCCTCAGTAAAAGTATTTTAGCACATGCCCATATTCACAATCTGAAAACTAGCATATATATACCCACTATTTTAAAAAAACTAAGATATACCCTCAGTTTCCCACATTCAAAATGTGGAAACTAGTATATACTCTCACTATTTTTAAAAACTAAGAAATACCCATAGTTTGGACGAAAGCATTAAAATTTTTGTTAACTTACGTGCATCACACGTGACACAGTAAAATGATCGAAACACCCTCAATAAAAGTATTTCACCAAATGCCGATATTCAGAATTTGAAAACTAACATATACCCCCACTATTTAATATACCCTCAGTTTGGAAGAAAAAAAAAATGTATGTATAATTATGTCATCATGTAAGCTCGAAAATTTCCCAAAAGTGCTATGTTTAACCAATTGATTATTTGAATATACATATATAAAATAAAATCTTCAAAATAAAATCTTCGTCCTTTGATTTATTAAATGCCCAGGTTAAAATTGTGATGCCCAGGTTAAAATTGTGTTTTTTTTTCCTTTGATTTATTAAATGCCCAGGTTAAAAATGTGTAAATTAGCATATACCTCCGTTTTTAAAACTAAGAAATACTCCTACTTTGAGCGTGGGTTCAAATCCCACAGCCGTCATTTTGTGTTTTTTTTCCTTTGATTTATTAAATGCCCATGTTAAAAATGTGTAAATTAGCATATACCTCCACTGTTTTTTAAAACTAAGAAATGCTCCTACTTTGAACAGGACCATTAAAATTCTGTTAAGTTAACTTACGTGCATCACACGTGATACAGTAAGATGACCAAAATACCCTCAATAAAAGTATTTTAGCACATGCCCATATTAAGAATTTGAAAACTAGCATATATATACCCACTATTTAAACAAAACTAAGATATACCCTTAGTTTCCCACATTCAAAATGTGGAAACTAGTATATACCCTCACTATTTTTAAAAACTAAGAAATACCCATAGTTTGGACGAAACCATTAAAACTTTTGTTAAGTTACGTGCATCACATGTGACACAGTAAAATGGCCGAAACACTCTCAATAAAAGTATTTCACCAAATGCCCATATTCAGAATTTGAAAACTAACATATACCCCCACTATTTAATATACCCTCAGTTTGGAAGGGAAAAAATGTATGCATAATTATGTCATCAAGTAAGCTCGAAAATTTCCCAAAAGTGCTATGTTTAACCAATTGATTATTTGAATATACATATATAAAATAAAATCTTTGTGCTTTATTGAACAGATAGCCATTGTGGTGGCTACCAATTAGCATATACTTCCACTGTTTTTAAAAGAAATACTCCTAGTTTGAACAAAACCATTAAAATTCTGTTAAGTTAACTTACGTGCATCACACGTGATACAGTAAGATGACCAAAATAACCTCAGTAAAAGTATTTTAGCACATGCCCATATTCACAATCTGAAAACTAGCATATATATACCCACTATTTTTAAAAAACTAAGATATACCCTCAGTTTCCCACATTCAAAATGTGGAAACTAGTATATACTCTCACTATTTTTAAAAACTAAGAAATACCCATAGTTTGGACGAAAGCATTAAAATTTTTGTTAACTTACGTGCATCACACGTGACACAGTAAAATGATCGAAACACCCTCAATAAAAGTATTTCACCAAATGCCGATATTCAGAATTTGAAAACTAACATATACCCCCACTATTTAATATACCCTCAGTTTGGAAGAAAAAAAATGTATGTATAATTATGTCATCATGTAAGCTCGAAAATTTCCCAAAAGTGCTATGTTTAATCAATTGATTATTTGAATATACATATATATAATAAAATCTTCGTGCTTTATTGAACAGATAGCCAGCAGGGCCGGCCCTGGCCCAGGGTCAACAAGACGACCGCCCAGGGCCCACTTCAGGGGAGGGGCCCAAATTTTTTTAAATATAAAAAATTAATTGTCTTATAATTAATATAATGAATTAATAGGTTTGTAATTAATTTTTAGTGGAAGGCCCAATTTAGTAATCACTCTCTCTCTCTCTTTCAGTGCCACTTCAACTTCTTCATTTTTTTTTGTCCAGCCTCTTCATCTTCTTCAAACTCTCTCTCTCTCTCTCTCACTCACTCTCTCTCTCTCTCCCCTATCGGCATCTTCAGATTTCTTCAAATTGTCAGTTGAGAATTTTCGTTTGTTTTTTTTACAGAGTTTTTTTCTTAGCAGGAGTTGTAGTCATAATGTCTTGGGTATCAGAGGCGTAGTTGGAGTTGTCGGTCTTCTTAGCCGGACTGCAGGAGTTGTTGGTATTCTTAGCACTACTCTGTTAGTTCAGCCCTCTCGTGTCGGTTTTTTTATATTAATAGAATTGAGAATCTCTTTTGTAGGTTTAGGATGTACTAAGGTAGAAATCACTTTAACAATAATATTGTTGATTGATTTTATTGTTAGGCAAGCTTAGTGACCAACTGAAATTTGAAGTTTATTTATATGATAAGCTTGATTCCTGGGGTCCTGGCCTTATATTTTAGATATGATGTGATTTTTTTTTTCAGGTGCAATAGTCGCTATCACTATGCTTAATGAAAAATATGGAGTATTTGGTGTCATAAAGCAAAATAAAGATAATCTTTATTTTTCTGGTATTGTTTTTATGTCCCCAGCCGTTATATTATAATTTATTAATATATATAAAAATATATGCGTGTCTATAAAGGGCCTAAAAATTTTTCTTCGCCCAGGGCCTCAAATACCCCAGGAACGGCCCTGATAGCCAGTGGGGTGGCTACCACTTTGACCTGGGATCCAATTTAAGTTGTGTCATAGCTACACACTGCTTTTAATTGAAAAGATTGCACTGCTTTCAACTGAAGGATTTACAATTGAACTTGCTTCTATAGATAGATACTGGGAAATGAGCTACAACAACAAATTGTTGATTTCATATAATCTCATAATACACCTAATTGTATTCGATCACAGATGCACATAAGGAACTCAAGCAATGCAAGGGTGCATACACTTATGGAACAACGAGACGTTCCGTTTTCTCTCAAATTTTGGTTAAGGAAACCCTTCTTATATGTAATGGGTATTTTGGTCATTTTATTGTTTCACGTGTAATGCACGTAAGTTAACTTAACGGAATTTTAACGGTTTCGTCCAAAATTGGGGTATTTTTTAGTTTTTAAAAATAGTTGGGGTATATGCTAGTTTCCACATTTTAAATGAGGGCATTTGCTAAAATATCCCTTAACATAATTACCGACTTTATTCTTTCATACATGCTTTTTAACACAATTACCCTTTTTAAAATTATCTTTTGCAAATTAAATTACTTTAACATAAATTGATGATAAAAATAAAATAAAATAATGACTTGCATGGTCACCCTATTCTCTTTTACTTCATTTCTTCCAAATTACATTCTTTTAACTTTAAAATAAATATATATAATAAAATACAAATATAGCGATCAAATGGCTCTCCTTCAATCTCCCAAAAATTAAAGACACGGATCTAATCCCCCCCCCCCTCACCAAAACAGCTCATTTATCTCTAATCTCTAATATTATCATGGGAGAAGGCCTTAGTGTCATTTGTCATTTTGTCATGTGCAATGCACGTATATAACTAATATAAAGGAGGTTTCCGGTTCAAATCCTCCATACGTCAGAGTTTTTATTTTTATTTTTGAAATTATTAAAACGTGCATTGCACGTGTAAATTACTATAATAATCTCTAATATCTATCTCTAATAATAATAATAATAATAATAATAATAATAATAATACATTATAATGGGATAAGACCTTAGTGTCATTTGTAAATCTACTACCTTGCGTGTATTGCACATACAACTCACATGTGCAACACACGTACACAACTAATATAAAGGATGTTTTAGGTTCGAGTCCTCCCTATGTTATAATTTTTTTTATTTATAAAAAATATTAAACGTGCATCGCACGTGTAAATTACTATAATAATCTCTAATCTCTATCTCTAATAATAATAATAATAATAATAATAATAATAATAATAATCTCTAATATTATAAGGAGAGAGTTGGAGTTGTCATTTGTAAACAAACAAATCTGTGCATCACCCGTGCATAGCTATTATAAAGGAGGTCTCAAGTTCAAGCCTAGACTACGTTCGAATTTTTACTTTTTTAAAATTATATTTATTAAGACGTCCATCGCACGTATAAATTACTAGTATATTATAATGGGATAAGGCCTTAGTGTCATTTGTAAATCTACTACCTTACGTGTATTGCACATACAACTCTAATTCTCCCACTATAATATTAGAGATTTAAATCTACCAACTTGCGTGCATTGCACGTACAACTCAAACTCTACCATTATACTCTTTTATATTACTTTTAAAATATACTTTATTAAAAAAACATGCTATATTATATTACTTTAAAAACTATATATTGATCAAAACATGCATCACACGTGTTAAATACTAGTTTAATGAATTATTTATCTCTCTCTCTCTCTCAAATCCCCCTCCCCCCAAAACAACTCCTTTATTTATTTAATTCTCTCTCTCTCTATACACACACACACACACACACACACACACACACACACACACACACACACACACACACACACACACACACACACACACACACACACACACACACACACACACACACACACACACACACACACACACACACACACTTACTTCTGGAAACATGACACACACACACACTTACTTCTGGAAACATGAACTTTTATTTACAACTAATTATTGTCATACTATTCAAACTTGAGTTACATAATTGTTGATTTACTGTTTACAAGGATTTTCGTATGCTTTTCATAATAAAACACAAAGAAAACTATCAAGTGGCACTTCTTCAATCCCCCCAAAATCAAAGGCCCAGATCTAGCCTCACAAAACACATTTTTCTCTCCAAGACTCAAATTCAACCCCCCCCCCCCAAACAAAAAAACAACTCTTTTATTTATTATAAAAAAAAAAACTCTCTCTCTATGGAAACATGGACTTTTATTTACAACTAATTATTGTTATACTATTCAAACTTGAGCTACATAATTGTTTATTTACTGTTTACAAGGCTTTTCATATGTTGTATCATTTTGAAGACCTGCCGTAGGCACGTGCCCACATGCAAATCTAGTATATATATATATATATATATATATATATATATATATATATATATATATATATATATATGGGAAATGCTCCATTGAAAATGCAAATATTATGAAAACACGTGAAAACCACCTAGGCCATTTTTCCAACGGCCTATGTTATAATGCATTATAACCCAGGAAACAACGGCCTAGGTAGTTTTCCACATTTTCATCGCTACAATACGTTTTCAATAGAGCATTCCTCTATATATATATATATATATATATATATATATATATGGGAAAAAGAGGTATGAGCAACTTGCTCATTTAGTAAATGAGCAATTGATGATGTGGCAAATATGTAATTGGAAAATTCTTAAAGGATTAGTTGTCCAATGTATCACATGCATGCCACATAATCAATTGCTCATTTACTAAATGAGCAAGTTGCTCATATCCCTTTTACCCTATATATATATATAGAAATGCTCGGTTGAAAACGGGTTTGTTTTCAACCGGGTTGGAAAACAGCAATCCTAGCCCTCCGATTCGATCAGATCGTGATGAGCGGATCAAATGCGCTCCGCTTTGATCGAAGAGTTTTAGCGGAGGGGTAATTTTGGTACTTCATGCCAAAAAATGCTTCGGTTTTTTGGCGTGAAGTTTTTTTTGTTGGAAAAATCACTTAGGCCGTTGTTTACAACGGCCTAGGTTGTTTTTTTTATTAAAAAAACTCAACCTTGGCTGTTGTTATAAACAATGGCCAAGGTATGTGCAAGTGTTTTTCCAAACACTTGTACATACCCAGATGTCGCTCACTCCGTCTTCGTCACAAACTCTCTTTCTCTCTTTCTCTTGAGCTCCCGAAACCCATCTCCAAACCCTAATTCTCTCTCCAACCTCCTTTTGTCGATCTCCTTGCCTTCTCGATCTCCCCCTCTTGTCGAAGCCTCTCTATCTCTCTCTCCCTCTCCCGAATACCCCAAACCCTAACCTAACCCCATATCCCAAATCACCTGAACCCTAGCACAAATTCTCAAATGCCCTAGCCTCTTCAACTTGTTCGTCTACAGCAGCGGCTTCTCACATCTTCGCCAACTCTCTCTCTCTCTCTATTTGGACTAGGTATTTACTTAATCACAATTTTCTATAATGAACTATGTGAATAGGGATGATTTTTTTTTCAATTTTTGAGTTTGATTTTTTGTATTATGTGTAGTAGTCTATAATTTAGAGAGTATACAATTAGCTCAGATCATGTATGTTGTATATATTTTGTTGACATTTTTGTAGATGTAGTGTTAGTTGTAGTTGTAGAATATAGGAAAAGGAAAGAAACGAGATCCAAAAATTTACAAATTTAACGAGTAGGTCAGACTCATCGCGTAGAAGGTAACGGAACTTGTAGAGGCGATTTCCGTCTCACGGTTTGCAAGATACGTCCGTTTATCACTTTTATTCAATCAAATGGATATAAACCGATACACGGATGTATCTTTCAAACCGAGAGTCGGAACTGACCTCTGCAAGCTCCGTTGGCTTGTGTTTAGTGCGCCAGACTTGACGGCCAAATTTAGGAATTTTTCCATCTCGTTTGTGTTATTTTGACGCGTATATGAAAAAACTTTAATCTACCTCAGAATTTTGTTAGTACGTTGTCAATAGAAAAATGCTTAAATGAAGTCCAAAAAATACGAAACCGTGCGAATAGGTTGGGCTAACCATTCACAACCTAATGCAACTTGTATTTGTGAGTTCCGACCCATAGTTTGCGAGATACGTCAATGTATCGCTTGCCGCACTTTTTTCAAGAGTGAAAGCGATACACGGCCGTATCTTTCAAACTGAGAGTCGGAACTGACCTCTGCAAGCTCCGTTGGCTTGTGTTTGGTGTACCAGACTTGATGGCCAAATTTAGGAATTTTTCCATCTTGTTTGAGTTGTTTTGACGCGTATATGAAAAAACTTCAATCTACCTCAGTACTTTTTTAGTACGTTGTCAATAGAAAAATGCTTAAATGAAGTCCAAAAAATACGAAACCGTGCGAGTAGGTTGGGCTAACCATTCACAACCCAACGCAACTTGTATTTGCGAGTTCCGGCCCACGGTTTGCAAGATACGTCAATGTATCGCTTGCCGCTCTTTTTTCAAGAGTGAAAGCGATACACATCCGTATCTTTCAAACTGTGGGTCGGAACTCGCTTCTACAAGTTGCGTTGACTTGTGTTTGGTGTGGCAGACTTGATGGCCAAATTTTAGAATTTTTGCATCTCGTTTGTGTTGTTTTGACGCGTATATGAAAAAACCTCAATATACCTCGAAACTTTTTTAGTACGGTCTCAATAGAAAAATATTTAAACGAAGTCCAAAAAATACGAAACTGTGCTAGTAGGTTGGGCTAACCATTCACAATCCAACATAACTTGTATTTGCGAGTTCCGACCCACGGTTTGCGAGATACGTCAACGTATCGCTCGCCGCTTTTTTTCAAGAGTGAAAGCGATACACGGCCGTATCTTTCAAACCGTGGGTTGGATCTCACTTCTACAAGTTGCGTTGGCTTGTATTTGGTGTGCCAGAGGTGACGGCCAACTTTTAAAATTTTTGCATCTCGTTGGTTTGTGTTTGCTATTTTTTGGTGAATAATTAGTTTCATATATGCGAACTTTATTACAGAGAAATAGCTAGAACGAGGGGAACCGGAAGGACATCTAAGGATGCTCGGGGGGAACATTCTACAGAAGTAAGAGAACTATTAATTTGTATTGTGCCTTTTGTATTTAGTGATATTGGTGCATCCTCTTCGATGGCACCACATTGTGGTCCAGGACCAATATATTCCGGTGAACTGACCTTGCAAGACCGCCACAGATCCGCGGCAGTGTAGGGTGGGACGAGTGAACTGACCTTGCAAGACCGCCACAGATCTGCGGCAGTGTAGGGTGGGACGACGCGGAGGTGTAATTTCCGCACCGACGAGACCATGAAGGTGCACCCACGTATTGTCGAGTACCTAGTTGCGGCCGGTTTGTACGGAATCAGCATGATGGGTCAGGTTAAACTCGACCGAGCACTTCTTTCAGCACTCATAGAGCGATGGAGGCCAGAGTCGCACATCTTCCATCTACCAGTCGGAAAGATGACGGTGACGCTACAGGATATAGCGATGATCTCCGGTCTTTCAATAGATGGATTGGCTGTGATGGGTAATATAAACTTTGATAAAATAGAGCTGTGTAATGAACTCCTCGGTACAGAGTTTGATGAGGAGGCCACGGAAAATAAGGATATTTTGTCAGACAATCAATCCGACTATCTTGGTTGAAAGGACGTTGACCGATGCATTGTCCGACCATTATGTACAATCCTACACCAGAGGTTACATTCTAACAGTGCTCGGAGGGGTTCTCTTGCCTAACTCATCCGGGAATACGGTGCATCTCATGTATCTACGATTGCTTGCCGACCTAGGCTTAGCTGGCCGGTATAGCTGAGGAAGTTGCGCATTGGCAACGCTATATAGGTCGTTGTGTTTTGTAGCGCTAGATGGGACCGAGATGACCGGTCCAATGGTTTTGTTACAGATTTGGTCTTGGGAGCGACTGCACTTGGGTCGTCCCCGAATTAGGAGACCGGCGGAGGGTTGGATGGCCGAACCAGAAAATTCTCATATGTTAGCACCCTTAGGTGTATATTGGGCAGGTAGTCAGAGTTATAAAGACAACCTAAAAGGTGTACTGATGTACTACAGAGACGAGCTCGACCAACTACGGGATGAGTTCGTGATTTGGGTGTCGTATACACCCGAGCGGGTGGGAAGACTACCACCGATGTGCACGACCGGGTCGTAGTTGTGGATGACGACGGCTCCACTCATCAACTTTGGTATAGTAGAGCATCCGCGGCCGGAGAGAGTCCTTCGGCAGTTCGGTCTTCAACAAGATAGTCCCCCAAGCTGTGCAAACCTATACGACCATGAGTTACACGCCGTGAGGGGTACCAGTCACATGCTTACTCATGATTTGGAAGATTTCCATCGTGTTCAAGTTGCAGAATGGAACGAGCGACGGTTTGAAGTTGTAATTACCGATGTAGAAGAGTACGATGGTAGAGAGCAAGGAAAGTACATGCAATGGTTCGGATCATATACACGTTTGTACATCTCTCTCGATACAGAACTACCTGCTGGTGTTCAATGAGTAATTGAGGAGAGGGAGATTGAACCACCACCTGTCTATTCTAGTTCACAACCCATGTTCCAACCGAAGGCCTCAGCTATACGTACAGTGGTAAGTATAATCTTCAAATTTTGTTGAATGTTCGTTATATTTAAAGTTATTAAATTGTTTACTTTTCTGAATCTGTATAATTTTTTTTTTTGGGTTTTTTGTTTGAGATTGATAATACGATGGACATGGCAAAAGAATGCGCGGACGTAATCAAAAGTAATGCGGGCACGGCTATAAAGAGACTCGCTCAGAGGATGTTCTCTTCATGCCGTACCAATTTGGATGTTTTGGGAGAGGCTAATTAAACGTTTGGATAGAGCATTAAGGTCATCGAGAGGGCGACGTAAGAGCGTGAGGGTTAGGCCAGCTTCAGTGATGGGGCAACAACGGGAACGTGGACTCAGAAAACAACAAGCTACATCTTCACCTCCATCTCAAGAACAAGAGCAACAAGATGAAAATGAAGAGAGGGTTGTTGGAGACGTACAAGAGGAGGGAGGACAAGAAGAAATCCCTGAGGCGTCATCCCCGCTCCGGCGACGAAATCCTACTCGGAAGAGGCGAGCACCACAACCATACATGCCCGATACTTAGCTAAACCCGTATACAATTTGTTTGTTGTAGTAATTTTTTCATATTTTGTTTTTTTTTCTGTGTTGTAACTTAATATGTGGTAATTGTTGTTCGTAAGTTTAAGTGTTGTTGATGTTGTTGTTAATAATTGCTAATAGTCAATTATGTTGGTGATTTTGGTGGCCGTACGTAGAAATTTATTTGGAGAGTGTAGGTGATGGGAAAGTGTTTACAATTTGGGAAAAATTCAAGTGTAGCAGCTGTAGCTGCTGTGTCGAGTTGTATATATATATATATATATATATATATATATATATATATATATATATATATTAAACCTAGGTCGTTGTCTCCAACAACGAATGGCCTAGGTTAGTTGTTGAAATTTTTATTTTCATCAATAAAAGACAGAGAGCAAGACCCCTATATTTTGTATACCTTAGGCCGTTGTCTCCAACAACGGCCTAGGTAATAGGCAAGAAGTTGAACAATTTGGGATGCTCTCTAACTTGTTGGAGTTAAGTACAGCAACAAGACAGAGAGCAAGACCCCATATTTTTTTATACGTATTGCCTAGGCCGTTGTTGGAGACAACAGCCTAAGATATTTGTAAAATAGGGTGTTGCTCTCTGACTTGTTGCTCTTTTTAACTTGTCCAAGTCAGAGAGCACCCCAAAAACTTTAACTTTTGTCTTATTACCTAGGCCGTTGTTGGAGACAACGGCCTAAGGTATTTGTAAAATGGGGTGTTGCTCTTTGACTTGTTGCTCTTTTTAACTTGTCCAAGTCAGAGAGCACCTCAAAAACTTTAACTTTTTTCCTACAACCTAGACCGTTGTTGGAAATAACGGCCTAAGGTATAAAAAATTTATTGTGTTGGACTCTGACTTGTTGCTCTTATTAACTTGTCCAAGTCAGAGAACACCCCAAAAACTTCAACTTTTGTCCTATTACCTGGGCCGTTGTTGGAGACAACGGCCTAAGATATTAGTAAAATAGGGTGTTGCTCTCTGACTTGTTGCTCTTTTTAACTTGTCCAAGTCAAAGAGCACCCCAAAAACTTCAACTTTTGTCCTATTACCTAGGCTGTTGTCTCCAACAACGGCCTAAGATATTTATAAAATAGGGTGTTGCTCTCTGACTTGTTGCTCTTTTTAACTTGTCCAGGTCAGAGAGCACCCCAAAAACTTCAACTTTTGTCCTATTACCTAGGCCGTTGTTGGAGACAACGGCCATTGTTGGAGACAACGGCCTAAGATATTTGTAAAATAGGGTGTTGCTCTTTGACTTGTTGCTCTTTTTAACTTGTACAAGTCAGAAAGCACCCCAAAAAGTTCAACTTTTTGCCTAAAACCTAGGCTGTTATTGGAGACAACGGCCTAAGGTATAAAAAAATTATTGTGTTGGTCTCTGACTTTTTGCTCTTATTAACTTGTCCAAGTCAGAGAGCACCCCAAAAACTTCAACTTTTGTCCTATTACCTAGGCCGATGTTGGAGACAATGGCCTAAGATATTTGTAAAATAGGGTGTTACTCTCTGACTTGTTGCTCTTTTTAACTTGTCCAAGTCAGAGAGCACCCCAAAAACTTCAACTTTTGTCCTATTACCTAGGCCGTTGTCTCCAACAATGGCCTAAGATATTTGTAAAATAGGGTGTTGCTCTCTGACTTGTTGCTCTTTTTAACTTGTCCAAGTCAGAGAGCACCCCAAAAACTTTAACTTTTGTCCTATTACCTAGGCCGTTGTTGGAGATAACGGCCTAAGATATTTGTAAAATAGGGTGTTGCTTTCTGACTTGTTGTTCTTTTTAACTTGTCCAAGTCAGAGAGTACCCCAAAAACTTCAACTTTTGTTCTATTACCTAGGCCGTTGTCTCCAACAACAGCCTAAGATATTTATAAAATAGGGTGTTGCTCTCTGACTTGTTGCTCTTTTTAACTTGTCCAAGTCAGAGAGCACCCCAAAAACTTCAACTTTTGTTTTATTACCTACGCCGTTGTTGGAGACAACGGACTAAGATATTTGTAAAATATGGTGTTACTCTTTGACTTGTTGCTCTTTTTAACTTATCCAAGTCAGAGAGTACCAAAAAAACTTCAACTTTTTTTCCTACAACCTAGGTATAAAAAAATTATTGTGTTGCTCTCTCACTTGTTGCTCTTTTTAACTTGTCCAAGTCAGAGAGCACCCAAAAAACTTAAACTTTTGTCCTATTACTTATGCCGTTGTTGGAGGCAGCGGCTTAAGGTTAAAAAATTAAGGGTCTTGCTCTCTGTGTTCATGCTCCCAAAACAAAGAGAGTTATTGAAGTCCAAAAAAAATTCAACAAATAACGTAGGCCGTTGTCTCCAACAACGGCCTAGGTTTAAAAAAACATAAAAAATAATGTACAACTACAACAGCAGCTACAGCTGATACAATTGAGTCACCCCCAAAATGAAGCTAAATTATATACAACCCATCAGCTACAAACTCCCAACAACAACAACAACAATATTAACAAATGATACAAACCAACAACACTTGAGTCTTAAGAACTTTTACAGTTAACAACCAAAAGTAATTAACCACATGGGCATTAATCTGTAATATACTGAAACATTACATTAAATAAATTTAAATTCACAGTGGATCATCATATCTCGAGTCAGAACTCTCTTCATCGGATGGAATTACTTCTTGCGGATTGTTTGGCCTTCATTCAAAGATTAGTTTTAGTTAGTGAGAAACTCATTTACCACAAATGTAGTATAATAAATTTAAACGAGGGACAAACTAATAAAGTACGAGTCTTACCCCTCAAATAAAGTTGGAAAATTTCTTGAATCATGATTCATTTGCACAATGTCGCATCTTCGGCACTGTCTCGGTTTTTTTATGCAAAGCTGCTCTCTTATTGGCCTCAATCTTTTGGCGCGAGACCTTTCCTTTGTCGTGCATTATTGTGGGTCACTTACGAGTGTAGGTATGTGTCCACTCCCTTCATCATGAGGTTGTGCACTACCATACGGTTGTGAACTACCTCCCGGTTCTACACTGCCATGTGGTTGTGAGGCTTGTTCTGGTTGTTCACCCAATCCGGGTTGTAGCCGAGAAACCCCGTCAATGATCTTCTGCAAATTCTCCAATGTGTATTTGTAACTTTCATTGGAGGAACAACCGAGATCGAAAATCTATTTTGCATGGTAGCTCAACTCACAATATCGAGAAGCAAAATTCTCGGTATTGGGTTCGACTGGAACAGATGTTTTACTTCTTCTCATCACATCCTTGGTCCATCTTCTTTTAATATATACATTCGGAAGAGAAGTGTGATGGCTGAAACGAAGAGCAGCTTGCTTGCAAGGAATGTCAACAAAGTCGAAGAAGTGACATGCACATGTAACTATTCCTTTGATTTTGCATAATTGAAGAAGGCGAGCCGGTTCTGATTCTCCATAGAGTATCCCATGGAATGTTGAACTGTCTGGTGTCTCAAGATCGCCAACGTAACTCACATTGTACATGAAGCTTTTTGTAACTTCATTTTGGAATTTGTAAAAAAAAAAAAAGTGTATGTTTTCGCCATTTGTGCCTCCAAAGCCCATTCGCTCTTCAACTTCGGTCTCTTCTCATGGTTATGATGATTTTCTTTCAGTTCATCGTGTCTTTACCTTCCCAAAAAATGGTCGAAGATGACGACAAATTCATGCAAGGAATATTTCTTTTATGTATGATGCTTCAGGACAGAATGCGCTGACTCAACCCGTTGGCTACTCAACATGCCGATCCAAAAAAAATCTTTAGCGTAGACGGGTGCCCAACTTTCACGGATATCAAATAGATCGTTTAACCATTTGTTACTCTATAATCTGTATTGCGAAATCAACAAATTCTATTTTCCTACAAAGTCATGTACATATTCGGAATTGTAGATGACATTCTTCAAAGATTTCCTAAACTTGTCGACATCGTTCGAAATACGCACCTCCTGGGGTAACTTATTCAGAATGTGCCAAATACAAAACCGATGCCGAGTCTAGGGGGAAACTTTCTTAATTGCGGCGGCGATCCCATGGTCTTGATCGGTGACGATACCGGATGGAGCACGATTCATAACCCCTAACCACTTTTTAAAGAACCATTCAAACGAAGAGGCCGTCTCATTTAGAATGAACCCACCTCCTAAGAAAGTCGATTGCCAATGTTGATTCACTCCAACAAAGGGAACAAATAATATTCCATAACGGTTCGTATTGTACGTGGCATCAAAGCAAATTACATCGCCAAATTTTTGATAATTCATCCTAGAAATACTATCAACCAAAATACAATGTGACAACCGCCCTTCGGGATCTACTTGAATTTCATAAAAAAATGAAGGATCCGTCTGTTTCTTAGATTCAAAAAAATCAATTAGCATTGTAGAATCATGTCCTTTCAATACTTCTTGTGAATCTCTAAGTAAATTTCTAACATCTTTTTCTGTGAATCCTACTTGATCGTGACCACCACTAGCACTTTCGAAGAAGAGCATTTGTCGACATGTCTGGATATTAGCTTGGTTGAATTGCTCTATTATCCTTTTATCCGTATTTGACGCGGTACGGTTTCGGGACAAAAGATGCCTTCTACCGGGTGAGGTGAATTCGTGATTGTGTTTTCTGTGAAATGAATACACCACCCACGTATTACTTGCTTCGTTAAATTTTACACGAACGCAAGCCTTGCAACCCGTTCTACAGGTTGTTCCCCGTCTACCATCACTATATTGACTCGGCGACGACCCGGCTTTATTACAAAGATATGACTTATCTACTTCCACTCCTTCCTTTAATTTATTCACACCCTTACGCATTACAAAACCCCTACAACGAGCATATAAAGAATAAAAATTTTCGGCCTCAACAAAAGTGGGAAACGTCATGCCTAACTTTGGTTTTAGATGGTCTTCGACTAATGGCATGGAATCAATGATTGGTTCTACCCGCACAAAATTATCGCTGGCAGCAGAACTTTCCGTATCGTTGTTCATCTGGGGTAAAAATATATTATTGGTAAATTAATATACACATCATATATAAAACAGCTTGTTAACAAACGATTGCGATAAACATACATACGAAACAAAATAAATGTCAAAACATCAAAAACGACGTCATAAAAATACGAAACTCTGCTATTGGGTCCGGCTTACCGCACACAAGGTAACGAAACTTGTACAAGCGAGTTCCGGTCCACGGTTTGCAAGATAAGGCCGTGTCTCGCTCGCTTTCACTCTTGGAAATGAGGGAAATGCGATACACAGATGCATATACCAAACCATGGGTTACAACTCGAAACTACAAGTTGGTATGACTTGTGAGTGGCGAGATCGACCTACTCGCAAAATTACGGATTTTTTCAACCGGGTTCTCTATTGAAAACTCCCTTAAAACATAACAAAAATCATTAGAAAACTGCACAATTGACGGCAAAAAAAATAATTAAACTTTGTGATTGGGTCGGGCTCCCCGTACACAAGGCAACGCCACTTGTACAAGCGAGTTTCGACCAACGGTTTGCAAGATACGGCCATGTATCGCATTCATTCATGAAAAATGCCAACAATGCGATACATTGCCGTAGGCCCCAAACCGGGGGTCCGAACTCTCAAATACGAGTACCGTTTGGTAGCGAGCGGTAGGCCCAATATGCTCTTCAATTTTTTTTTAAGATGTCGTTTCGTACTGAAAAGTACCCTCAGCAGAAATCAAAAAACTTCAATTGAGGTGGTTGTTTGATATACGGTACCAATCCGCACAAACGCGATCAAAAAATTCCGAAACTTTGGGAGTAGGACGGCCACAAAACACATGAGCCAACAAAATTTGTAGAGGTGAGTTTCGACTCACGGTTTGCAAAATACGCTGATGTATCGCTTTCACTCACGGGAATTACTCGAAAGCGATACACGGCCGTACACTTCAAATCGTGAATCAGAACACACTTCTACAAATTGCGTTGGCTTGTGCGTGGCGAGCCCGACGTACTCGCAAAGTTGCATTTTTTTTTCACTTTGTGCGCTATTACTAACATCGAACAACAACCAACAACAACTAATACTACATCTACATCCCCAATAAAGTTAAAATTACCTACTCTATAAATTCCTATTCATAATATAAAAATTGTACACTCAAACATTGGAAAAAAATTTCCAATCAATTAGCCTAGTTAGATTTACTCAAGTAGGAACAAATTAGTACCTTTAACAATGAGGGTGTTCGGAAAGGAGATGAGGGAGGCCGCTGCGCGCTGCTGTAGAGAAAGGAAGGGGAGTAGGGTTTGGCTAATTTCTTCAGGATTATGGTTTTAGGGTTGGGGAGATTTCGTGTGGGTTAGAGTTTTTTTTGTAATTGGGATCTTCAAAGGAAGAAAGCAACAGTCTGAGAATAGGGAGAGATTCGGTGAGAAGCAACAATCAAGAGAGGGGTAGGGTTTTCAGATCGATAGAGAGAGAGCTAGAGTTTGGAGAAATGGGTTTCTCGAGCTCCACTAGCGAGAGAGAGAGAGTTGTGAGGGAGATGGCGATCTGAGTATGTACAAGTGTTTGGAAAAACACTTGTACATACTTAGGCCATTGTTCGGAACAACGTCCTAGGTTGAAATTTGTGTTTAAAAAAAAACAACCTAGGCCGTTGTTCCAAACAACGGCCTAAGTAGAATTTTTTCCCAAAAAAAAAACTTCAAATAACTTAGGCCGTTGTTACCAACAACGGCCTAAGTATAGGTAACTAACAAAAAAAACTTCACGCCAAAATAACGCTAAGTGTGAAATATTTTTTTTCGTGAATTTCTGAAATTGCCCCTCTACTTTTTGGACCGTTAGTGGGATATTTTAACGGGTTTCAATCACAACCGCTCATCACGATCTGATCGGATCGGAGGGCTAGGATTGCTGTTTTCCAACCCGGTTGAAAACAAACCTGTTTTCAACCGCGCATTTTCCATATATATATATATATATATATATATATATATATTCCATTTCAATAGGTACCAGATTGCAGAAGTACAGGTACAAGATTCAGGAGGACTCAAGGCGAGAGAAGCAAGAGTCGTTTTCATTTCCGCTGCATTATATGTTGTTTACTATTGTTCCATTGTAACAATTTAGTTATCTATTTATTTGTTGGAAAGCATCCAAGTGAAATACCAAGTATTGTTCTTTATTCACTGTACTCTGATGCAATATGTTGAAAGTTGTAGCATTTGGGATTGTAAAGGTATTATTGTAACACTGTTGTAATGTATTGCAATTTTGTAACATTCGGATTTGTAATATATTTGTGTTGAATAAAAAGTTTTAAATCTTCCTGTTTTTCTGTGTATTGTGGCTAATTGAAGAAAAGATTCTGACTTATATCACGATTTTCCAGTATATGAAAATTGGGGCGTTACAGAGTACTATATATATAGTATGTAAAGTTTTATTGTTTTAACTCTATGATCATTCTCAAATGTGATCAATCACTCTCATTTTATTCCCTTCAATTTTCGCATTACCTGCTTTTTAACATAATTACCCTTCTTTAAACTACCCATTGCAGATTACATTATTTTTAACATAAATTGATGATAAAATTAAAATATATAATGACTTGCATAGTCACCCTATTTATTTGTTACTTCTTTTCTTGCTAATTACATTCCTGTAACATAAAAATAAAATAATTTTTTAAAAACCTCTATTCCCAAAGTAAAATCTATAAAGTTGTACTCCCTCCGTTTCACTTTAAATAATATTCAGGAGTTTTGCACACAGATTAAGGAAGGGTGAGATAAACATTTATTTCCCTCCATATCCTTATTAATAAGTCTCCATGATTTAATTACTAATTCTTTTTTCAATACAGATTCTGATTTCAAAAAATTGTAATTAATGTTTTCTCAATACAAATTCTGTTTTCAAGAGAAAATAGAATTATTAATTCTTCTTCCAATATAGTTGGCATTAAATTTTTGGAGAAAATAAAATTTAGAAAAGTGAAACTACAATTTTCTAAGAATATTTGATAGGATTAAGATGAGTAATTAAGACAAAATTTCAACATAAATAAGAGTTTTCTTTGAAAAAAAGAAAAAAAAATTTGGATAATATCACTTAAAGTGAAACACGAAAAAACCTCTTAATATCATTTAAAGTGAAATGGAAGGAGTATTGTTTAACTCCTTCGATCCTTCTCAATTGTGATAAATTATTCCTCGTTATTTCTAAACAATATGAAGTTCTTCTTCGAAAGTATATACAAAGCAATGACATAAAGTGTAACACAATGCCATATATCTTGATCATATCATATGGACGTATTTCGTCCATGCTAACCGTGATATGTGGACTTATTTGGATTACTTATGCAGTCCTCTTCAATAGTACTAACTCCTTCCCTTTATTATTAACATAGTCACTCTATTATCATATATTTACCTTAAATTTGCAAATTACTATTTTTCTAATACAAAATAAAATAAAATAGATAAAAAGGTGATATGGAAGTGTAACTGTATTACTTATTTGATGCATATTATCTGGAATGCTGGTCCATCAAAGTTACTTTCAAGAATAAATATTAAGTGAAAGGGTTTCATTTTCTCCACAGTAAGGGAGCGTTTGAATTGATGTAAAAGTTAAAATACTTAGAAAAATAGATTTTTTCAGAAAAAATCATATTCACTAAATTTGTTGGGTTGCTTATACCCAAAAAAATATTTGTAGTTTAAAACTTTATTTGGATGAAAGGAAAAGTTTGTTGAAAAATGAAAGATAATACATGATGAACTAAAATTAACAAATTATATCTATATCTTATACTAATAAGAGAGAAAATCTACCTCATTTCTCCCTTCTATTTTTTGAAATAGATAAAGGAGAGGAAAAATAGATATTCATATTTAACTAACACGTGCACCACACACGATTTTATTAAAAAACAAAAACAAAAACAAAAAACCACAATTCCTCAAACACAGTATCTTATCCTCAAACTTTCACAATCTCACAAAATATCACGTTTCTTCCCAAACCCGCCCCCATCCCCTAGCATAGAATTAGATTTTTAAGCAACAAAGTCATAAAATTATTTTTATTTGAAGTTATTAGTTTAACATATTTTTCATAACATGTGCTATAATACATGGTTTATAATGTATAATATATTTACTGAATGTTAATGATGTTGTAATATATATGTTAACATAAATTAATTGAATTTGTGACATCTTTTCATTGTATGCATTTTTTAAATTTAGCAATATTTATTTGGATAATATTATGGTTTGACAGTATGTTTCTAAACCATCTGCTTATATGAGTATGATAATGAAGATTTCAGTAATTACGGTAGGACTGATATTTATAAATTTTTCATAATTCTTTCACATTTTTTTGGAATTGTATATAATTTTATGAGTCCCGCGAAATAATTGTAGGCTGTATAATTTGCACAGCGTAACACTAGCAAAAAAAAGAAAAAGAGTTTTTTCACCGTATTTTTTACCTTTAAATTGGCTGTATGGACTGATATGGAATCGCCATATTTTCTGGGGACGTGTGTGGAATAGTTTTGCGCTTAATGAAGAGAGTTTTTTTGCAGTACAAGGCTACTTTTTGAAACTTTTTGCGATTTTAGGTCAGTTGACAAACTATTAGCACTTTTGGCTAGCAAGTGCCACGTCAGCAGCGGCTGTTATTGGGAATAGCGGCCTCTTTATAGCGACCAACACATCGGAATTCCACACTTGGCAGATTTGTATAATTGCAAACCACTTGGTATAACTGAGGCCGCTATTGTCAATAGTGGCCTCGTCTAACTAAGGTCGCTATTCCCAATAGCGACCTCAGGTGGGCTTCAAAGCGATTGAGTCAACCTGTGGTCGCTATTTGGAATAACAACCTTAAATATACAATGCCGCTATTGACAATAACGACCTCAGTTACTCCAAGTGGTTTGCAATTATACAAATCTGTCAAGTGTGGGAGTCCAATGTGTTAGTCGCTATGAAGAGACCGCTATTTTCAATAGCGACCGCTGCTGATGTGGCACTTGCTAGCCAAAATTGCTAATAGTTTGGGATGTGGCTTAAAATTGCAAAAAGTTTCAAAAAGGAGCCTAGCACTGCAAAAAGTTTCTAATGAAGGTATGTTTGGTTTGTTGTTTTTTTCTTTTTTTTGTTTTCCAAAACCCCAAAACCCGTTTGGTTTAGTTGTTTTGTGAAAAAAGTTTTCACAAAACTCCACTTCAACAATTTTCTGTTTTTTCACATCCTCTCTGCAAATATATATATATATATATATATATATATATATATATATATATATATATATATATATATATATATATATATATATATATATATTAAAAAATAAAAATAATAATATAAAATAAAATAAAAATAATAATATAATATATATAATATATAATATATAATAATAATAATAATATATATATATATATATATATATATATATATATATTATTATTATTTCATATATACTATTTTATATATACGATTATAATATTCTATTATTATTATAATATATTATTATTATTATTATATATTACTATTATATATTATTATATAATTTACCTTTATTATAGTAAATTATTTAATATATTATTATAATTATTATATGTTATTATATATATGTATATAATTAAACATGTTTATTATAATAAATTATTTTATATTATTACATAATATACAATTATTATAATATATTATTATTTTATATATATACTATTTTATATATACTATTATTATTACATTATTATTATATATATTATTATTATATATATTATTATTTTATTTATACTATTTGATATATATTATTATATTATATTTTTATTATATATATTATTATTTTATATATACTATTTTATATATACTATTATTATATTATATTATTATTATATGTATTATTATTATATATGTTATTATTATTATTATTATATATTACTATTATATATTATTATATATATTAATATATAATATATTGCTATTATATATTATTATATATATTTTTATATAATATACTATTATTATAATATATTGTTATATATATATATTTATAATATATTATTGTTTCATATATATATATGTATTATTATTATTATTATTATTATTATTATTATTATTATTATTATTATATATATTATATTATTATTGTATTATTTTTATTTTTATTCTTATTATAATATATATTATTTTTACATATATACTATTTTATATATATTATTATAATAATCTATTATTATTATAATATATATTATTTTATTATAATGTATTACTATTATATATTATTATATAATTTATTATTATTGTAATAAATTTTTTAATATATAATTATAATAGATTATTATTACATATATATTATTATAATTATTATATGTTATTATATATATGTATATAATTAAATATGTTTATTATAATAAATTATTTCATATTATTATTGTTGCCGCTAAATTTGGTGTGGGGGCAAACAGATAGTATTTGTGGATTCTTAGGGAAACTGAATAGTAAACCTGTATACCTGTTCCGTCGGGGTTTGATCGTCGCTCCTGCCGTAGACCTGCAAAAAGTGCGAGACACCGGGGTTGTTCCCGGCGACGCACCCTCCGACGCTCAAGTCAGTAATCAGAGAGATTATGAAAGAGCGCAAAAACTGGAGAAAGATTGATTACCTCTTAATGGAGATGGATGTGGGGTATTTATAGGCGTCTTAGGGAACAGATTAGGCATGTAATTCCTGTGTATAGATAAGGAATGTAATCCCTAATCCCCAGTGAAAGGATAGATATGAATCAGGGCCGTTGATTAATATTAATAAGAAACCCTAATTCTATCCTGCTGGACCGGGTTTGCTGCGGGTTGAAACCCGCACCCAGTTGAGGTGGATCCGTTCGCGGGTTAATGGTTCTTTGGGGAGGAGAACCAGTACCCGCTTCAGACTCGTTCGTAGGTGAAATTACCGTTTTACCCCTGGGCTTCAGGATTCGTGCCCCATTTGGACAGTCTCGATTAAACCCCATTTTTAGCCATATCATGAGCCCCTCACTCCTAAAGACTGAGTGTAATCAGCCTTTGAGGAGTAGTTTGACTGTTTTCGTGGCTAGTGGAGTTGTATCGGAGTCCGAATGGAGGGTTTGGAATCTTGAAGTGGGTAGTAAGGTAATTTCTTCTTTTTTGAAGCCATATGATGTTCTGAAGCCGTATCGAGTATTTGACAGCTTTTATCTATTTTTTCGGGCTATTTATTTAATTTTGCGATGTGTTAACTAATCGTTCGGGGGACTTAACAGTACATTCTAGGCAATAATTGTTTGTTCAGGGGCTCAGAAATATCCCCCCGAATTCTTAATTATTTTCTAGAATTTTTAGTTAATTTTCCCGATTTTTTAGCAATTTTTCGCAATTTTTAAATAAATAAAACGATTTAAATAAATAAAAATTGATTTTTTAATACCGATTTATGACATGGCGTAATCTGGACCTTCGATCAGTACGGAGCGCGAATTTCTGAGTGATCAGACGGTCTCTGTTCCTCGGCAGGCTTTTTTGCCATATACGAGGGTCGGCTCCTCGGCTCGGAGGATTGGCTCCTCGGCTCAGTGGATTGGCTCCTCGGCTCGGTGGATTGGCTCCTCGGCTCGGACCCTCCGAGGTACGCGGCATCATCAGGGCCGTTCATCTCAGCGTGGATCCCCATAAAATGCTATCTTGTCGTTTAGTGGACGTGGCAGGATCTGGGTCGTCCATCATGACGAGCGCGTTTTTTTACAAGATCCGACGGCTGATATGGGTCGGCGTGTTTTTTTGCCATATACGAGGGTCGGTTCCTCGTCCTCTCGGCTCGGCAGACTCTTCCGCGGCATAAGAGGATCGGTTCCTCGTCCTCTCGGCTCGGCAGAGTCTTCCGCGGCATAAGAGGATCGGTTCCTCGTCCTCTCGGCTCGGCAGACTCTTCCGCGGCATAAGAGGATCGGTTCCTCGTCCTCTCGGCTCGGCAGAGTCTTCCGCGGCATAAGAGGATCGGTTCCTCGTCCTCTCGGCTCGGCAGACTCTTCCGCGGCATAAGAGGATCGGTTCCTCGTCCTCTCGGCTCGGCAGAGTCTTCCGCGGCATAAGAGGATCGGTTCCTCGTCCTCTCGGCTCGGCAGACTCTTCCGCGGCATAAGAGGATCGGTTCCTCGTCCTCTCAGCTCGGCAGATTTAGTTCGGAATAAGCTGAAGTACGTGGCATGATCCTGAGCGTCCATCTCAGCGCGGATCCCCAAAAAACACTATCTTGTCGTTTAGTGGACGTGGCAAGATCTGAACCGTTCATCATGACGAGCGCGCTTTTTGACAAGATCCAACGGTTGAGGTAGGTCGACGAGTTTTTTCGCCATATACGAGGGTCGGTTCCTCGTCCTCTCGGCTCGGGGGTTCAGTGCCGCTGGCCAAGGCGCTGAGTTGGATATTTTGAAGGATGCGTCTCGTATTGGTTCCATTTCTCCGAGCCCAGTAGCTCGGCTGCTCGGCCAAGCTGTTCGGTAGCTTGGTTGAGCAGGCCGATGGCAGGCAGTTCGGAAGGTGCACGTGGCCGAATCTGGTCCGTCCATCATGGTGCGAATCACGAGGAAGGGGTTCAGATCACGAGAAAACGTTATCTTGTCGTTTTGTGGGCATGGCGCAATCTGAACCGTCCATCTAATTCTGACGTGAATTTTGGAGAGATCCGACGGTGATTTCGCCTCGGAAGGATTTTTCTCCATATACGAGGGTCGGTTCCTTGTCATCTCGGCTCGGAGTCTAAGTGGCGTTGGCCGAGGCGCTGAGTTGGATACTTTGAAGGTTGCGTCTCTTATTGGTTCCACTTTTCCGAGCCCAGTAGCTCGGCTGTTCGACCAAGCTGTTCGGTAGCTTGGTTGAGCAGGCCGATGGCAGGCAGTTCGGAAGGTGCACGTGGCCGGATCTGGTCCGTCCATCATGGTGCGAATCACGAGGATGGGGTTCAAATCACGAGAAAACGTTATCTTGTCGTTTTGTGGGCGTGGCGCAATCTGAACCGTCCATCGAATTCTGATGCGAATTTTGGAGAGATCCGACGGTGATTTCGCCTCGGAAGGATTTTTCTCCATATACGAGGGTCGGTTCCTCGTCATCTCGACTCGGAGTCTAAGTGGCGTTGGCCGAGGCGCTGAGTTGGATACTTTGAAGGTTGCGTCTCTTATTGGTTCCACTTTTCCGAGCCCAGTAGCTCGGCTGCTCGACCAAGCTGTTCGGTAGCTCGATTGAGCAGGCCGATGGCAGGCAGTTCGGAAGGTACACGTGGCCGGATCTGGTCCGTCCATCATGGTGCGAATCACGAGGATGGGGTTCAGATCACGAGAAAACGTTATCTTGTCGTTTTGTGGGCGTGGCGCAATCTGAACCGTCCATCGAATTCTGACGCGAATTTTGGAGAGATCCGACGGTGATTTCACCTCGGAAGGATTTTTCTCCATATACGAGGGTCGGTTCCTCGTCATCTCGTCTCGGAGTCTAAGTGGCGTTGGCTGAGGCGCTGAGTTGGATACTTTGAAGGTTGCATCTCTTATTGGTTCCACTTTTCCGAGCCCAGTAGCTCGGCTGCTCGACTAAGCTGTTCGGTAGCTCGGTTGAGCAGGTCGATGGCAGGTAGTTCGGAAGGTACACGTGGCCGGATCTGGTCCGTCCATCATGGTGTGAATCACGAGGATGGGGTTCAGATCACGAGAAAATGTTATCTTGTCGTTTTGTGGGCGTGGCGCAATCTGAACCGTCCATCGAATTCTGACGCGAATTTTGGAGAGATCCGACGGTGATTTCGCCTCGGAAGGATTTTTCTCCATATACGAGGGGTCGGTTCCTCGTCATCTCGGCTCGGAGTCTAAGTGGCGTCGGCCGAGGTATGGGGTCAGATGTTTTTGAAGGGACTCAGTAGCTCGGTTGCTTAGCCAGGCGGTTCGATAGCTTGGCTTGGCAAACTGGTGGCCGAGTCGTGGACTTAAGTGATTTGAGGTTTTTGCTTTTCGACACGTCGCAACTTTCCGCTTGGCGCTTTGGCTTCTTAGTGGGCCTTTGAGATTCCCAAGGAGGCCCAACATCACTTGGGGTTATAAGTTTTCACTCTCCCACCCCCAAGCTCATTTCTCACTTTTCACTCCAAGATTTCACTTTTGCTCCCTGAGCTCTCTGCTAGCGGCGACTTTTGCTCCAAGGTGGTGACGTTAGCTGTCGCGTGGGCCAGGCGATTTCCGGCGAGCACATTCCGACCGTGAACGTCACTTCAAAGGTCAGTCTACTAGCCTTAGCTTTTTTTTCCTAGAGATGTCAAGAGTGAACTCGGGGAGTGGGGCCTCGTCCTCGGGCGATGATGGTGCCGAGGAGAGGAGAAGGGCGGAGATCCGAAGGAAAGGAAAACAAATCGCCGAGCCATCTGCGACCGAGGCGAGGAAGGAGAAGAAGAAGAAGAGGAGGGTGGCAGCCCAATTTGTCGTGGTCGAGGAGATTATAGAGCACCCGAAGCAAGCCCCCGAGATGGGACGATATCCCTCTGTTCTATCCGGGCATTCGGGGGTCAGGCAGTACGAGGGCGATCTCTTGGAGAAAGCAATCTTCGGGAAGTCGAAAGTCCTCGAAGAACCTAACCTGGCTCTTCCTACTGAAGCCGATGAGATTACTTCGGTTCTGTCCGAAAGGGATCTCCATCGGATCAGAAAGGGATTCGCCATCCCTCCGGAGTACAAGCTGATGATCCCCGGCCCCGGGATGCGCGCGAATTCCAAGCTGGCATCGTCGGATATGTGCATGTTCGACTTCGACTCCTTGAATGCCGGACTGCGTTTTCCGTTGTATCCTTTCATTCTCCAGATTCTCGGCTGGTTCTGCCTCGCGCCGACCCAATTTATGCCGAACACATGGCGTCACGTGAATGCTTTCCTGCTTCAGTGCCGCAAAGCTGAAGTCGAGCCGGACCTAACGGTCTTCCGAGGCCTGTATCGGATAAACCGGATGCACAAGACAGAGCATCGGTACTACTTGGGGCCGAGGAAGGGTGTTAGGATCATAGAAAACCCGGACTCAATTAAGGGTTGGAAAGAGAAGTATTTTATATTAAGGGGGG
The DNA here is from genome assembly GCA_017893485.1 of Hemerocallis citrina. Lineage (NCBI taxonomy): Eukaryota > Viridiplantae > Streptophyta > Magnoliopsida > Asparagales > Asphodelaceae > Hemerocallis > Hemerocallis citrina. Next base: position 188,142,318 of record CM030367.1, on the reverse strand, counting down.
AGCCAATACTGCAAATTCCGACCCAGTGGAAACCGGAGGTGCCGAAATTTGCGAGAGCCGACCCTGTACTGTCTTCGGCCGAGGAGGAGGTGGCGAGGAAGATCATGGCCCTCCCCTTGCTGAGTTGGAGGGAGTTGACGGAGGAGGTGCTGTTCGGGTCCGGCCTTAGCCCCATCGACCCGAGTATGCTCCTGACATCTCATTTATTTTCGTTTTTCTTTCAAGTCTTTAGCTCGTCTTGCTGACTCGGTTTTTGTTGTCTGATGCAGAAGCGATGAAGATCGATTTGAACGCTATGATGGCCGATAGGTCCAAGTTGGCCGGGAGCAGGAAGAGGAAGAGGGCGACCGCGGCTGCCTCGTCGACTCCGCAGCCCAAGGCCGCCTCGACTACTACCCCGCCTCCTCCCACTACTGAGGCGCCTTTGGAGGTGGTTGTTGCCGAGGAGCCCTCGGTGCCCGAGGCCTCGGCCCCTGTTGACGGGGCCTTTGATGTTAACGCGGCGCTGTCGCTCGAGGCTCCGCCGCTGACTGAAGCGGCTGAGGAGTTCCTGACCGAGCAGCACAAGCAGTTGTTTGTGCCGAACTGGTGGGTGAAGAATCACAACGGGTTCCTCGGCAACTCGCAGATGTCGGTGTAGGTCGTCAAGCACCTGGCGACCCCGAAGGACAGAGCCGCACTGAAGGCGGGGACGGTCGGCGACGACACCTACGAAGTGGCTCGGTCGCTCGTATCGGTAAGTTTCTCATTGCGAATTTCTTCAAGTTTGTTGCTCGGCTTGTACATTACGCTTACCGTTGTCTTCACAGGCTACTTGCCACTTCGGCCATCTCCTCGAGACATTCGCCGAGCAGGAGAAGGAGCTGAAGGCCGCCAGCGACAAAGACAGGGCGGCGAAGGTCAAGGCGGTTCGGGAACTCGAGGCCGAGCAGAGGCGAGCCGAGGCTTTGGAAGTCCGTGTTGCTGATCTTGAGGCCGACCTGGAGAGAGCCAAGAGGCGACTTGATGCAGAGTCTGCCAAGGCTATGAAGGCTGCCGAGGAGCTGGCCGCGTCGGCAAAGTCTCTGGCCGACCCGAAGGCGGAGAAGGAGGCGCTGGCCGTGAAGATTAGGGCCGAGGTAGAGGCCGAGGCCGAGGTTGAGGCGAAGAAACACATGGCCAAGAACATGGAGATGTCCTATCAGAGGGCACTCGACCATGTTCAGGAACGTGTCCCCGGCTTCGAGCGGGTCGGCTACAGACTGTGGCCAGGGTCGCCTTCAGGCGGTGAGGAGGAGGGAGCCGAAGGCGTCGAGGGGGAAGGCGACGACGAGGAGGAGGAGGCCGACCCTCCTGTGGCGACGCAGGTGGATCCCCAGGTCGAGGGGAGGAACGAGGGGCCATATGGCGATGCGCCCGTGGTCGAAGTGGCGACGCAGGTGGACCCCTGATCCCCTCGCACATTTTTGTAGTTTTTTGTTTTTTATAAACATTGTAATGCCTTTTGCGGACTGGCCACCGCTTTGATGAATGAAAAGTGTTTTGAATTTGGACTTCTGTCTAAGTGTTTGGTTCGGCCATGTAGTACTTCAATGTTGTCCCTTTTTCATTTCAGATTGCCGAGCAAACTCCTATCACCGCAGCGGCTCGGCGCCGCGCAGAGTTATTTCAGCAGTCCCGGGAGGATCGTCTCGAGGGCGAGGTCCATATGACGAGGAGAATACTTCATAATGTAGAGAGGAGGAACAGTGAGCTGTTGGTCGAGCTGCACCATCTTCGGATAGTCGAGGCCGAACTATCTGCGAAGGAGGAAGAGTTGGTCCGGGTTTCGGCCGAACGAGATGACTTCGCAAGAAAGGTAGAACAGTTGCAAAGGGTGACGGTCGACAAGAGCATCGAGGTGACCCACTTGCGCCGCGTTATATCTGACAGCACCGAGTATCCTGGCTCGGCGAAACTTCCTCGATTCAAAGTGATTGTGAAGGACGACACGTTGAAGGACCGGATCGTCGAACTGGAGGAAGAGGTTGCTCAGCTCAAACCTCAGCCGGTGAGGGCTAATGTCCGGAGCACTTCGTGCACTCGCGAAGAGATTGAGCGAGGGATTACGTTCTATCAAATGGCGAGCCGAACCTCCATCGTCGGTCGGACAGCAGCCGATGCCCAAAGTGGAGTAGCGGTGTCCTCGAGCGGTGCTTCAGTTGGAGCGACCGTCAGGGCCAGCGGTGAGGGGGCGTGTCGATTCGTTGGTCTAGAGACGAGCTCGGAGGTCAAGAAGCGCCGACCCAAGGTATCTCTGAACCGGAGCGTTCCCCTTCCGCGGAGGCAGTAAACGAGTCGTGTCGTGTCTTTGGGCTTCCAGGCTATCTTTTGTTGTAATCTTTTTGTAAATTTATCCAAGTTATATTAATAAAATTGGAGTTGTGTTGCCTGTCGTAGTGTTGTAATTGTGCTAGCTAGGGTAGGCTTGAAATGAATCGCGAGGCGAGTGTTTGCTTCGTCGAGCATCTTGGCCTCGAAACTCACGCTCTAGCCGGGGTTCTGAATCTTGCTCGGCACCTTCCGGTGCGGCTCGGTGCCGCGGCTGAGGTGTAGCTGTTTCGAGGCTGCGGCCACGCAGCCCGATTTGGGGTGTGCTCGCTCGGTCGTTCGAGCGTCGTTCTGAAAAGATGGGACCAATCTCCTAACAGCATTAAATGGTGCTCCGGGATCTGTGGGGGTGTTCCATCTTCCCGAGGGCGTTGAGAGTGGGGCCCTTTAATAAATACGCGGCGCTTCAGCTCCCTAGGCGTGACTGTTGGACTCCCGAGGGTCATAATGACGGTCTCTTGGGGGACGGCTATAAGTACCACACCCTCCTTGTAGTTTTAGTCACTGCAATCTTGAACTCTAGTGGCATCGATGGTGTTTGCCCTTGGGCGGATGCCAGCCTTGTGAAAAATTCTCACCTCGAGAGGTTCGGAGGGGTGGTCACCCTTCTGCCTTGTTCTTCTCCCGCTCCTGACGGCCACGATGTGGGTGTCAGGGTCGGGGGAGGACAAGGCAGAAGAGTTGGCGACCGTAGTCCGGACCCGAGGGAAAGGTTCTTCGGGAGGATGGATTGTCGTTCTTCCACCATGATCTTCTCCTGACTCTGACGGCTCCGATTTGGGTGTCAGGGTCAGGGGAGATCATGGTGGATGAGGTGATGACCAAAGTCCGGGACCGAGGGGAAGGTTCCCTAAAACCCCAACCCAAACTTTCTTTTGAGGCTCGGCTGGACACTCGCTCAGCGCGGATCGGCTGTGCTCACGTAGCCTGGTGGCCGGAGTGACTTTTGCCGAAGGTTGGTTCCGGTTGCTTGTCGCTCGGCGTTTGGAGCCGAGCGAAGCGAGGTGATCACAGCCGTTGGATGGTTGCACGAATCTCGAGGCGGGTCCAGTTCCCAAGAAAATGCTATCTTGTCGTTTTGTGGACACGTGGCACAATTAGGCCCATTCATCACACCCTAGCATGCATTTTGAGACGATCTGACGGTGGTTTCGCCTCGAAAGGTTTTTTCGCCATATACGAGGGTCGGTACCTCGTCCACTCGGCTCGATGGTCGTGGGGGCAGTTCGGAACGACCATCTACTTCCGGCTCGCCTGAGGGCGAGCCGGGGAAGTAAAGTCGAGCCATAGGACTCTGATCCATTGTTAGGTTAGTTCGACGGCTGTGGGAGTAATTCCGAATGGCGAACTACTTCTAGCTCGCTCAGAAGCGAACTTGCGAAGTAGAATCGAGCCAAGTGTTGGACTCCGAACCATCGTTAGGTTAGTTCAACGGCTGTGGGAGCAATTCCGAATGGCGAACTACTAGCTCGCTTTGGAGCGAACTTGAAGTAGAATCGAGCCAAGTGTTGGACTCCGAACCATCGTTAGATTAGTTCAACGGCTGTGGGAGCAATTCCGAATGGCGAGCTACTTCTAGCTCGCTTAGAAGCGAACTTGCGAAGTAGAATCGAGCCAAGTGTTGGACTCTGAACCATCGTTTGATTAGTTCAACGGCTGTGGGAGCAATTCCGAATGGCGAGCTACTTCTAGCTCGCTTAGAAGCGAACTTGCGAAGTAGAATTGAGCCAAGTGTTGGACTCCGAACCATCGTTAGATTAGTTCAACGGCTGTGGGAGCAATTCCGAATGGCGAGCTACTTCTAGCTCGCTTAGAAGCGAACTTGCGAAGTAGAATCGAGCCAAGTGTTGGACTATGAACCATCATTTGATTAGTTCAACGGCTGTGGGAGCAATTCCGAATGGCGAGCTACTTCTAGCTCGCTTAGAAGCGAACTTGCGAAGTAGAATCGAGCCAAGTGTTGGACTCCGAACCATCGTTAGATTAGTTCAACGGCTGTGGGAGCAATTCCGAATGGCGAGCTACTTCTAGCTCGCTTAGAAGCGGACTTGCGAAGTAGAATCGAGGCAAGTGTTGGACTCTGAACTATCGTTAGATTAAAGAGTTAAAAGCAGAAAGATGTAAACAGTAGCAAAAATATGAAAAGACTTTATTCATTAATAACCACTGATCGACTGCTTCTAAAGTTGCTAGCCGTTATTACAAGGAAAAATGAAAGAAAATCACTACAAGTAACAGGAATGGAACGGTTCATCATCTCGAATTACTTAGAGAGGCGTTGTTCTCTCTTGGTATTTTAAGAGATGGTCGGCATTCCAAGTCCGGGGAATCTCCCTGCCTTCGAGATCTTCTAGTCTGTATGTGCCGGGGCGGATCTCTTTAGAAATCTTGTAAGGTCCCTCCCAGTTCGGGGCCAATTTGCTTTTCTGACTTGGGAACGAAATGGCCAACTTTCGGAGGACCAGGTCCCCTTCTTTGAGGTCCATTGGGCGGACTCTTTTGTTGTATGCTAGCTCGATCCTTCTTCGGTAGCTTTGTTGACGAACGGCAGCTCTTTCTCGGATCTCATCTATTAGGTTTAGATTTGCTCGGAGCTCTTTGGCATTTTTCTCTTCTTCATAAGCTATCAAACGAGGAGAGGGTAACCCGACTTCTAGGGGGATGATGGCCTCGGACCCATAGGTGAGATTGAATGGGCTCTCACCCGTTGGGGTCCGCTTTGTGGTGTGGTAGTTCCACAGCACGTTGGGAAGCTGATCGACCCACAAGCCTTTGGAACACTTGTCTAACCTCTTCTTAATGCCGGAGAGGATCTGTCGGTTGGCATTTTCAGCCTGGCCATTCGACTGAGGATGAGAGACGGAAGAGAACTGGTGTTGTATGGCGAGGTCTTCACATAAAGCTCGGAAGGCAGCCCCAGTGAACTACGTTTCGTTGTCTGTGATTAGGACCTTGGGGACGCCAAATCGGCAGATCACGTTCATCCAGAAGAATTGAACGACCTTGTTTTCGGTGATCATGGCCAAGGGCTCGACCTCTATCCATTTCGAGAAATAGTCGACTGCCACGACTAGGAACTTAAGCTGTCCGGGGGCTGGTGGAAACGGCCCTAGTAAATCCATCCCCCACATTGCGAAGGGGATCAGACTTGATAGAGAAGTGAGTGGTGCATGTGGAAGGCGTCGGATGTCGGAATACTTCTGACAGGAGCTGCATTGCCGAACGTGTCGTTCAGCGTCCCATAGGAGAGTGGGCCAAAAATACTCGTAGTTCAACACTTTGCGCGCTAGGGCTCTGGAACCTGAATGGGCCCCGCCGATGCCCTCATGAAGTTCTTGCAGGGCGTAATCGGCTTGCCCGGGGGAGAGGCACCTCAGGTAGGGCCGACCGTCCACCTGGGTGAAGGAGCGTTTATATAGGATGCCTCCGATTAGTGTGTAACGCTCGGCTCGGGTTCTTACTCTTCGTGCTTCCTTGGGATCCTCGGGGAGGAGTCCGTCCCTTAAGAATTCGACGAGGGGTTTCATCCAATTGTCTTCGAGGAGGACAGGCAATGTTTCTACGGAGTCCAGTGTTTCGTCCTCTATGCTCGGCTTCAGGAGGACTTCTATCAATACGGTCTGCTCGAGACCTTGAAGGGAAGAGGAGGCTAATTTGGATAGGGCGTCGGCCTGAGCATTTTCTTCTCGGGGGATCCTTTGGATGAGGGCCTCTTCAAACAGTGCCATGAGGCTTTTGACTTTGGCCAAGTATTTAACCATCCTGTCATCGCGGGCTTCATACTCGCCAAGGACCTGATTGACGACCAACTGAGAGTCGCTGAAGATCCGTAGGCGTTGTGCCCCAACATTTCGGGCCATTCTAAGACCGGCTATTAACGCCTCGTATTCAGCTTCGTTGTTCGAGGCTTTGAAGTTTATACGGAGGGAGTATTGAAGGATGAAGTCATCTGGGCCTGCCAAAATGACCCCTGCCCCGCTTCCCTCATTGCAAGAGGATCCGTCAACATAAACTGACCAGACGGGCGGTCCCTTCACTGTTTGGCTGGATTCGGGGATAGTGCTCTCAACTATGAATTCGGCTAGCGCCTGGGCCTTGATCGCGGTCCGAGGCTAATAAGTAATATCGTGTTGGCTCAGCTCGATTGACCACTTCATAAGGCGTCCCGAAGTCTCAGGCTTATGGAGGACCTGCTTCAGCGGCTGGTCGGTAAGAACGACCACTGAATGGGACTGAAAGTACGGGCGAAGCTTTCTCGCAGCCATTACCAGGGCATAAGCCATCTTTTCTATCTTCGGGTATCGGAGCTCGGCGTCCCGAAGCACTTTGTTGACATAGTAGATGGGCTTCTGAGTCCGATCTTCTTCCCTCACTAAAACTGCACTGAGGGTCTGCTCGGAGGCTGCCAGGTAGAGGTAGAGGGGTTCGCCAGGGACCGGTTTGCTGAGGAGAGGGGGATTGACGAGGTAAGTCTTGAGCTGGTCAAAGGACTCCTGCTGCTGCTGCCCCCATTCGAAACCTTTAGCCCCTCTGAGGGCCTTGAAGAAAGGGAGGCATTTCTCCCCGGACTTTGAGAGAAAGCGCCCGATGGCGGCTAAGCGGCCTGTTAATCTCTGAACTTCTTTTACATTTTTGGGAGGGGCCATGTCTAATATGGCCTTGATTTTCTCCGGGTTTGCTTCAATTCCTCGTTGGCTAACCATGAAGCCGAGGAACTTCCCTGATGAGACGCTGAACGCACACTTGTTCGGGTTGAGTCTCATATTGTGCTTTCTTAGAACGTCAAACGCCTCTTGGAGGTCGGTCACATGATCAACACCTCGGATTCTTTTCACAAGCATGTCGTCAACGTATACCTCCATGTTCCGGCCGATCTGAGCCTGGAAAACCTTGTTGACGAGGCGTTGGTATGTTGCACCTGCATTCTTTAGGCCGAACGGCATGACTCTGTAGCAATAGAGGCCTTGGTCGGTCACAAACGAGGTTTTCGGGATATCCGGAGGGAACATCCGGATCGGATTGTAGCCTGAAAAGGCATCCATGAAGCTGAGGAGCTCATGTCCCGAGGTTGCGTCGATCAGGGTGTCAATACACGGAAGAGGGAAGGGATCTTTGGGACAGGCCTTGTTGAGGTCGGTAAAGTCAATGCAAATCCTCCAAGTCCCATTGGACTTCTTCACCATTACTACATTTGACAACCACTCAGGATAGTTGACCTCCTGTATGAACCGGGCCTTCAAGAGCTTGTCCACCTCCTCTTTAATAGCGAGCTGACGCTCGGGGGCGAATTTGCGCCTCTTCTGCTGAACCGGTTTGGACCCCGGAACAACGCTCAGGTGGTGGACCAGGAGCTCTTCGGAGATCCCGGGCATATCTGCAGCTGACCAAGCGAAGAGGTCTTCGTTCCTTCGGATGCATTGTACAATGTCTGAGCATAGGGGGATCTTGCTAACAAAGAATTTGCGGGTCGGGTCCTGCTCAGAGAAGAGCACTTCCTCCAATTCGTCCACCGGCTCGGAGGTCGGTCGAGCAGTATCTTGGGGGATTTCCAAAGTTTCCAAGGAGAGGACAGGTCCGAGGGTAGAGGTCATGTAGCACTTTCGGGCCGTTTCCTGATTGCCCCTTACTTCCCCTACTCCGGCCCGAGTAGGAAACTTCATTTTGAGATGGTAGGCAGAAGGGACGGCTTCAAGGGCGGCTAGGCCGGGCCGGCCCAGAATGACATTGTAGGCTGCTGGGACATCTACGACCATGAAGTCCATCGACTCCGTTCGGGTAGTAGGAGTTTTGCCAGCGGTTACATCGAGGGTAATCACCCCTTCAATAGTCACTGGCACTCCCGTGAACCCGTGGAGCGTGTAACCGGCGGGCTTGAGTCTATCTCGGGAGAGCTTTAGGCCCTTGAAAGCGGCGAGGAAGAGGATGTTTACGGAGCTGCCATTGTCCACTAGGATCCTCTCCACTTTGAAATTCGCCTTGTGGAGGTTAATGACGAGTGCGTCACAATGTGGGGTGCGAACTCCTTCAAGATCTTCGTCGGAGAATGTGACAGGCACTCCGAGGCCTTTGGGAGGAGGGGTGGTTCGGACCGAGTTGACTTCTCTTATAAATGCCTTCCGAGAGGAGTTTGAGGAGCCCCCCATTGGGCCCCCATGAATGAGGTGGAGGACTCGCTCTTCCTCGAAGTCGGGCGTCTCTTCTCGTTCCGGACGCTTGTTAGCCCCCCGAGGTAGGGGAGGAGGTTCGGCTCGGTCCTTTCTTACAAACCTGGTCAGCTCCCCCTCTGGATAAGGGCTTCTATCTCGTTCTTTAAGGCGCGACAATCGTTGGTGTCATGCCCGTGGTCCCGGTGATAACGGCACCATCTCTCTTTATCTCTTTTCTTGGCAGGGGTGTTCATCCTCGGAGCAGGAGGTAAGATCCCCTCCTTTTCGACTTCCATCAAAATGGTTGAGACGTTAGAGGTGAGTGGAGTGAACTTCTCGAATCTTGGGGGAGGTCGGCGCTGGCCGGCATTATCCTTCTGGAGCTTCTTGGCTCCTTCCTCTTCTGTTCCCTTTCTCTTAAACCCGGAGGAAGACCCCTCCCAGTTGGGTCGATGCTCGGCCTCTTCGGCCCGGATGTACTTTTCACTGCGAAGGAGGAGGTCGGAAAAGTTCTGTGGAGGCTTCTTGGCGAGGGAGGAGCGGAGGTTAGAATTGAGGACGTTAGATTGAAATGCCGCCGCAGCGACCGACTGGTCGAGGGATGCTATGGACCTGGCTTCAGCTGTGAACCTCTTCACATAGTCTCTCAATTCTTCTGGTGGAGGTGCAATAGTGAGATGCTGGTCTTCTCAACTCTACGGCTGCTTACGAAATGGGTGACGAAAAGGGTCTCGAACTGCTCGAAGGAGAATATTGAGGAGGGGGCAAGGCGAGAGTACCATTCTCGAGCTGGGCCCTTGAAAGTTGCGGGGAAGGTTTTGCAGAGGAGGGCATCGGAAGCTTGATGGAGGAGCATCAGGGTCTTAAAGCTTTCGATGTGATCAACGGGGTCGGTCTCCCCGGAGTAAGTCTCAAATTGGGGAGGTTTGAAACCGATCGGCACAGGTGCATCCATTATGGTTTGGGAGAAAGGGGGTCTGCTAGGACGTAGGGTCCTCCCCCTAAGCTCTTCTTCTCGGTCTATCTGGCCCAGACGCCTCTCTACCTCATGAAGACGGCGGTACATAGTGTCGTCCCTCCGACGGTAATCAGCCGAGCCTCTAAACTCGTCTTCGTACGAGGGAGAGCGAGGGCTACGGCGACGGTAACTTCGGGAGCGACGAGGACTTGGGGTACGCCGGGAGTTGCTAGGAGCGGGACGAGGATATGGGGATCGTCGGCGAGGGCTTCGGACCGGAGGAGGAGATGGAATCTTGGGTGCGTTGGTGTTGGGACGGAGATTGAGAGCTTGTAGGACGGTCGCTTGGAACTGCTGGAACTCGGCACGTGTGATGGGTGCCTCATTGTTCCTAGGCTGTTGCCGACCTGCAGGGGAGTGCGGCCTTCTTCGGTAGTGCTCGGGGGACTCTTTGCGACCCCTTCGGTTAGGGGACCTTCTATATTCTGGGCGGCGAGGAGACCGCTCATCCGGACAGCGCTGGCGGGAGGTTCCCTCTCGGGCCCGCTTTTCATCCAGATGACGGCGAAGATCATCTTCCTTCTGTCGATTGAGGGCGGTATTGTGGAGAGCAGAGGCTCGGGGATGATGGGAGGCCATAGAGTCCGTAGAGGCGTTGTGGATGGAGACGTGGTCTTGGTGAAGAGGCTGCTTTTGAGGGTTAGGACCCTTTGGAGGTGGCTGATTTGGAGGAGGAAGGTCCTGTTGGAGCGGGTCTTCAGCCGGTGGAGGGAGTTGTCCCTGCTGTTGGGTAGGCTGGATGGGAACTTCTTGCTGCTGATCAGGGTTGGGTCCTCTGTTAGACCCTCTTGATCTGATTTTCCTAGGAGGCATGGCCGGAGAAGATCTGTTCACCGGGAAGAGGAGAGGTTCCTATTCGTTAGTTTCCCACAGACGGCGCCAATCTGTTGCCGCTAAATTTGGTGTGGGGGCAAACAGATAGTATTTGTGGATTCTTAGGGAAACTGAATAGTAAACCTGTATACCTGTTCCGTCGGGATTTGATCGTCGCTCCCGCCGTAGACCTGCAAAAAGTGCGAGACACCGTGGTTGTTCCCGGCGACGCACCCTCCGACGCTCAAGTCAGTAATCAGAGAGATTATGAAAGAGTGCAAAAACTGAAGAAAGATTGATTACCTCTTAATGGAGATGGATGGGGGATATTTATAGGCGTCTTAGGGAACAGATTAGGCACGTAATTCCTGTGTATAGATAAGGAATGTAATCCCTAATCCCCAGTGAAAGGATAGATATGAATCAGGGCCGTTGATTAATATTAATCAGAAACCCTAATTCTATCCTGCTGGACCGGGTTTGTTGTGGGTTGAAACCCACACCCAGTTGAGGTGGATCCGTTCGCGGGTTAATGGTTCTTTGGGGAGGAGGACCAGTACCCGCTTCAGACCCGTTCGTAGGTGAAATTACCGTTTTACCCCTGGGCTTCAGGATTCGTGCCCCATTTGGACGGTCTCGATTAAACCCCATTTTTAGCCATATCAATTATATAATATACAATTATTATAATATATTATTATTTTATATATACTATTTTATATATACTATTATCATATTATATTATTATTATATATATTATTATTTTATATATACTATTTTATATATACTATTATTATATTATATTATTATTATATATACTATTATTATATTATATTATTATTATATATACTATTATTATATTATATTATTATTATATATATTATATTATATTATCTATATAATAAAACACAAAGAAAGCTATCAAGTGGCTCTCCTTCAATCCCTCCAAAAATCAAAGGCCTAGATCTAATCTTACAAAACATATTTTCCCCCCAAAAATTCTCCCCAAAACTCAAATTCAAATCTCCCACCCAAAACAACTCCTATATTTTTTTTCCTCTCTCTCTCTCTCCCTCCTTCTTCTATTCAAAAAATTAAGAAAATAAAAATTTTAAAATTTTTATAAAATTAAAAAACTAAAAAAATTTAAAAATTTAAAAACTTTAAAAATAATTCAAAAAAAATCATATAATATGTTTTTTGCTCTATGTTTGCTACTTCAATTAATTTGCTGGACCTCCAAAACTATTTTATATAATCAAATAAGGTGTACCGTTCCGAAGACGTGCCGTAGGCACGTGTCAACGGGCAAACCTAGTTATTTTATATATACTATTATAATAATCTATTATTATTATATATTACTATTATATATTATTATATAATTTATTATTATTATAATAAATTGTTTAATATATAATTTGAATATATTATTATTACATATATATTATTATAATTATTATATATTATTATATATATGTATATTATTAAATATGTTTATTATAATAAAATATTTTATATTATTATATATTAGTATGTATGTATATGTATACAATATATATGTATCAGAGTATATATACTATATATAGTATATACATACAACAAAATCTATACATACATTATACTCTCATTTTCAAAAAACTGTTTTCATAAAAAATTATTACCAAACAGCTTTTACACTTCATTTTTAGAAAACTATTTTGAAAACAACAAATCAAATTTTTTGAGGCTTTACTCTTTTAACCTTCTTCCTAATCGCTTAATCTCTGAAACAATGGCAAGATTTCGATCCCTCGCTAACCCTTTCATCCGATCTCACACTCGCTTCTTCACCTCCTCGTATTCATGGAACCTTCTCTTCAGTTCTCAATCTCGGTCGCTGGAAACCCTAGCTTACGAGGAGATTCGTGCTGCATCCCATGATAAGCCCTTCAATTGTACGGCCTTTGTTCTCCATGGATTGCTCGGATCGGGGAGGAATTGGAGGTCATTTTCTCGGGATCTCGTTTCGGAGCTCAAGAAACTCAATTCCTCGGATGGTAATTTGATTACCCATTTCGTAATTTTGAGTTTTGTCCATTAAATTGATAGAACTAACTGAATTATTGTATGAAACTATGTTGGTTTTTGTGATATAGTAGTATATCAATTTCCCTACAGTATAAATTAGGATTTAGTTGTACTCTATATACACTTGGACGGATGGAAAGCCATTCATCTAAACTGTTTGATTGATATCAAAACGTACTTAGATTTTCTTAAAGGCCCTGTTTGGATACAAAGGTAGGATACATATAGGTAATTCTAAATGAAAGTACAAGAGTGCAACCCATAGGTTGCATACTTAGGTTATCCTAACTTTGGAGTTGGAGGTACATGTATACAAACTTTGGTTATCCTATCTATACCTCCAACTTAAACTTATCTTCGCAGTTAAGAAAAATTATATAACTGTGAAGTTTAGATAACATTATCTCAAGTTCTCAATTTTTGGGATGAGATAATTACAATAATCTTAACTCCCAAATTAGTTCCAAACATGTCAAAGTTAAGATAACTTGAGTTTTCTCAAGTTAAGTGAGATAAGTCTCCTAACTTAACTTTGTCTCTAAACATATCCCAAATTTGGTTGGATTGGAGCTTAGGTACCTACACCTGTCTTAACGTTGAGCTGAAATATATGGATGTAGCATAACTCCAAAATTATCATCCATTCGGATTAGTGCAGGCGTACATGCCACCTCCGTTAACCTCCATTAACTTCTTGTAGGTTTCGATAAGAAAGTGTGCAAGTATTTGAGCTGTGTTTGTTGTAAGTGTGATTATTTTTTCTTGGAAGAAAATGAGAGTTTGAAAGGGATGATGGGTTTTGATTTTCAAGGGAATTGGACATGAAGGTGACATGGTGTTTAGCATATTTATATATAGTATTTATCAATGTTAAAGATTATACCAAGTGGAGCATTTGTGGATAGTGTTAGACACAGCCTTCCATAGATAGCTTTTTGCTTGAGGTAGTAAGTATCTTCTTTGACATATTAATGAAAAGGGGGTGTATGAAGAATTCTGCAGTAGGCTCGGATGTAATTCATTAAACAGTAGCCTATATCAACTCTTCATAGAATAAGTATTGTTGGTTTCCTGGGATTTGCATCACTCAATGAAGATCTGAGTAGTCTGTTGCTTTACTTATTTGTCACCAAATGGAAGTCAGGTCAGAGAGCAATCAAGTCAGTTTTGATATCAAATTGAGATTTGTATAGTTTAGGCCTTTAAAACCCATTCCTTAAAGCTTCTTTGGAAATTTTTTTGGCGTCTCTGAAGAGCAAAGGTGACAGTGCTGCCCCTATTTTGTATCCCCAGCCAAAAACTCGTTATTCATTTTCAATCAATTTAATCACTTTTCGGGGAATAATCAACATGAAAGTATAGAGTTCGAATTGAAGCAAGCAGGCCTGAATGAGGACCTCCCCACCTCCACCTGCATGAGAAATATGGGATTTTCCAACCTTGCAACTTAAATTGCAGAAGTGTTTCACCTAGGAATGTCATGTGATAAAATCCAGTCAGGCCTTTAGAGGAGAAGTTGATAATAAAAGTAATATTTTTGAAAGTCGTAAATGGGTTGGACCATATTTGTTTCAATCCTCACTTTTGTCTTCAGATGTGCTCCACTACAGGTCATCTCTCTTTCAGGTAACCATTCACCTTGATGCATTTGCATTGCAACTTGATTTTGTTCATTCCAATTTTCAGGCAATATTTTAAGATGTGTTCCATGAAGACTTGTTTCGCACCAAGTAGGCAAAAGTGACAATGAAAGTGCATTCATATACTTAAAACAACTAAAATAGAATTCATGTGGGACCATCTCTCCTGCTTTAGCTCTCTGGAACTGAAATTGGAAAAGGGGTTTTGAATGCACTTCTCCTACGTGGAGTTTTTTCCTCCATTCAACTTCAAGTCTTCAACACTTCTAAGTCTTCGACGGTATATGAACCATATTGTTGTTTGGTTCGAGGTGATCAGCTTCTAATGCTTCTTAGCACTATGATTTCATGACCTATTAAGTAATAAAAAATATGGCATCTCATAAATAACTCAGTGAAAGCTTATGGACCAACATTAATGGGTTTTAAATTTTGTTTTGTAACTTATTGGGTGAAACATCAAATAGAAAGAACAGTTTTTCGTTCCCGATTATGAGACCATAATTTGATCTCTCTCAAACTCATGAAGCTCAAATATCATTGTGTTTCATAAAGCCAATACCGATATGCTGAAAATAATATTTGAATTTGTTAGTATCATGTTTTCATTTCACGTCCCATAGAGCCAAACACATTCGTGCTATGTTATTCTTCATAACACTCCTTTTAATCTATTTTACATGAGTACTTAATATTTTAAATATATTTCTTTATTGTAATTCAATACACAAGTCCGATGAAATTTTCTATCCCATCTTTCTCATCGCGTAATTCATTGCAGCTAGTGTTCGGTGTTTTCCTCTTTCTTGTTTAGTTTTTGGGAGAAATTATGAATTAGGTTTTTCATCCAAGCTAATAGTAGGAATATGTTACTTCTTCTTAATTTTTGGTTGAAATCTACATATATATATATATATAGGGAGGCAATCGGGTGAGAACTAGTTCTCACTATAAGCCTCGTGAGAATTCCATACATAGCCATCGTTCTCATGGATTAACATATTAAATTAGTCTAAATATAAAAAAATCAAGTCATTTGGAATCCATTTTGTCCATGCACCATGTCATTACAAAATTAACGATATCCAGCCATACAATTGGCAACCCTTTAATGCATGAGCAAACGGATCTAAGATAACTTGATCTCACATCCCTAGACCAATTTAGTTATGTAGATAAAAATGAACGGTTCGGATCATTCAAAAAATATCCCAAAATAAAGTTCTCATTTGATTATCACCAATGGAGTTCTCACTGGATCATACATACATACATACACACACATATATATACCGTGTTGCAACTTAAGTGATATTCGTTCACCTATTGATTCATTTCTTCTATCAATGGCTTGAGTGCAGAGTGGAGGATGGTTCTTGTTGACTTGAGAAACCATGGGAAATCAGCTGAAATGAAAGGACTGGACCCTCCTCACAGCATGGTGAATGCAGCTAAAGATTTGGCTGATCTAGTGAAATATCAAAATTGGGTGTGGCCTGATGTTGTTATTGGTCATTCTATGGGAGGAAAGGTTGCCTTAGCATTTGCCGAAAGCTGTGCACGTGGTGACTATGGGGAATCTGCTGTGTTGCCTAAACAGGTACCATCATTTGTAGCTTAGCTTTCAGTGTGTATGCTGTCTCATCCTATTCTAAATAAATAGTTTACTTCCTCACAACCAAATACATAGTCAATATACTGCAAATATTTAGTTTAATATGCATGTTGATAGGAAAAAAAACTTGCATGATGGTAAGTTAACTTGTAAAATCTTGGCTTAGGAGTTTTCTTCTCCATTATGATTTCCTGATACATAAGTAATTTGCTGCAGTGCTTTGAATGAATGAATCTAAGTTATGGATTCTATATTTTATTCCTTTGTTTGTAACGAATATTTTGTGGAGTTTTAGCATGATTCTCTCTGATTTCTTGCTTCAGAACAGCTTTGGGTGTTGGATTCCGTTCCTGGTGAAGTAAATTCGGAAGATAGTGATGGTGAAGTGGAAAAGGTTTTGAATACTCTTAACGGTTTGCCTTCATTGCTTCCATCACGGAAGTATGCTCTCTCTCTCTCTCGCACACATTTGCATAGCATGTTTTTGAGCTGTCTTTTTACTGGTACGTTGGACTACTATTTGAAGAATGTTATATGCCATTATTAACTATCCCTTTTCCCACACACTCAAGGTCAAGGAAGACCCATTACCAAAATTGACGAACTTTGTTTCTGTCAATGGATAACACACTTTTAAAAAAATTATAGCCTTAATTCTTTTTGAATTTTAGTTTGGGACCTAAATCTTTCCAGATCGCCATGTAAATCTATGGCTAGACTTGAGATAGTTTATCAGAAGATAAACTATGGACACCAGTCAGTCAGTTTGAGTTTTGCATTCTATTCATCCACTTATATGGCTCTTTATAGCTGGACATTTTCACGTCACTGAATAGAATATCTGCATAAATATTTGGTTCCATGTAGTGCCTAAATGGTACTGTGTACTCTTATGTACATTACTATTTATTTGAATTATTCAATTCTTCAAATTTGTTTGGATCGCACTGCAGTGAATATCCATTTCTTTTTATAAAGTATTGAAGTGTTCTAGATGAATATTCAGGCATCAAATGCAGACCTTCCATATAGCAAGACAACCTATTTAGACTTATATTCTTAACATATTTCAACCTTGTTTATAGCAAAGAATGTGGGTCTTTATACAGGACCAAGAGAAAACCAGTTAAGTTGGTCCAGGAATTTGGCATCACTTGTGTAGGATTGATGCCTGTTAGGAGGGGCAATGGGAAAGATCTGACTGAAATTTCTGACCTGGATACTTCAGTTGTATTTGATACCTTCAACTATTGCTTATGGATCCTAAAATGACCACCCCCCAACCCACACACATACACACCCGCAGCGGATAGTCTCACAAACATTTTGAACCCAGCTCACATACCGCTTTAATGGGCGAACATCCCAACCCTTGAAACATACTACAGCCCTAGGTGGCGAAGAGCCGACATCGAGGTGCCAAACCTTAACACACACTCTTTTATTTGATTATATACGGATCCAAGCTTATGCTATATCTTTTTTAGCTCTTGCTAAGTTATCTTTTCTCTTTCTAAAATAGTATGTATCAGAAATTCAGAATATTCACTTATGTTTAGCACATTTAATATTGATTGACCTAAGATATATGGCTATAGATGAATGAGTTAATTTTCACAATTTGTCGTTAGTTCCTTTTACAATTTGGTTCGTTCAGCATAGATTTGATAGAAAACCGAACGTAAGCTTATGCTATATCCCTTTTAGCTCTTGCTAAATTATCTTCTCTTTCTAAAATAGTATGTATCAGAAATTCAGAATCTTCACTTACATTTAGCACGTTTAGTATTGATTAAACTAAGATATATGGATATGGATGAGTGATTTAATCTTCACAATTTATCGTTAATTCCTTTTAGACTTTGGTTCGTTCAGCATAGTTTTGATAGAAAACCAAATGTAAAAAACTGTTGAGTTTGCATTCTTAATTGGTTCCTGTATTTTCTTAGTGGTTTTGGACTCTCAAATGGATCATACAAATTCTTATTTGTCCTGCAAGTGGATCTTATCAGTTGTAATTCTAAAACTGATAGACTCCCCTTATCGCCCCTTCTCCTTCACCATTGATGTTTCATAGCCTATTCTGATTGGTGGAAGATGGATGATCACGTTCCTTTGAAATTGTTAAAGTAGTCTTAAGTTTAGTCCCACATATGACATAAACTCAGATTAGTTTTTGCACTCTCCTATATATTGGAGGCAGTGTATTCAGTTATAATCATTTAATAAAGTATTCTTTTCAGTCTTTGTACTATACTTCAACATGATATCAAAGTCCGAAAAGTTTACACAAATTTTTTTCATAAAATATTAGGGTTTCTCTTTAAAAAAATCTGTCCACCGTCTCTTCCCTAACCCTACTCCCGCCGCCACCATCCTCCTGCCTCCACCTCGACGCTGCTCCTCTCTGCACCAGCGCCGCCTCCTTCTCCATATCCAAACAACCTCCTCTCCACTTCTGCTCACCTCTCCACCTCTAGTCGCTTGTCTCCTCTGCTCCCGATACCTAAAAGCCCGCCTCCCCTGTACCCGAACCCTGACACCTGCACACCACTCCCCCTCCATATCCGAACCCACCTCCCCTAAACTCACACCTCCAGATCTAGCACCTAATGCCTCCTCAACTGCACCCACACCCGCACCAGATCCGAACCTGCTACCTGAACCCACAGCCCGCCATCCCCTTCCCCTTTCTGTGAAAAAAATCGAAAAATTTTCTCATGATGGGAAAAAGTCAAAAAGCCTCGTGATGCGCGTTGCTCTGTAATGCGTGCCAAATTTTTTTTTATGTCCTCTCCCATCCCCATCTCTCCTTCTCACCCGTATTCTCCTCTATATCTAATCTAGATATGCTTTGATGACAATTTTCTCTACTACATCAGCGACCTCCCCTCCTCCAATGTAGTTTCCCTCATTTTCCAAGGGCCATGGTTCTTATTCGTCTCGTAGCCGCGGTGTCGATCGTCGCAACACTAACCTATTGTCAGGGCCGATCTCATGAGTATCCATTGTGATGAAAATGTATTGGTTGTTCTTTTGTTGCTTATCAGTTTTCCACTATGGCACCATCTTCTTCCATTGTTGCTCTTACAGATGTGTCAACCTCCTTTCGGCATTTCCTCTCTGCTAAAGAGTATCAAGCATTTTGCAACATATTGCCTCTTTCTCCTGGTAATTCTGGTCACTCAGATTCTGCTTGTCATGTATCTTCATATCAATGGATTATTGATTCAGGTGCTTCTGAATATGTTTCCTTTACCGCTTTCTTTCTTTTCTTTGCTTCCAAATTATTATGTGCGTATTGCTGATGACTCACCTGACACTGTTAAAGGGGTGAGAGATATCTCCCTTTCTCCGGACCTTCATTTTAGATCGGTTTTGCGTATTCCTAACTTTTCTAATAGTTTATTATCCGTTCCTAAACTTTGCAAAGATTTAAACTGTGTAGTGGTATTTTTTTCCTTCTCATTGTGTGTTTCGAGATACTACGACGAGGAACGTGATTGGTACCGGTCGTAAACAACATGGATTGTACATCTTGGATTCTCTAGTCTCTGCTTTTAATTCTTTTGCTGATTCTGAATTGTGGCACCGTCGAATGGGACATCCTTCCTCTATGACTCTCAAGCACTTAGTTTTCGATTATGAGCTTTCCTTTAAGATATCTTGTAAGTCATGTGAGTTAGGTAAACATTATCGAGTTTCTTCCCAGGACGCATTAATAAACGTAGTGAACATTTGTTTGATTTAGTGCATTCTGATGTTTGGGACCCTATTGGTTTTTCTGCATTAATAACTTCCGTTATTTTGTTACGTTTGTTAATGGATTTTCTCGTATGACGTGGTTGCTTCTTTTGAAAGATCGTTCTGAAGAATTTAAACTTTTTCAAAAAAAATCTTCGAGGTACAAACACAGTTTCATACAACTTTTAAATATTTTCGTTCTGAAAATGTTAAAGAATACATGAGTTCTCATTTTCAATGATTTTTTTTCCACATGGAATCATATACCAAATTGCTTGCACCTCCACTCAGCAAAATAGATTGGCAGAATGCAAAAATCAACATTTACTTGGCACCGCCCGCTCTCTGATGTTTGAAACGAAAGTTTCCAAGTTTTATTGGAGTTTTGCGGTTCTCACTGCATGTTTTCTTATTAACTGAATGCCTACTATTCTTCAAAATCAATCCCCATTCCAACTGTTATTTCTATCTAAAAATTCATTTTCACTATCACATCGTGTTTTTTGTTACACTTATTTTGTTCACAATCTTCATCCAGGCACTGATAAACTTGACCTGCGTGCTACTAAATGTGTATTTTTTGGTATTCACGTTTTTCGAAAGGTTATCTTTGCCTTTGCCTTTCACGGAAAAAAAATGTTTACCTCTGCGGATGTTTCTTTTTTGAACACAAACCATTTTTTGAACATATTTCTTCACCATATCTTGATTTGCCAAGGGCTGTGTAGAGTCTTGATTTTCCATCACCACCACCACCACCACTGCCACCACTTTAGGTTTATGTCAGAAGACAAAAGGCTCGTTCCGACTTGACAATCCAAGTGGTATCCTCTGTTGTTCAATCAGTGCCAACTATTTTTGTCGGTAATATCCCTAATACAGATGATTTACATATTGCTTAACGTAAGGCTAAGCGTTCTTGTGCTCACTATCATATTACCTAGTTTGTTTCTTCTGCTAAACTGAACATGTCTTTTTGACCCTTTACCTCTTTCTTGGATTCCATTTCTATTCCTAAAAATATTTAGGAATCACTCAAGCACCCTGGTTGGACAACAGCCATGAAAGAGGAAATGCAGGCACTTCAGCAGAATGATACTTGGCAGTTAGTTCGCCTCCATATAGGTGGTAAGACGGTTGGTTGTAAGTGGGTATTCACAGTCAAATATAATCCTGATGACACAGTTGAACGACTCAAAGCTTGCCTTGTCGCTAAAGACTATGCATAGGAATTTGAGGTCGACTATGCAGAGACTTTCTCCAGTTGCGAAACTCACGTTTGTTCGTGTTCTTATCTCTCTTGCATCGAATTGTTCTTGGCCCCTTAATCAGCTTGATGTCAAGAATTCATTCTCAATGGAGACTTGAAAGAGGCGGTGTATATATAACAACTTCTTGGTTTTAAGCGACGGGAGAGAGAATCTTATATGTTCGCTCAAAAAGTTTCTTTATGGCCTCAAACAATTATCTCGAGTTTGGTTTGAAAAGTTAAGCAAAGCTGTGTGCTCTCATGGGTTCTCAAGAAGTAAGGCAGACTATTCTCTCTTCACAAAGAAAGAAAGCAAATGCATTGTTATTCAGAATAGTGATTCACTAGGTATTACAGACATCAAGCAGCGGTCAGCTCAACCATTTCAAATAAAGGATCTTGGTCCGCTTTGATATTTTCTTGGCTATGCAATCAAAATTGGATTAATCGGCCGATTAATCGCTGATTAATCGGTACTCGGCATACACCCGATTATTTTTGGAGTGATTATGGAAGTTTATAAAATCTTGGAATTAATCGGTAGTAATCGGGATAATCGGTAGTAATCGGGGATTAATTGCTATACCCGATTACCCGATTAATCGGTGTCTATTTGTTTGGTTAATATTTCAACCCGATCCGTCGTACCCGACTTGTACCTGACCCATACCCGCTAACATTACTCAATCACAGCCACCCAATCTTCAACTCTCTATCTCCACCCTTCCTTCCACTTCCACTTCTATCCCTTCAGTTCTTCACTCTCCAACTTCCAAGCCCTAAACCCCTATCCAAAGTCCAAACCAAGCCCTCCTCTCAATCTCTTCAAGCATTGAACCTATACCCTCCTCTGCCTCCCTCCACAGCTCCTCCAAGGCTCCAACTAGAGCTGGTATCGGGTCCTATCGGGTCGGGTCCTTCATTACTCGGATCCGGATCCGGTATCTCATGAGTCCAAAAATTGGACCCGGACCCGGACCCGGACTTGCAAGAACCGGGTCCGGGTCCCAGTTAAAAAAATTACCCGTCGGGTCCGGTAGTAGAGAATAAATATTTGCACTTAAGTATTTTTGCACCCGATATCCTATGATTCTAACAATTTTTGCACTTAAGTACATGAATTAATATTATATTTACATATCTATCTTCAACAATTACTTTTATATGTCTATAACCCTATTATTCAAAATCTATATGTTTGGGAGTATTTTTAATGGGTCCGGGTCTGGGTCAGTTCTATTTTGAGCGGACCCGGACCTGAAAGTGCATCAGGTTTTATTTTAGGACCCGGACCCGTATAGATCGGGTCGGTTTTTGTCCAATGCTGGGTCCGGGTCGGGGCCGGGTATCGGGTAAATGTGACAGTGCTAGCTCCAACCCACCTCTGCCTCTATCTCTCCTCCGCCGAACTTTCCTCTGCCGAACCTGCCATTGTCTTTCTTTCTCTCCTTCGCCCAACCCACCTTTGTCTCTCACTCCTCTGCCTCACTCTCCTCCACCCAACCTGCCTCTGCCACTCTCTCAACCGCAACAGCGGCATCAGTACACTGAATTTATTCACTTTTTATTCACTTTTTATTCACTTTTTAAAAAACATTGATTTATCAGTTTTCTGTCATCAGCTTGTTACTGTATATGGCAGCAACAACAACACATTTATTTGATTTCTTTGTTCTCTGTTCTCTATTACTGTATATGGCAGCAACAACAACAAAATATTTAAAAGGGGATTTAAATGAGAAAATAATATTTTCAAAAAGGGAAAACCGCCTACAGCCCCCCCAACTATTGCCGCTCGTCCAACTGCCCCCCCGACTTTAGTGCTCGTCCGTCACCCCCCCAATCTATCTAACTCGTCCAAAAACCCCCCAATCTAATCTCCGTTAGCCAAAATCCCCATAGCCGTTAAAAGCCATAACAGTCAACGGTAGTCAACTGTTAACTGTCCAGTCTTCGTCCGACGTGGCGAAGTCGTGCCAGCTCAGCCGTATTGATTTTTGGGAAAACCGCCTACAGCCCCCCCAACTATTGCTGCTCGTCCAACTGCCCCCCCCCCCCCCCCCCCGACTTTAGTGCTCGTCCGTCACCCCCCCAATCTATCTAACTCGTCCAAAAACCCCCCAATCTAATCTCCGTTAGTGAAAATCCCCATAGAATGTTTGTCTGATATGGTGAAATTGTCTAAATTGTGTGTTACAGGGGATCGAGATCTAGAGGTGGTAGTTCGGGATCATCTAGCATCAACGAAACAAAATTTACTCCAGTCGATATCCATTGTCGATGCAACAATACAGATATGGTACACAACCATAAATGAAACTATTTGGAGTAGTTGTTTGTAGTCACATAACACAACATAACGTAACTTAAAAAAAACAACATAACATCCAAATAATGTCAACATAACATCCAAATACTAAAACTAACATAACATCCAAATAATGTCAACATAACATCCAATTACTAAAACCAACATAACATCCAAATAATGTCACATAACACAACATAACATCCAACTTAAAAAAGACAACATATCACAACATAACATCCAAATAATGTCACATAACACAACATAACTTAAACATCCAGATCCAAATCACATTTGACATAAAGAAGACATTGCATATAATGACACAACATAACTTAAACATCCAACATCCAAAGCTGCATAGTTCTTGAAAAATCCCTGCAAATTACAAATAACTAATCAAGACAACAATTTAGAATAAATCTTAGTAAAGCTGAAATATAATGATTCACCTAGAGGTCTTGTGATGGGGGATAAGATAGAACTTGTGAGACCGAAACTGATCCTCTTGAACTGCCTTCACTTGACTGAAAATGACAAAAGAAATATAATTAAATGAAGAGAAATGATCGAATAGATAAATGAATTTAT
Organism: Hemerocallis citrina; assembly: GCA_017893485.1. Lineage (NCBI taxonomy): Eukaryota > Viridiplantae > Streptophyta > Magnoliopsida > Asparagales > Asphodelaceae > Hemerocallis > Hemerocallis citrina. The sequence continues at coordinate 188,118,775 of CM030367.1, read as the reverse complement.
AAAAATTTACCTCGAGTCTGGACCTTTGACATTTTCGCACGTTATGACCGGTTTGACGACATCGGCTACAATGCAAAATTCGGCCATGTTTAGTCAATTTTCCTTTCTTCTTTGGAGACTCGGTTGAATGCTTAATCCTATGAAATTTTTTCGGTCTTCCTGGCAGATTCCTAACTTCGGGTGGGATTACCCGCGCCTCACTTGACTTTTTCCAGAACTTGAAACCACTAACAGGGGATATATTGTTCTTGTATGTATCTCGCCATCTACTAGTCAAGAAGTAATCACTAACATATTCCTCAAAATTCATCCTCCTATCCATTATAACACACATCGCATGGCAACACGGAATCCCAGTTAAGTCCCACCTTCGACATGTACAAGTGCGTTGCGTTGTGCTTACTATGACAGAATTTCCAGAATCATCAACTTCAAATCGACCATATGAACTAGGGTAAGGCCTTAGTTCTGTCCCACCTTCGACATGTACAAGTGTGTTGCGTTGCGTTGTGCGTTGTTTTTTTAAAGTTACGTTATGTTGTGTTATGTGACTACAAACAACTACTCCAAATAGTTTCATTTATGGTTGTGTACCACATCTGTATTGTTGCATCGACAATGGATATCGACTGGAGTAAATTTTGTTTCGTTGATGCTAGATGTTCCCGAACTACCACCTCTAGATCTCGATCCCCTGTAACACACAATTTAGACAATTTCACCATATCAGACAAACATTCTATGGGGATTTTGGCTAACGGAGATTAGATTGGAGGGTTTTTGGACGAGTTAGATAGATTGGGGGGGTGACGGACGAGCACTAAAGTCGGGGGGGCAGTCGGACGAGCGGCAATAGTTGGGGGGGCTGTAGGCGGTTTTCCCAAAAATCAATACGGCTGAGCTGGCACGACTTCGCCACGTCGGACGATGACTAGACAGTTAACAGTTGACTACCGTTGACTGTTATGACTTTTAACGGCTATGGGGATTTTGGCTAACGGAGATTAGATTGGGGGGTTTTTGGACGAGTTAGATAGATTGGGGGGGTGACGGACGAGCACTAAAGTCGGGGGGGCAGTTGGACGAGCGGCAATAGTTGGGGGGGCTGTAGGCGGTTTTCCCATTACTACAATTATTCGCAAACATACAAATAATACAACTATTCTTAAACATACAAAATTACAAATATTGTTACAAATTTGTTCTCAAACATACAAAAATTGCTATAATTAAATTTCTCACATACAAAAAAAAATATAGTGTTAGTGTGCGTGTGACAGTCAGTCCAAGAGCATCTCTTAGTCCTGTTGAAGAGAAGAGTTGACACATTAAGGCCCGAGGAATGATTCTAACGAATCTAACCAAGCACTAAGAATCGCATTGTCAGAGTCTACTCCTGAAAATAAAACGACTGCAGGGAAATCAGAAGAATATAAGAACATCATTCAAGTATGCTTACTTCATTAGTGACATTCAACTTGATATTTAACGTGTTAATTTGTCTTTTAAAACTTAAGATGATCTTGATTATATATATATATATATATATATATATATATATATATATATATATTACACACACACACACACGATTTTTTCGATTTAATCCTGGATTAATCCCCGATTATCCGATTACTCACTAATCACTCCTAGACCGATTAATTCTGAAAATCAATTTTAACTGCATAGTTCCTTGGTATTGAGGTTGCATGCAGAAAAGATGATATCTTTCTTTCTCAAAGAAAGTGTGTCCTTGATATTCTTACTGAAACAGGAATGTTGGGAAGTCACCCCAATGACACCTATGGATCTCAATATTATGCTGTCCTTCTCCAATGATGCATTGTTCTCTGATCCAGAATGATATCGCAGGCTGGTTGGCAAACTCATATATCTCTTACTGGCTAGGCCAGATATTGCCTTTGCAGTTAGTCGAGTCAATCATTTTATGTATACACCGACAATCACTCTTTGGAAAGTAGTGGTTCACATTCTTCGCTATCTTAAGAAAGCCTTAGGGCAAAGACTTCTCTTTAGGCTTGGTGATTATTTCTTTACGAGGATATTCTGATGTTGACTGGGCAAGATTAGTTGATGATAGACAATCTACTAGTGGATACTTTGTGTTATTTAGAGAAAATCTGGTATCTTGAAAAAGCAAGAAACAACATGTTGTAGCTAAATCAAGTGCGGAATCTGAATACCGAGCCATTGGGCATTTGATCTCTGAAGTTATATGGCTCAAATCTCTCCTTCAAGACTTGGCAATCCCAGTATCATTTTTAGTTCCACTGTATTGCGATAACCAAACTGCTATGCATATTTCTGAAAATCCAGTGTTCCATGAGTCACAGAACACATCGAGGTCGATTGTCACTTCGTTCATGATGAGTTGGAGAATAAAGTGAACTATTTTCATATGTCCGGTCCGGTGAATTACTTGTTGATATCCTAATTAAAGTACTACCTCCGAAGCTTTTTAAAACTTTCTTGAGAAAGCTTGACTTCGACGCACCAGCTTGAGGGGGAGCGTTAATGTAGTCTTAAGTTTAGTCCTACATCTGAAATAAACTCATATTAGTCTTGTACTTTCCTATATATTGGAGAGAGTGTATTCAGTTATAATCATCCAATAAAGTATTATTTTCAGTCTCTATATTATACTTCAACAAAAATTATAGGATAATTTCTCTTAATAGCTTGTAGCTCTTTTGAAATAATATTCTATCCAAATTCAGGTGGGTCGTGGATCATATGCTTGAGCTCGGATTTTCCAAGTCTCTCTCACATTGGATAGGTAGCAACCTGAAGAAGGAAGGTGACCAAGTTACTTGGTCTTTTGATCTCCAAGCTGCAATTGACATGTTTAATTCCTACAGGTAACGTACTACTTTCTTGATGTACTTGTGTGATGATAAATCTAAAAGGATTGAGTCATGTATGCTGAACATACGTTTTTACTCCTTAATTCTCACGTCCTGCTCAGAAATTATTATGCTCAGAAATTGATTGAAATTACTATGTTCATAAATTGATGGAAATTACTCACAAATGGTTGAAATGGTTGATTCTGTATAGGAATTATAATGAACAATAAAAAATATCATATACTCCATACATAATAATTATTTGCCAGACCTTAATATTTGTAACAGATTGATAAAGAATATTGTGGAGGGAAAACATATGAAGTGCGTCTAGCAAAATATCCAATTCTATTAGGTGGATGCATATGTTGTGGATTGTGAACAAGGTTTAAGGCGAAGTCAAATTTGTTGTAACCTGATAGATTCTCACCTAAAATTAGAAACGGTTCTATTTATTAATTTCATGATAAAAAGCAATCTCGCGTTTTAAACCATGAGTTCTAGCTAATGAAAACTACAGAAAGCAGTTTCAAATCATGGGTTCGAAGACATGGTTACAAAATCTTCTATATTTTTGTTTCTTTTACTTCATTAGTGCAGTCATTTGAGTACTCTGGTAAAGAATGTTAGGTTTGCTGTTGTTGTTATTGTCGCGTGTGTTGTGGGGGGTGGGGTGATTGCTGTATTGTATTTGAGGAAAATTGAGCCATTGTGGATGAGGGACCCAAAAATTTCCTCGCATTAACAAAAATGCCTACCTCTGTTTTTTTTTTGGAAACTGACTTTTTTTTTTGTGGCAGGTACACGAGTTATTGGTCTCTGTTAATGCATCCACCGAAGGAATTAGAGATTTCCATAGTCCGTGCTGAGGATAGCGATAGATGGCACCCACATGTGCTTCGGAAGCTAGAGGAGGTCACAAGTAAGGGGGAGAGAGCTGAAGAGGGAAAGGTTACCCTTCATCTTCTTCCCAAATCTGGTCACTGGGTGCATGTGGATAACCCCAAGGGTCTGCTCGAGATAATGGCCCCTAATTTCCTCAAGAAAGCTTGAGATTGTTGCATTGATATGTATCAGTTGGTTATTGTTTGAAGAATTGAAGTGGCGAACTTCACCCAATTATAATAGGTGGGCACTTGTGTTCCTCAAACATATTGTTTTGCTTCTGTAATCTCTTTCCAGAAACAACTACCCTCAGATTGACATTCTCTCAGTTTGACATTCAGTAGACATCTTGTTTTAACAGTATCTGAATTATTACGATGTTTGGAAAGATTGGTGCTCTACATTTGCATTAATAGGGAAACAGTTAAGAAAATTAATGTAAGGACAATAAATTTAGCCTTAATGTGGAGTTTAGTTGGAATGGTGACAATAGGAAATTGAATTTGTTTATTTATTTTATAGAATGAGTGAAGGAAAAACAACTAAGAAAATACATAAAATACTAGTAAAGCATAAAAAGAAAGCAGAAGATTAAATGCAACCTCCGATCCAGAGATCAAAGACACGAGGAGAGCTGCTCCTCAAGTGCCACAGTATCGGCACGAAGTGTTGTGAAATTGAGATTGTTTCTTTTACAGAGCAGTTTCTGTATTTTATACTGTTCATTGTTTCTCATTTCGTTTTCCCTTGTGATGATTATGATGGTACCAGGTCTACACTTTAAACAGAGCAAAAATCACTTTTCCCGCACTTTTCTAACAAGCGAGAAGGGATGCTCTTGCACGCAAAACCTACCATGGTCCTTAATGAACACACAAATCTGCGAAGTCAGGAACCCTAGACACGAGGGTTGCCGACAACACAACCATTTTCCGAAAGCAGCCATAACAGAGAGTGCATTTGCCTCATCTCCTCCAAGGGTCCCCTATTGGCAACATGGTGATGAATAATGAAGCAACACGGGAGAATATATACTCCCTGACCAGACCAGTACAAACTCCTCATGTCAAACAAAACAATGTCATCGACCTCCCAAAAGATAGAACCATAGCATCGATTTGCCTAACCCTTTCAATTTGTAAGGCACCTCTCTCACCAAGTAAAAAAGGATCAGTGAGTTAAGACAACCTAAATGTCAAGTTGTGTCGGATAAATAAGGATCCAACCCAACCCAAGGTAAACCGCCCTTAGATTAGGGTATTAGCAAAACAGGGGAGCATTCTAGTTCTAAGATTAAAATATTAGAATGGTGAAAAGAACATTAAACTATTTCCCCAATTTTTTCACATATGACTAGACATGGCAAACGGACCAGGTCGGGTACCCATGGGTACGGGTTGCTTGATCCACGGGTCCAACGGGCCGGGTCGAAAAGTAATGGCAACTTTTTTTGAAGTTCTTTTCCAACCCGGATCCGGCCCGCGGGTACCCACAAGTACCCATGGGTACCCGCCAATATTTCATTGTTTATTTTGAGTTTGTTTTGGAATTTTTTAAAAAAAATTAAAAATTTATTTTAATTGAATAATTGATTGAAAACATTAGCAACATGCTATCATTTTTAAAAAATGTAAAATATAAAATTGAATAACTGAAACAACAACAAATGTAATCAGGAATCAAGAACGATAATTTAATAAGCTTGTTGTTTGTTGTTTTTTTATGCTCCTTGTTCAAATAAATATATGTATCAACATTCAAAATCCAACTAGCATTTCAATTTATCATTTCATCAACAAAGACAAAAGAGCAATAATTTGTCCAATCATGAAAAGAAAGAGCAATTATTTTTCAAAGTACACAAACATAATTGAGTCTAAACAAAATTTAAACATAACCAAAAATACAATTGCAAAATCAAAACAATGAAATCATATGACAAGTTTCTAAAGTCTTGAAATTAATTACATTAAAAACAATGAAACCAAATAAAATTCAAACTCAACACACTCAAATAAATTACAACTCAAGTTGATGAGTATTTAATTTAATTTAATTTATTTAAATACATGGGTACCTACGGGTACCCGTGGGTATAACCGACCCGACCCGCGGGTTCACGGGCCGGGTAAAAAAGTAACCGCTCATTTTTTTTCGAAATTTTCCTTACCCGTACCCGGCCCATACGGGTACACCCGTGGGTACCCACGGGTCACGGGTCAAGATTGCCAGGTCTACATATGACTAGGAATTTACTAACCCCTTTTGTGTTTACAGTTGCATCAGAAAATACTTTTTCTACAAATTGCAAGGTTTTAACAGATTACATGAATCGTTGGAGATGTCCATGTGCACCAAAGATTGGATTTTAGGGCAATGAGATTATAGTTTAGGTTAAGTAGAGGTGCACGACAGTAGTCAAATGCTCTCTCTTCAATCTAACTCTAGGCTATTTCGAACTCTAAATTATCTAATTAAAAATATAATTCAATAAATTTGTATGAATTTTTTATTTTTATTACATGTATTTGTATGTAAAAATGTTGTAAAAAACTTATTACGAGTTGAAATAAATAATATATAAAATTTTGTTTTACTCTTATATTTGCTGCAATTTTTATAATTTTTTTTTGAGCTATTTAAAAAAAATGGCCCAACCCGTGACCCGGGTCGGGTCGAGATTCTGAAACTTCAACCCTGCTCGGACCAGACAGAGTTCTGACCCAAATTGACTTGAGCCCGCCTCTTCCTCGGGCGAACCTGGCAAGTTGGGGCCCGGTACGGCATGACCGTACCGAATGTCATCCCTATTATTTCTAGGATAAATATATACCCACAACCACTCCTACAACCTTCACTCCTTACATCTTAATATGGTACTCATCTAGTGAAGGTGTCTACTACAGTGTATAGTAGACACCTCCACTAAATTAGTGTATAGTATTTTTAATGGGTCCGGGTCTGGGTCAGTTCTATTTTGAGCGGACCCGGACCCGAAAGTGCATCGGGTTTTATTTTAGGACCCGAACCCGTATAGATCGGATCGGTTTTTGTCCAATGCCAGGTCTGGGTATCGAGTAAATGTGACAGTGCTAGCTCCAACCCACCTCTGCCTCTATCTCTCCTCCGCCGAACTTTCTTCTGTCGAACCTGCCATTGTCTTTCTTTCTCTCCTTCGCCCAACCCACCTTTGTCTCTCACTCCTCTGCCTCACTCTCCTCCACCCAACCTGCCTCTACCACTCTCTCAACCGCAACAGCGGCATCAGTACACTGAATTTATTCACTTTTTATTCACTTTTTAAAAAACATTGATTTATCAGTTTTCTGCCATCAGCTTGTTACTGTATATGGCAGCAACAACAACACATTTATTTGATTTCTTTGTTCTCTGTTCTCTATTACTGTATATGGCAGCAACAACAACAAAATATTTAAAAGGGGATTTAAATGAGAAAATAATATTTTCAAAAATTACGACAATTATTCGCAAACATACAAATAATACAACTATTCTTAAACATACAAAATTACAAATATTGTTACAAATTTGTTCTCAAACATACAAAAATTGCTATAATTAAATTTCTCACATACAAAAAAAATATAGTGTTAGTGTGCGTGTGAAAGTCAGTCCAAGAGCATCTCTTAGTCCTGTTGAAGAGAAGAGTTGACACATTAAGGCCCGAGGAATGATTCTAACGAATCTAACCAAGCACTAAGAATCGCATTGTCAGAGTCTACTCCTGAAAATAAAACGACTGCAGAGAAATCAGAAGAATATAAGAACATCATTCAAGTATGCTTAGTTCATTAGTGACATTCAACTTGATATTTAACGTGTTAATTTGTCTTTTAAAACTTAAGATGATCTTGATTATATATATATATATATATATATATATATATATATATATATATATATATATATATATATATATATATATATATATATATATATATATTACACACGCACACACACACACGATTTGTTCGATTTAATCCTGGATTAATCCCCGATTATCCGATTACTCACTAATCACTCCTAGACCGATTAATTCTGAAAATCAATTTTAACTGCGTAGTTCCTTGGTATTGAGGTTGCATGCAGAAAAGATGATATCTTTCTTTCTCAAAGAAAGTGTGTCCTTGATATTCTTACTGAAACAGGAATGTTGGGAAGTCACCCCAATGACACCTATGGATCTCAATATTATGCTGTCCTTCTCCAATGATGCATTGTTCTCTGATCCAGGATGATATCGCAGGCTGGTTGGCAAACTCATATATCTCTCAGTGGCTAGGCCAAATATTGCCTTTGCAGTTAGTCGAGTCAATCATTTTATGTATACACCGACAATCACTCTTTGGAAAGTAGTGGTTCACATTCTTCGCTATCTTAAGAAAGCCTCAGGGCAAAGACTTCTCTTTAGGCTTGGTGATTATTTCTTTACGAGGATATTTTGATGCTGACTGGGCAAGATTAGTTGATGATAGACAATCTACTAGTGGATACTTTGTGTTATTTAGAGAAAATCTGGTATCTTGAAAAAGCAAGAAACAACATGTTGTAGCTAAATCAAGTGCGGAATCTGAATACCGAGCCATTGGGCATTTGGTCTCTGAAGTTATATGGCTCAAATCTCTCCTTCAAGACTTGGCAATCCCAGTATCATTTTTAGTTCCACTGTATTGCGATAACCAAACTGCTATGCATATTTCTGAAAATCCAGTGTTCCATGAGTGCACAGAACACATCGAGGTCGATTGTCACTTCGTTCATGATGAGTTGGAGAATAAAGTGAACTATTTTCATATTTTCATATTTTCATATGAACTATTTAAAAAAACGGCCCAACCCGTGACCCAGGTTGGGTCGAGATTTTGAAACTTCAACCCTGCTCGGACCGGACAGAGTTCTGACCCAAATTGATTTGAGCCTGCCTCTTCCTCGGGCAAACCTGGCAAGTTGGGGCCCGGTACGGCCTCACCGAACCGAATGTCATCCCTATTATTTCTAGGATAAATATATACCTACAACCACTCCTACAACCTTCACTCCTTACATCTTAATATGATAGTATAATGCACGTGCGATGTATTTTAAAAAAAATATGTATTATACACGTGCGTTGCACGTGGGAAAAATGGGGAGGGGAATGAAAAGGACAAAAAAAATATATGTATTATACATGTGCGTTGCACGTGGGGAAAATGGGAAGGGAGAATGAAAAGGAAAAAAAATCTACCAACACGTGCGCTGCACGTGTTGACACACACACTAAAAAATAATAAAAGATTGTTTATTTGTTTACAACCCCAACTCTCCCATTAATATAGTAGAAGTAGATATTCATCTGGTGAAGGTGTCTAGTATAGTGTATAGTAGACACCTTGTTAGAATACAAGTGCAATTTCTCTTAACCCTTCTACAACTTCGAAGTTTTAGCATAGTGGCAGAGACTTTCACATGGTATCAGAGTAACTCAGGTTCGAATCCTACTGACTACACAATTTAAATGCGGATTCAAAAAAAAAAATACCGCTGTGTATTGTCCAGGTCTCGGCCCACAATTTGTTGGGCCCATAAAAAAAAATGGGCCCTCGACCTGAGGGGGCATGTTAGAATACAAGTGCAATTTTCCTTAACCCTTCTACAACTTCGAAGTTTTAGCATAGTGGCAGAGACTTTCATATCCACTAGATTAATATTAGTGTCACATTAGAGTCTAAGAAATGAATGTTGTAAAATAGATAGCAGGTATAGCATTGTCGTTATTTCTATATGAAAAAAAAGTTGCCTTCAAAATTTATGACAATCGGATCCACAGTTGGAAGTGATTGGCTAAAAACATTAAGTTAATAATTATCAAGATGTTATTATTCATTCGAGAATTGGGAAGAATAAATATTGGCATTCATATATGCTTCACTTATTTTTCTAGCATTTCTCCTTTTGTCGTAATAACTTCAAAAAAAAATAAAAAATGAGGACAATTATCATATACTCCATGTCGTAAGAACAAGAGACTATTAAAACCAATAACAATCTAGCAGGCCCAGATCTCAAACCGAGCCCATCATAAGCCCACAGCCCACTTTTCGCCGAACCTATTTAATACCAAGAAGAGGAGCCAAAGCTATAAGATTAGGGTTTTTCTCTCCTTCATATCTCTCGCAACAGCGCGGCCGCCGCCATCATCACCATCACCATGGTAAGCGAAGCGATCACTCTGCAATTAATCGAATCGAATCGAAGCTTTCTCCTTTGAATCTATCAATTCTTAAAATCAAATCAACCAGTCAGTTATATTTTTTTTTTTGTGAACATGGATTCAGTCGAGGAAGAAGACAAGAGAGCCAAAGGAGGAGAATGTGACCCTCGGCCCAGCTGTTCGAGATGGCGAGCATGCATTTGGTGTCGCTCACATCTTCGCATCCTTCAACGATACTTTCATCGTAAGTTTCGTCTTCTCGTTTCTCTATCTTAGTTTTGTTGGTAGATTTGATAGTTTACCCATTTTTTAACTTTTTGTTTGTGTGTTGTGGAATTGTAGCATGTCACTGATCTTTCTGGCAGAGAAACGCTTGTACGCATCACAGGTATCGGATCGACGTTCTTTTATTTTTTTCATTTTTAAATGTTAAGTTTATCAGAAAATACTGTGAAATCTTACAATGTTTTACTGTAAAAGACCATGTTACTTTTTAAATGTTATCTAATAAATTAGGATACAAATTGTATTTGTAGTAGTTCTAGTATGGTTTTTGAATGCAGTAGCTGCCATACCTAAGAATACTTTTAGCCAAACAAATATATTTAATTTTGTATCTATCTATATAATAAAGCACAAAGAAATCTTATCAAGTGGCTCTCCTTCAATTTTAAAATCAAAAGGCCCAGATCTAATCTAAAAACACATTCCCCCCTCCCCCAAGTTTTTCCCCAAAACTCAAATTCAAATTCCAAAACAACTCATTTATATATTTAATTATTTCTCACTCTCTCTCTCTCTATATATATATATATATGTATAGGAAAAAAAAGGTATGAGCAACTATATATATTTATTTAATTATTTCTCTAACACACTCTCTCTATATATATATATAGGGAAAAAGGGGTATGAGCAATTGATGATGTGTCATACACGTGATTGGAAAAGCCTTCAGAGTGTTAGTTGTCCAATGTATCACATGCATGCCACATAATCAATTGCTTATTTACTAAATGAGCAAGTTGCTCATATCCCTTTTACCCATATAATGAGCATTTGATTATGTGGCATGCATATGATACATTGGACAACTAATACTTTTAAGGCTTTTCCAATCACATGTATGTCACATCATCAATTCCTTATTTTTACTAAAGGAGCACGTTGCTCGTACTCCTTTTTCCTTGTATATATATACACACTTATTTTTTTATTCCAATTTATAATTATTTTTCTAAATTTTCGCGATTCCAACAGGTTATTTTGTGATCCCCCGAATTTCATACACAGACAATTCGTAGCACAACCAAAATCTTTACTTCAATTTCGTACAAAAATACAATGAATTTAAAACTCTTTCAATACAAATTAGTTCTTTACAATACACATTAGAATATATATATATATATATATATATATATATATATATATATATATATATATATATATATATATATATACGGGTAAAAGGGATATGAGCAACTTGCTCATTTAGTAAATGAGCAATTGATTATGTGGCATGCATGTGATACATTGGACAACTAATACTTTTAAAGTTTTTTCAATCACATGTATGGCACATCATCAATTGCTTATTTACTAAACGAGCAAGTTGCTCATACCCCTTTTCCCCTATATATATATACACTTATTTTTCTATTCCAATTTATAATTATTTTTCAACATATACTAATGAAAACATGAACTTTATTTACAACTAATTATTGTCATACTATTCAAACTTGAGCTATATAATTGTTGATTTACTGTTTACAAGGCTTTTCATATATGCTGTATCTGAAGACGTGCCGTAGGCACGTTCCCATGGGCAAATCTAGTCATTTGTTAAAAATGAACTCAAATACGGTTTAGTATCAATACACAAAGTTGATGCCTGATATCAGACATAATCAGATATAACAAAAGATATTAATTCTCTTCACTTCTGTCAATGCAATAGCTATAGGTGTCGATGCTTTATCGTTTTTAGTGTTTTATTTCTGGATTTATTTTTTTGATTAATTTTCTTGGTCTTTAATTTGGAGAGAGGGTTTGTGGTGATGACACGAAAAATTCAAGCTCAACAGACCATATTGTAGGTCTCTCTCTTATTAGAGAAAGATTTACATGTCGATAATCCCGCTGAACTGAGCAAGCCCTTCTCTCTTGCCGTTCATTTTTTTGTTGTGTTTTCGATATTTGAAAGAGAAGAATACGATGAGGATAAAAGAGCTCCCTCTTCTGAAATCATATTGAGGATGCTCGCTTGCAGAATCGAACCAATTATATAATTGTCACCACTGAGTATCTATTCTCTTATATTTTACATCTTTTTGTCTGTGAATTTATCGGATAAATGATGAAGTAATTATAATAATCCAACACTTGAACTGAGGAAACCCTTTCCAAGTGATGTCTCAATCTCATTACTTCCTAAAACTGATCTTTTTTTTATCTGTTGTTTTTGTTTGTTAGCCATTCATCAAGTGATGAAAACTAGAAATTTAATCTTAGGACACCTTCCTACACAATCTGATTTTATAAGGTTGTGGATGAGAAAAAAACTTCTGTTCTGATGATGATGGTCACTCCAGTATCTAGTTAAAAAGTTTTTTTATTTGAAATCATGTTTTTCTTATACATGCAAAGCCTGTGAGGATTTGTTAATTTGGAATTACCGGCTGAGGTTTGTTAACCTTCACTGATGTATAAATTATCTGGCTGTGTCTGAGGCATTTTATTATTGCTATGTTTGCGTTTATTATTTGCTGTGTTTTTTACTATGAGTTGAATCAAGGAACAGATCCCAATGAGGAATGGACCTAAAAGATAGGAAAAGCCGTCTGACATTGTAGCAGCAGTTGGTTCACTTCAGTCACAATCCTTCCAATTCTTCCTTGCACCTCCTATCTTGGTCCTAAAGAAATTTAGGGTTGCTGTTTTACGAGTGCATCTTCTGTCTCGGTCCTAAAGAAATTTAGGGTTGCTGTTTTAGGAATGCATCTCCTATCTCAGTCCTAAACAAATTTAGGGTTGCTGTTTTCGGAGTTTGCTACATAGGAACAAATATGAAAGTGTTTCGGGATTGTTGTCATCAACTGTGTGTGTGATTATACATTGGTCACTGAGGGTTCCTTCGACGTTTTTTTAATTGAAATGAGGTATTATATAGTTATTGTAGTTTGTAGTATATTGAATAAGCCTGATGCCACGTTACCAAGAGCTAACTGCACTGATTGGTAATGCTATGATTGGGCTTAGAGTGATCTGGTTTATCTGGTGTTTCACATCTTGATAGGAAACTGTGATGATATTTTCATTCATCCATAGTGCCGTTTTGTGTGATTAAATTTTATCTGATGTTTCTTTTTAATTGATTTTAATGATATAGTAGTATAGTACTATTACTTATCGTGTTTTTATAAGAAATGTATCTTAGGTTCTGAAGATATCTACTTCTGTCTAATTAGTACTGAAGAGATTAAGCTGGATACCACATTGCCCAGAGCTCGATGCACTTATTGGTAATGCTATGATTGGGCTTAGAGTGATCTGGGTTATATGCTATGATTGGTCTTTAATTTCGATAGAGGGTTGAAAATTCAAGCTCAACAGACCGTATTGTAGGTCTCTCTCTCTTTGTATAGTACTATTACTTATCGTGTTTTTATAAGAAATGTATCTTAGGTTCTGAAGATGATATCTACTTCTGTCTAATTAGTACTGAAGGGATTAAGCTGGATACCACATTGCCCAGAGCTCGATGCACTTATTGGTAATGCTATGATTGGGCTTAGAGTGATCTGGGTTATATGCTATGATTGGTCTTTAATTTCGATAGAGGGTTGAAAATTCAAGCTCAACAGACCGTATTGTAGGTCTCTCTCTCTTTGTAGAGAAAGATTTACATGTCGATAATCCCGCTGAACTGAGCAATCCCTTCTCTCTTGCTGTTCATTTTTTTTGTAGTGTTTTTGATATTTGAAAGAGAAAAATACCATGAGGATAAAAGAGCTCCCTCTTCTGAAATTATATTGAGGATGCTCGCTGGCAGAATCGAACCAATTATATAATTGCCATCACTGAGTATTTATTCTGTTATATTTGATCTCTTTTTGTGTATGAATTTATCGGATAATGATGAAGTAATTATAATAATCCAACACTTGAACTGAGGATTTCTTTCCAAGTGATGTCTCAATGTCATTACTTCCTGAATCTGATCTTTTTTTATCAGTTGTTTTTGTTTGTTTGGTTTTTAAAGATTTTCTTGTAGATGTGGCCATTCAACAAGTGATGAAAGCTAGAAATTTAATCTTAGGACACCTTCCTACACAATCTAATTGTATCAGGTTGTGGATGAGAAAAAAACTTCTGTTCTGATGATGATGGTCACTCCAGTATCTAGTTAAAAGTTATTTTTTCTTCTACATGCACAGCCTGTGAGGATTTGTTAATTTGGAATTACCGGCTGAGGTTTATTAACCTTCACTGATGTATAAATTATCTGGCTGTGTGTCTGAGGCATTTTATAGTTGCTATGTTTGCGTTTATTATTAGCTATCTTTTTACTATGAGTTGAAACTAGGAACAGATCCCAATGAGGAATGGACCTAAAAGATAGAAAAAGCCATCTGACATTGTAGCAGCAGTTGGTTCACTACAGTCACAATCCTTCCAATTCTTCCTTGCACCTCCTATCTTGATCCTAAAGAAATTTAGGGTTGCTGTTAAACCAGTGCATCTTTTGTCTCGGTCCTAAAGAAATTTAGGGTTGCTGTTGTAGGAATGCATCTCCTATCTCCGTCCTAAACAAATTTAGGGTCTCTGTTTTAGGGGTTTGCTACATAGGAATGAATATGAAAGTGTTTTGGGATTGTTGTCATCAACTGTGTGTGATTATACATTGTTCAATGAGGGTTCCTTTGACTTTTTTTAATTGAAATGAGGTATTATATGGTTGTTGTAGTTAGTATATTGAATAAGCCTGATGCCACGTTACCAAGAGCTAACTGCACTGATTGGTAATGCTATGATTGGGCTTAGAGTGATCTGGTTTATCTGGTGTTTCACATCTTGATAGGAAACTGTGATGATATTTTCATTCATACATAGTGCCGCTTTGTGTGATTAAATTTTACTGATGTTTCTTTTTAATTGATTTTAATGATATAGTAGTATAGTACTATTACTTATCGTGTTTTTATAAGAAATGTATCTTAGGTTCTGAAGATGATATCTACTTCTGTATGATGTCTAATGTCTAATTAGTACTGAAGAGATTAAGCTGGATACCACATTGCCAAGAGCTCGATGCAGTTTTTGGTAATGATATGAGTGGGCTTAAAGTGATCTGTGTTATATGCTATGATTGGTCTTTAATTTGGATAGAGGGTTTGTGGTGATGACACGGAAAATTCAAGCTCAACAGACCGTATTGTAGGTCTCTCTCTCTTTTTAGAGAGAGATTTACATGTCGATAATCCCGCTGAACTGAGCAATCCCTTCTCTCCTGCCGTTCATTTTTTTGTTGTGTTTTTGATATTTGAAAGAGAAGAATACGATGAGGATAAAAGAGCTCCCTCTTCTGAAATTATATTGAGGATGCTCGCTGGCAGAATCGAACCAATTATATAATTGCCATCACTGAGTATTTATTCTCTTATATTTTACATCTTTTTGTGTATGAATTTATTGGATAAGAAATTATAATAATCCAACACTTGAACTGAGTATTTCTTTCCAAGTGATGTTTCAATCTCATTACTTGAATCTGATCTTTTTTTTATCGGTTGTTTTTGTTTGTTTGGTTTTAAAGATTTTCTTGTAGATGTGGCCATTCAACAAGTGATGAAAGCTAGAAATTAAATCTTAAGACACCT
The DNA here is from genome assembly GCA_017893485.1 of Hemerocallis citrina. Classification (NCBI taxonomy): domain Eukaryota; kingdom Viridiplantae; phylum Streptophyta; class Magnoliopsida; order Asparagales; family Asphodelaceae; genus Hemerocallis; species Hemerocallis citrina. The sequence goes on along the minus strand of CM030367.1, from coordinate 188,102,924 downwards.
TCCTACACAATCTGATTGTATCAGGTTCTGGATGAGAAAAAACTTCTGTTCTGGTGATGATGGTTACTCCAGTATCTAGTTAAAAGTTATTTTTTATTTGCAATCATATTTTTCTTCTACATGCAAAGCCCATGAGGATTTGTTAATTTGGAATTACCGGCTGAGGTTTATCAACCTTCACTGATGTATAAATTATCTGGCTGTGTCTGAGGCATTTTATTATTGCTATGTTTGCCTTAATTATTTGCTTTATTTTTACTAGCAGTTGAAACGAGTAATGGATCCCAATGAGGAATAGACCTAAAAGATAGGAAAAGCTGTCTGACATTGTAGCAGCATCTGGTTCACTTCAGTCCCAACTTTCTCAATTCTTCCTTGCACCTCCTATCTCAGTCCTGAAGAATTTAGGGTTGCTGTTTTAAGAGTTCATCTTCTATCTCGGTCCTAAAGAAATTTAGGGCTGCTGTTTTAGGAGTGCATCTCCTATCTCATTCCTAAACAAATAGGGTTGCTGTTAGGCTACATAGGAACAATTATAAGAGGTGTTAAGGGATTTTTGTCATCAACTGTGTGTGATTATACATTGGTCACTAAGGGTTCCTTTGAAGTTTTTATTGTAATGAGGCACTATATGGTGGTTGTAGTTAGTAGTATAGAGAATAAGCTTGATGCGACGGTACCAAGAGGTAATTGCACTAATTGGTAATGCTATGATTGGGCTTAGTGATCTGGGTTATCTGGTGATGATATTTTCACATCTTCATAGGAAACTGTGATGATATTTTCATTCATCCATAGTGCCCTTTTGTGTGTTTAAATTTTATTGATGTTTCTTTTAATTGATTTTAATGATATAGTAGTAAAGTTCTATTACGTGTTTTTTGAAAAATGTAGCTTCGGTTTTGAAGATGATATCTACATTTGTCTAATTAGCACTGAAGAGATCAAGCCTGATGCCACGTTGCCAAGAGCTAGATGCACTGATTGGTAATGCTATGATTGGGCTTAGAGTGATCTGGGTTATCTAGTGTTTCACATCTTGATAGGAAACTGTGATGATAGTCTCATTCATCCCTATTGCCGTTTTATGTGATTACATTGTTATTGATGATGCTTCTACGTTATGTTTTTATTATAAAATGTCATTATTTAGTGTTTTTAAAATAAATTTTGTAGCTTAGGTTCTGAAAATAAATCTACTTTTGTGATGACTTTTTGTCTGGTCTTCATTCTCTTATTTTAAAGAGTACATTAGATGGAGGTACTAACATCAAGATCTTTCAGTAGTCTGCCAATGAAACTATCTATGTTCAATTAATCTTTCTTGAATATTCTTCAGCTATAAAATGAAAACTATGAATAAATGATGAAATTTTACTGAAATTCAGTGAACTAATTCATGTTATGATAATTATTTGAAAAATACAGCTAATTATCATGAATGCTATTTCAGCAATAGAACTCTTAGGTTGTTAATTCTTACAAGTATATTATCTAAGGAATATAAACATGCTGCATTGTTTTATATGTATATTTTTTATGACAGGTGGTATGAAGGTGAAGGCTGACAGGGATGAGTCATCTCCTTATGCTGCTATGCTTGCAGCTCAGGATGTTGCACAGCGTTGCAAGGTCTGTTACTTGCCTATCCTTGTACCGGCTGTTCAGTAGTTTCATGATATCTTATGATATAAAAATCTGTACATTTATCTGAATATAGTTTACTCATCATTTTTGTCTATAGGAACTTGGTATCACTGCTTTGCATATTAAGCTTCGGGCAACTGGTGGGAACAAGACCAAAACACCTGGCCCTGGTGGTCAGTCTGCCCTTCGTGCACTTGCTCGCTCCGGAATGAAAATTGGCCGCATCGGTATATTATCACTTTTTCTTATTGTTGAATTATGTATCCCCACCGTCTTAAGTAGCTCATATCATTTTTCACTGTCGTCACAACGGATCTTGTCGCCTTGTAGAGTTATAGTTGTATGCAGCTCGTCTATGAAGCACGAATACTCTGCGGGGGGTCTCGTATCACGTACCCGATACGTATCGGACACGATACGCGTACTGTACTCATCCGATACGTACCCGATACGTATCGGAATTAATTAAAAAATTAAAAAAAATCCGATACTCTTCCGATACGCGGGGATACGCGTATCGGAAGGGCGGGATACGCCACCGATACTTTTTAATTTTTTTTAACTTTTTTTAGTTTGGCTCGGCCCAATAGGTCCATTTACCGTTCTATCTTCTATCTTCTATCTTCTGCCTCTCTCTTTCTCATCCCATCGATCAGAAGATTTAGAACCCTATCCCCTTCTCTCTCAGCCGATCCTTCTCTGCCTCTCTCTTTCTCATCCCATCGATCAGAACCCTATCCCCTTATCTCTCTCAGCCGATCCTTCTCTGTCACCCTCAGATCTGATCAGACCCCGATCAAATCTCTCTCAGTCGACCCCGATCAGTCTTCCTCTCCGACCCCGATCAGATCTCTCTCAACCGACCCCGATCAGTCTTCCTCTCCGACCCCGATCATATCTCTCCGACCCCGATCATATCTCTCTGTCACCCTCAGATATTTGCCATAAAGGTATTTTTTTTCCAGTTCTTTTTTCAGTTCTTTTTTTTTCCAGTTAATTTATTCATCGTGATCGCCTGATCGGTCCTTTTTTTATTTTTTTTATTTTTTCAGTTCTTTATTTATTTTTCAGTTCTTTATCCATGTGATCAAAACTCAAAAGGATTTACCCGACTCCTTTGGAGATATGTACGAATCTAACTCATCTTGGAGTTATACTGAGCTTGTTCTAGTGCATGTTTTGATGTAGGAATTCTCTTGCAAATAGAGTATAAGTATAAGAAATGGTATTTAACAAATGACATTACATAATTGTCAATTTGTCATTACATAATTGAAATAACAAAATAACACAAATATAGTATATTACAATAACAAAATGACATTACTGATTAAGATGCACACAAAATTGTTTTTAACAAAATGAGAAGTTATCCATGTATTAAAAGATGGACAATTGGACATAGTTATTCAAATATTGAAAACGACAGATAAGAAGTATCTCACTCAGGTACGTATATTTTTATTTAATGCAATTATATATTGTCTATGTATAACTTAAGGAATTCAATTTTTATTTATAATATATATTATTATTATTTTTTATTTAATTTATTTAAGCGTATCCTAACGTACCCGTATCCTAGTTTTTGAGAAATCGACGTATCCGCGTATCCGATACGTACCGTATCGGATACGCGTAATCGTATCCGTGCTTCATAGCAGCTCGTGAAGCTGTTGTCATGAGATAGTACAACTCATTGTATGCAGCTCGTGAAGCTGTTGCCATGAGATAGTACAACTCATTGCATAAAAAACTCACGTTTCATTTCTTTTGGTGAATTTAAACACTTAAATGAGTTAAAGAACTTGGCTTTTGCTAGAAATTTCCTCATCATGATCTATATGCATGTCTTTGGATGTATAGGCTTTATAGTGTTATAGTTGTTATATATGCATGTCTTTGGATGTATAGGCTTTATAGTGTTATAGTTGTTATATATGCAGCTCATGAAGTTGCTGCTATCATTAAAAAATTCATCTGTTTTAATATTTCGGGAATTTGACAACTTAACAAAATGTTAAAAGTTACAAAACTCATTTATGAGGAAGGAAATATGCCTGATTCATTCATCCAGTGATTGTGAATTGAGTGATTTTTTTCTGGAATGGAACTTATTTTCAAACCACTTGATGCATGGGAAAATACTCCACATTGATTTTTTGTTCACATTTGTGGCCCATATACCATGAGATACAGGTACCATATAGTACACCAATTGATTACAATCTTTCATTAGGCGAATTTTCTCATATAGATTATGTGACTAATAAATTTTCCCATTTTTTTCTTACCTGCTGTTCTTTTTGGGAAATAATTTTAAATATGGTATTTTGATGCAGAGGATGTAACACCAATTCCAACTGATAGTACTCGAAGGAAGGGTGGCCGAAGAGGACGAAGGCTGTAGTTCCAATCTCCACATTATTTTGTGTGTTGGGGAGTCCCAGTCAATATTGTCTTTCTTGGTTTGTTGAGGACATTTTTGTGGTTATGAAAGATGCTTTTTGGAGGAATTTGATAACTGTTTACTATCTTCTCAAGTTCACTTGTATGTGTCCTTGCAAATTTCTGAGATAATGCAATGTTTAATCTGATTTCTTTGATTTCTTTATGCTTGCCTGCATATGAATTGTGGTCTTGGATTATTTGTAATGTGGTTCTCATTGTTCAATCTCTTGGAAATGACCCCTTATACTCCGTGCCGAGTTAGAAAAATAATTTAGTAATTTTGAGATACTCATGTAATGATATGGAATTCAAGGTGTGAAAGAACTGGGTGGAAGTATTTTTTGTTGTTAAGCTTAATGAAATTTATCGTGAAATATATGCCCACAGCTCAGCCTGTGTATATTAGCAATACCTAGTTCTTTATCACCTCTTCTCGTATCTCTCTCCACAATTTCACCCGTTCTTTGATGTTGCCTTCCTCTCCCTCGCACCGTCTTTGACTTTGCCTATGTCACTTTTTGACACCCCCTTTACTTTGAATTTTTTGTGTACTAGGCCACTTTTTTGGAATTTTTTGCCGTGCTAGGCTACTTTTTGAAACTTTTTGCGATTTTAGCTCACATTCCAAACTATTAGCAGTTTTGGCTAGCAAGTGCCACGTCAGCAGCTGCCGCTATTGGGAATAACGGTCTCTTCATAGCGATCACCACATTGGACTCCCACACTTGGCAGATTTGTATAATTGCAAATCACCGGTATAACTGAGGCTGCTATTGTCAATAGCGACATCGTCTAACTAAGGTCGTTATTTCCAATAGCGACCTCAGGTGGGCCTAAAAGCGATTGGGTCAACCTGTGGTCGCTATTGGGAATAGCGACCTTAGTTATACAAGGTCACTATTGACAATAGCGACCTCAGTTACTCCAAGTGGTTTGCAATTATACAAATCTACCAAGTGTGGAAATCCGATGTATTGGTCGCTATGAAGAGGCCGCTATTCCCAATTGCGGCCGCTGCTGACATGGCACTTGCTAGCCAAAACTGCTAATAGTTTGTCAACTGGCCTAAAATCGCAAAAGTTTCAAAAGGTAGCCTAGTAATGCAAAAAATTCACTTTTTTGCCGCTAGTGAGCCCAATTGCTTTTAAGACTCGGTGCGTCCCCACTGTCTCTCTCTCTCTCTTATTTTGTTTTTCTTCTTCTTTATCTCCCAAAACCTTAACCCCTAATTTCTCACCCCCAAAAAACTCATTAATTGGAGTTACATTCATCTACACCCCATCTCTCTCCTCACACTTCTTCTCTACCTGACCTATCTCCTCACTACATATTTTGACAATCCCCAATTTGGAAACCTTAAAGAGGTACGCCTAGTATCTTGCAATTGTGATTGATAAATGTTTATTGATTGAATTATTCATGAATGTTGTTGAAACTCGTATTGTTGTTGTTATACTTGAACTTAAATATTGTGATAGATGTACATTCAACTGTACATTCAACTATTTCTGGTTAATAGGGGGTGAATGGTGTTAGTTTGGCATGTTGTGAACTCTCTTGTTAATGGGATGCGATCATATGTCTACTACAATTAAGTATATTCTACATAGCCCCGTGACCACGTGTACGTCTTCATAGATATAACTCTAATTTTATCAAAAAAAAATGAACACAAATTTCAATTATTATATATGCAGACAGCTATACAAACTTTTATGGTCCGTTTCATTTAGGAGCTTGCTTTTGCACAGTTGGTAAAAAGTGTCATAAAATATACCTTTTCTATCATATATTGTGCTTGAGTGGATTTGAGGTGAAGAGAGAGTTTTATAAATTTTGCATATGGCTTAGTTTGCGTTGGATTTGCATAAACCCCACACATATACCAGTTATTTTAGACATGGATCCATTAAATATATTATATAGATAGATTAGTGTGATTTAGGGGTCATATACACAAATTTAAAATGTAGTATGGGATGTGATACTTGAAATCAGATCGAGAGTAGTGATTTATATTTCATCTACTTTCTCTAGTATGGGATTTTGAGGATTAACACACATTCGGGAATGTTTTTAACGCCACAGTTTAAATATTCATTTCAAAGATAGATCTATTAAATAATATCATATAAAATGGTTAAATACCATGGTTAATCTTTGTTAATATGTACTGGATTTTTTGTTCATGATTGAATGCAAATTTTTTTTACTAATGTATAGGTATGGACTATAAAATTCCTATTTGGTTGTATTACGAGGGAGAAATAGTTCGAGATCCAAAAGTAGGTTTTTGCTATAAAGGTATTGAACCGGAGATAGTTTGGGCAAATCGTAATATAAAAATGCAAGAATTAGTTGAAAAGGTATACAAAGTAACTAAATAGGATAAAGGTGAATGTAGTGTTCAAATTAAAGCTAGGTATGCAGTTGGAAAAGGCAGAGGGGGTCCATATTTTATGGCGGTGCTTATAGTTGATGGTGACTCACTTGTTGCTATGATAGCAAGATCAATTGATCCGTACAGTAGTTCGTGTGCAATGAAATTATATATAGAGCAAACCAAGATTCACATACGTAGTCCACAGGTTGGTCGCGTGTCAACTCCAATACCCAAAGTACTGACCTCTCAGATGATTCCCAGTGATCCGATACAGTTGCATGTAAGCTTGTCTTCTCCAAATGATGAAATATTAACAAATCCAAGTACATTTAGTTCTGCACAAGATGAAATTCCAAATCCTTCCATTTTTTATTTTTTATTTTGAAGAAAAGATGGAGTCTGCCACACTGTTTCATTAATAAGAGATTAATAAAACAAACTCAGAGTACTGAGGTCACTACAAAGTCATACAATCAGAACAAAAGTACATAAACTCCACCCCAAACATGGGGGTGGGACAAAAGCAAACTAGAATAGCCGTAAAGAAATACATCATATCCCCCCAACAAACTCTGGGGTGGTGGGTATCTATGATTAGAGATGGCAGTGCAGGCTATCAGTCGATCGTCGGACCGATCTCGATTTTCTCATCATCAAACTCCTCGACCTGGAATACACTCGCAATCCTCCCCTTTGGGACATGCTGTGGCCACATTAGCCCAAAATGAAATAAAATGCATGATGTGAGTCAAATTGTCAGAAATACTATTGCAGGTTCTACAAAAGTAAAGATTATTTCTCTCTAGCCAAAGAACCCAGGTCGTTGCGGCAATGGCGATATACCACGCTTCTCTCATAGAACCCCTCTACGACGCGAACTTAGAGGCTACCCACTGATCCTCGTAGACACTAGGATACTGAGTCATCCCTAGAGCGCTGAGTACCTCTACAAGTACCGCTTTGCTCCTAGGACACTGCAGCAAGAGGTGGTCTCTAGTCTCCAGGGTAGCGTGGCAGAACCCGCATTGAGCGTCCACACTTGGTTGGCGCTTAGCGAGGTTTTCCCTAGTAATGATCACATCATTCAGTACCAACCATAAGAAAGCTTTGATTTTTAGTGGGGCCTTCGTTCTCCAGATGACGGTTGACCACTTTGGGATACATCTCCTAAAATGAATGCGGTTGTACATGGAGTGAACCGTGAACTTGCCGTTCTTTTCCAATCCCCGGGATTTTTTATCAGGACCTTGAGAGCAGCCAATTCCAGCGTTGGAGATGTAGGCTTGAAGTTTTGTAAGTCTAAGCTGGGACCCTTCCATTTTGATACGCAATCTTGTGGAAAATGAAAGTATTATTGAAACCTTCAAGCATGCTTTGGTTAACAATGACTTGATAGAAGATGAAGAATATGAAGAAGAGGTGGAAGATGTAGAGGACGGTGACGATGAACATGAAGAAAATGTGCACGTCAATGATGTGAATGTTAATGTTAATGTCGTTAACGATGTTCATGATTTGGAACGAAATGTCGAACGGGGCGTCCCCATGAATCAATTGGCTTCTTCAACCGTTCATAATGTTGGACCAGTGGACTTGGCTAACATTGCTAGAGTATACAACTTTGGTGAAGAGTCTTCTACCTCATCTGACCCACGTGACTTGCACATTGGCCAGAAGTTCACTAGCAAAGATGCCATGATACATGCCGTGAAAATGTTCTCCATCAAGGAACATTGAGAGTTTGTCACGGTTAGGTCGAACAAAACCATATTTGTCATTAAATGTAAAATGGCACCAAGGGTTCGAACAATAGCGGAGCAATTAGCGAACCCTGATGTGGTAGAGCCAGGTTGTACGTGGAGATTTCATGCAATAATTCCAACAGGACAGACAAATTTTGTTGTGACAAAATGGGAAGGGTCTCATACCTGCATCAATCCAATATTGACACAAGACCACAGGAAAGTTGACTCCAAATTAGTTTCAAATTTGATTTTGAATGTTGTGAGGGCACAAATAGGAATAACACCAAAGGCGATCATTGAGATAGTGTTGTTACAAGTCAATTACAAGATTTCTTACAATAAGGCTTGGCGAGGGAAACAAAGAGCTATTGAGAGGCTCTACGGTGGGTTTGCGGAAGCATATACGAAGGTGCCTTATCTCTTATCTGCACTGCAAGATTCAAATCCCGACACATATGTCAAATGGGATAAAATTCCGGTCGAGCTGGGTGAGGAGATTAAAAAGAGTTTTCTGGACTTTTGCGGCTTCGATCGAAGGATTTAAGTCTTGCAGACCGGTAATTAGTATTGATGGAACACATTTGTATGGTAAATATAAGGGATATTTACTGATAACGGTTGCCCTCGACGCTAGTGATCAGTTATTTCCATTTGTGTTTGCTATAGTTGATGCAGAAAGTATAGAAAGTTGGACTTGATTCATGAGTTGTATTCGATACTATGTAACGGACCGTCAAGGGCTATGCGTTATCTCTCATCGTCACGCCGGTATTCTGTCTTGCATGGATCTGAAAAACGGATCTTAGAATGAGCCACATACCTATCACCATTATTGTATGCGCCATTTTGCTACCAATTTTCCCCCCAAATTTGGTAACAAGGAGTTGAGAAACAAGATGAAGGTAGTGCCATGTCAAAATCAGCCAAAAAAGCTAGAAAAAGAAATGACAGAGATTGAGTTAGTAAAAGTTGAGTGTGCTAATTGGCTCAAGGAGAAACCTATTAAGAAATGGGCACTTGCGGAAGATGGAGGATGTCGGTACGACATCATGACTACAAATAGTAGTGAAGTATTTAATTCTGTGTTGAAGGGGGTTCGTAGCTTGCCCGTTACCGCTATTGTGGAGATGATATTCTACTGTCTTAATAGCTACTTTACCGAACGTCATCAAGCAGCACAAAAATTGAACAATGATGAGAATATATGGCCTCCACGTGTTCAAGATCTTATTGATAAACGACAAAAGAGAGCTAACATGCACGTGGCTATAATGTTTCACCATAGCTCAGGTGTATTTCAAGTTAGAACTAGTATAAAGGTTGAAAAGAACCAGCAAAGGGGTGGAAACCTGCATACTGTCGACTTGGGAGCCCGGACTTGTACCTGCCAGAAATTCCAGCTTTACCATCTGCCATGTTCTTATGCATTGGCTGCTTGTGCATCCAGGACTTTAGATTACCGCCCTTATGTTGATCCATTTTATTCTACAGATTGCTTATTAAACACTTGGATGCCAACTTTCAATCCAATTCAGAACCAAGCATACTGGCCTAGTCAATGGGGACAAATGCTTAAAGCTGATGACACACTTAGAAGATGTCGGAAGGGTAGACCTAGATCTACGCGCATTCGGAATGACATGGATATCAGAGGCGGAGCAGCCGCAAGGATAACTTGTTCCGAATGCAGTGAAAAATGACATAATAAACGTCGATGTCTGAAGAGACAAACATCTGGTAGCACTAGTACGTCACAGATGGTATTAATGATTGTAATTTGTTTTTTTCAGCTTAAATTTAATGCAAGTGTTTTGAATTGTTAATTAATCGTCGGTTTAATTTTTGGAATTGTGATACATGTAGGATGAGAGATTGAATGCAACAAGTAGACGTGGAAGAGAAAGGGGAGCACTGCATCGTGGTGCACGAACTCCGATGAACACCGTAAATACGTTGTCCCTAACTTGATGAATGTAAATATTAACAAACTTTTGGAAGTATAGCTTTTGGAAGTATAGTTGTGCAAATACAAACAAATTCTTTTGGAAGTATAGCTTTTGGAAGTGTAGCTTTTGGAAGTATAGTTGTGCAAATACAAGCAAATTCTGTTGTGCAAATACAAGTAATTTTTGAAGTATATTATGAATTATTTTTGGCCGAGTCATATTCATATTTTGGATGTTCAGTTTGGTTGTTTATATTAAACTGGTTATGTGGTGATTTGATTGAGATAAATTGTAAACAGGGGAGTGGGCATATTAAATATTATAAAGTTGGTTGTTAATATTGTGGCCGCTATTGAGATTCGTGACCACATCTATATGCAGTCGTTATTACCAATAACGATTAAACTAATACAACCTTATTATATATGTAGTAATTATTACCAAACTCGACTGTAACTGAGATCGCTTTTGGGAATAACGGCCCTAGTTAAAGTCCATTTTTAGTAGAAATTTCAGAGAGGAAGTCAAATCGACTATAACTGAGGTCACTTTTGGGAATAGCGACTCTAGTTAAAGTCCATTTTGAGTAGAAATTTCAGAGAGGAAGTAAATATCGACTATAACTGAGGTCGCTTTTGGGATTAGAGACCCTAGTTAAAGTCCATTTTGAGTAGAAATTCCAGAGAGGAAGTCAAAATCGACTATAACTAAGGTCACTTGAGGGAATAGTGACCCTAGTTATAAAGTCCATTTGGAGGAGAAATTCCAGAGAGCAAGCCAATATCGACTATAACGGAGGTCGCTTTTGGGATTAGCGACCTCAGTAATAGTCGATTTTGAGTTGAAATTTCAAAGAGCAAGCCAATATCGACTATAACTGAGGTCGCTTTTGGGATTAACGACCTCAGTTATAGTCAATTTTTGGTTGAAATTCTGGAGAGGAAGCCAATATCGACTATAACTGAGATCGCCTTTGGGATTAGCGACCTCAGTTACAGTCAATTTTGAGTTGAAATTCCAGAGAGCAGGCCAATATCGACTATAACTGATGTCGCTTTTGGGATTAGTGACCTCAGTTATAGTCGATTTTGAGTTGAAATTCCAGAGAGCAAGCCAATATCGACTATAACTGAGGTCGCTTTTGGGATTAACGACCTCAGTTATACTCGATTTTGGGTTGAAATTCCAGAGAGGAAGCCAATATCGACTATAACCGATGTCGCTTTTGGGATTAGCGACCTCAGTTATACTCGATTTTGAGTTAAAATTCCAGAGAGCAAGCCAATATTGACTATAACTGAGGTCGCTTTTGGGATTAGCGACCTCAGTTATAGTCGATTTTGAGTTGAAATTCCAGAGAGGAAGCCAATATCGACTATAACTGAGGTTGCTTTTGAGATTAGCGACCTCAATTATAGTCAATTTTGGGTTGAAATTCCAGAGAGCAAGCCAATATTGACTATAACTGAGGTCGCTTTTGGGATTAGTGACCTTAGTTATAGTTGATTTTGAGTTGAAATTCTAGAGAGCAAGCTAATATAGACTATAACTGAGGTCGCTTATGGGATTAGCGACCTCAGTTATAGCCGATTTGGGGTTGAAATTCCAGAGAGGAAGTCAATATCGACTATAGCTGAGGTCAATTTTGGGATTAGCGACCTCAGTTATAGTCGATTTTGAGTTGAAATTCCAGAGAGCAAGCCAATATCGACTATAACCGAGGTCGCTTTTGGGATTAGCGATCCTAGTTAAAGTCGATTTTGAGTATAAATTTCGGAGAGCAAGCCAATATCGACTATAACTGAGGTCGCTTTTGGGATTAGCGACTTCAGTTATAGTCGATTTTGAGTTGAAATTGCAGAGAGTAAGCCAATTTTGACTATAACTGAGGTCGCCTTTGGGAATAGCAACCTCAGTTATAGTCGATTTTGATTACAAATATCCAGAGTGTATCAATTTTAGTCATCAGTTAGATTGCTATTCCAACCAACGACCTATGTCAACCTAGGTCGCTGATGCCACTAACGACCTCTTCAGAGAAACAGATTTTCCTGTTTACATTCACAACAAATTTTCTTTACTACATTAACACACAAACAGGCATTCATCAAGAACACCATAAAACAAGCTAATATCGACATTAATATTGAAATTTATATATCAAATGAAGTAGGACCATAAAATAACCAAAGCCAATAGCCTAAAAAAATACACAAGAATGTTTGCAACCTCAAATCCATCACATGCCTGAAAATTACACAAGAAACATGCACGAGGCTAAAAAAATACACAAGAATGTTTGCAACCACAAAAATAACCAAAGCCTACATTAATACAAAAGAAACATGCACGAGGCTAAACATGCATGAGGCTAATTTCACAACCAAGCATGTTTGCAACATGTTACAAAGCCACGCATCAATAACTACATTTTCCATTGTGTGCATTGATTAAAAAAGAGGCGACTAATTTCTTCGATGAAACTATGACTAAAGAAAAAACACAAGAATTGGTACACCTAAAATGGGACGAGTACGATGGATTGTACAAGGCCGGCTTCCTTCTTTTCCGAATAGCTTTCCGTCTCGGGCCAACTTGTGCAACTTGGGTAACTTGTGAAATGAGCATATCATCGGGAATTTCTTCAATTTGATTACTATGTTGTCCTCCTACTTGTGGTTGAAACTGCTCTTCTTGTTGTGCATTTACATCTTCATTGCGTGGATCTTCTTCATGCTTTTCATCAGCTTGCTCTTCCACTGGCGGCTCAACTCGTTGTCGTTGTCGTGTAGGATGCTTTACAGCCTTCTTACGCCTAGATGTTCCATAGGTCGAGGATGTCATCAATTGATCAAATCTTGCCACCTCACCCACTTTCTCTATTTGCAAACGGCATGGTGCAAGAATCTCACGTGCGAGATCCTTAACCGTTTGAGCCACATTGCTTTTTCAAAACATGTGCGCAATTCCGGGCAATGACCCATACTTGGTCCATCTGCATATATCACAAACACATTTCATATAATATACATCACAAACGTATTAATATAGATGTTTAAAATATAATCAAAATTTGAAATTAACAAATGAAATATTAACATACGATTTTGCGAGTGGATGTCGCCCTTGGTTGATATGTGGACAGCGTAGAGGAATAGGCGGGATCGGGTTTGACCTAATCACTCGGAACTGGTAGGAGGACACCTGCTAGGACGGACGCACGAGGAGCTACATATAAATGTATTATCCGCTGATACCAAGACATGTATATAGTGTGGAGTGAACCATCATACGAAGGAATACCGGTAATAATAGTTTCATATCTCCGCTCATTCCATGCATTCACATGAGCTTGGTGATGGGTAGCCCAATTATGATCGGGAACACATCCAACCCCTTTGACCATGTGTAATAGAACGTCATACGTCCGTAGGGCGGGGATGGTTTACTGAAGACCAAATTGATGAAGCACTCGATCCGGATAGTACATCTCGACAACACTAAAGTTCATGAGTGGGGCTCTTGTCAACCATAACTGCATGTGTGCGGTACAATTTGGTGGTAGTCTCTCTAATCGATTCGGTGTGTACGATGCCCATATGACGTACTCCTCTCTCAACATATCTAGCCCGTCCCTGTAGTAAGTAACCACCCCACGTGGATTATTTTTCCACGTGTGACTCCCTGCCTAGTACATACCGATGGGAGCCAACATTGCAGCATTCGCTGCATCTATCATCCACCCCTATGACTGCCGACTTATACGGGGATGTCCAATATGCAAGTGTTCCCAACACCAAATTTGTAGGATTAACATCAGACCAGTCATCTCCTTCGTATTCAACGCTCCATTGCACAAACTCCTGTACAAAGAAGCTAATGCAGCACTGCCCCAGCTGTACTGACTAACTCTAGTCAAGTCACCAATTAGTGGTAAGTACATGAGAGGCATGACATCTCCTGTCGAGTTGGGAAAAAGAACACCACCAAATACAGTCATCAAGTAAGCTCGGGTGTAGCACTCTACATGATACTCCGGCGATTTTGTTGTTTAAAAATTTCTGAATGTATTCTTAAGCCAACTTAACTAGATAGACACACCATCGAATGTAGTCTCATCTGCCTTGACACCAAGATAATCTGTCACAAGCATCCCCTTATTAATCACCATTGTACCTGTGACGGCAAAACCATCAATTGGAAGTCCAGAGATAACCGCGATATCCTGAAGCGTCATGGTCATCTCTCCAACGGGGAAATGGAAGGAATGGGTCTCCGGCCTCCAACGCTCGAGTACCGCTGTAAGTAGATGGCGATCGAGTTTCATCTTCCCTATCAAACCAAGTCCGTAGAAACCGGCCGCTACTAACAGCTTGTGTGTCATTAGATGCATTGGCAAGGTCTCATGCGTACGAAAACTGCACTCCTTGGCTGTACCATCCCATACCCGATGTGATCTATGTGTCTGCTGCATAGTCAACAAAGAAGGATCATGAGGATCGGGCCCACCTGGTGTAATGTGAGAAGATGGGGGCGTGCGCACCACTAGCAGACGAAGAAGCTCCCTCGCCTTAGACACTTCGCAATGGACGTCCATATCCATGGCCAATATTACTCGGTCCTTCGTCGGAACCCTACAAAAATACAGTAATGTTTATTGAACACTGCATTGAAACAAGTATATTATTTAAACCAAACATAAAAATACTACTTACTTGGGGTCTAGCATCCGCTACAACATTCTTCGTCCGAACCATTTATCCGTTGATTACAACTGCAAAACATAATCGTAAATATTTAAAAGTTCTCCAATAACAATATATACTTCTAACATTCCCAATATCAACAAATAAAGTCACAATCATAATCGTAATGTTGATGATGATTCACATTATACAACAACTAAATCGAAGAACCATGATCAAATCACAATCACCCAATTACACCCAACAACATCACAAGTATATTACAAACATTCCTCCTTGCCTATAACCACCACAAAGAAGATGCTATCTTTACTAACTATCTATTGTGAATAATATAGCAGTCATAACAAGTAACAAGCATACATAATAAGTCCCGCATTTGATAGTCCATGGGGTTTAACAACATTCAACTCTCAAGTAGGGATGGCAAACGGGTCGGGTCGACCCGCGAGCCGCCCGTTTAACCCGGCCTGCGAAACCACGATTCGAGTTCGGGTCAAACCCGTTAACGTTAATGGGTCGACCCAGGTCGCTAAATTAACGAATCCAACATGCATAACCTGGCCCGGTAACCCGCAAAAAAGGAGCCAACCCGCCCGCTAACCCGCGGGTTGCAAATCGTTTGACTCGTACGGGTCAAACGTTCGACCCGCTCCGGGTCGACCGTTGACCCACGGGTCCAATGGTCGCAACCCGGCTACTGTTCACCAGAGCTGTTGGTAACGACTCCTCTAGCCATTTTTTGTGGTTTTTTTATATTTTTTATGTTTTTGTTTTTTGTTTTTAACCCTATAGATATCCCCAAAACTCAAACAAAAAATTCACACCTTACTCTCTTACTCTGTCTACTATTATTAGTCAATTAATTTCAATTTGTGAACAATTGAACAAACAAGCTGGCAAGTCATATACACGATCAAATTCCGATCGTATCGAAGTCAAAATTCAACAACTTCTTCAAGTCTTCAACTCTCCTCCAACTCCATGTGATCAAGTCTTCAACTTTCCTCTAAGCTCTCCTCGAGTCTTCAATTTTGGATTTCTACTTCTACTTCTATTCTTATTTTCACGGGTTTTTTTATATATGAGTATCCACGGTGAACGGTATCAAAATTTCATATCCCTTTTCTTCAATTTCAATTTATTTTTTAGTTATAGTTTTCGGGATCTTGTTTGTTTGTTGGTTTTTTGATCATCTCTTTCACAACCCTCTTGTTTTCTAGATTTTTTTTTTTGTAACTTATCGCCCCTACATTGTGTAGTTTTTTTTTACATACACTACTACATATAAACATGTCTAGATCACGCGGTAGCGGTCGTAGCCAAAGTGGACAATATTCCACTGGCACTTCCCGTAGGCCACCAATTGTCCCACATAATGAGCCTGCCGAAGAGTACCATGATCATCCTACCCAACAATGGGTACACACGATGAATTTGTAAGAGACATACAATTAGAAGAAGACCACAACAACAACAACAAGCAACCGAAACAACACCCCCCTAGTGGTAGGAAAAGTATAGGGAAAAGTATAGGGAAAAGTAGTGATTGGCATAAATTTTACAATTATATCCCGGACGAAGAAACACTGGGTGTAGGTTTGAAAATTTGCAAAACGTGTTCTAAGCAATATAAATGGAAGAGGGGTGATGATACGGGTACAATTAAGCGACACATCCTAAGTGTGCATAAAGACCTTGTTGACCTACCCGGCCAACAAAAAATCTACCCTAGGACCGGTCTAGTTGATAGCCACCCTTATGATCCCGATCTTGTTCGTCGGGAAATGACCCGATTAGTAATAAAGGAAGAGTTACCATTTTCCGATCCCGAGAGTATGGACTTGGAAAATTTTAATCAAACCGCCTTAAACCCTAATTTTAGAAGAATCCCTAGAAATACTTGCAAATTGGATTGTTTTAAAATATACAATGAAATGAAGAGCACTTTGATTGCAATTTTATGGAGTTTAACTTGTAGAGTTAGTTTAACTTCGGATTGTTGGACGGGTTGCAACAATATTCCGATGATGAGAATAACCTGTCATTGGATCGACAATTATTGGATTCTTCAAAAAGGAATCATATCACTTGCTGCGTTGCCCTATCCCCATAGTGGCGTTGAAATAGCAAACCGTATTTTAGAAATTTGTGATGTTTTTCATATTCGCGATAAAATTATGTATATTCATTTTGATAATGCATCTAACAATAATGCATCAATTAGTATTTTAAAAACCACATTAAATCCTCCATCTGACAATATTTTTCATGCTAGATGTGCATGTTATATTTTAAATTTATGTGTTAAAAATGCATTAAAAATAGCCGATCCATATATACTTAAAATTAGAAATTGTGTACATTTTATTGCATTAAGTGGCACCGTATTTCAAGAATGGAAAAATCGGTGTAGAATTTCAAAAGTACCTTTTAGAAAATTTCCAAAGGATGTTAAACACCGATGGAACTCTACTTTTGATTTACTACAGGTTGTTACCGAATATAAAGCATGTATAAATGATTTTTGTATCGCAAAAAATATGCCAAATTTTCAAATGACTTCCCCCGATTGGTATTTTGCCGAATCTTTGTTGAAATTTTTAGAACCTTTTAAAACCGCAACTTTCAAATTTTCAAAATCATATGAATCTACTTCTAGTAGCATTTTTATTTCAATAGTTACTATGATTCAAACTTTTAACGAAATGTTAAATGATGCTTTTGTTGGTGATATTGTCAAACCTGCATACACAAAATTTTTGAAGTATTTTAATCCTCCTTCTATGTTGTATTGTGTTGATACCGTTATGGATCCTCGTATCAAATTAGAAGGTACGAAGAGTTTGATTGAAATGTTTTCTAATTTACTTGGCGATGAAGAAACGGAAATTGATTGCGCTTCTTTTTTAGTTAAATTTTAATCAACATTAAATAACTTGTATGATCATTATGATAGATGTTTTGCTTCTAGTAGTACAACTTCTGTAATTAGTTCTTGTTCTGCTAATTCTAAAGGTAAGGGTAAGAGTAAATTTGATGATAAAATATTTAATTTACTTGCACAAATTCAATCCAATAAACCTAGGACTAATCAACCAAATGAATTAAATTGGTATAACCAACAAGATTCTGAGTCCTCTACTTCTTCACTAGATTTTTTACAATGGTGAAAAGACCATAAACACACTTATAGTATTCTTAAATATATGGCTAAAGATCTACTAACTCCTCCTGTCTCTACAGTTGCTTCTGAAAGTGCATTTTCTACAAGTGGCAGGGTTCTAACTGATTACAGGAATCGCTTGAAGCCCGATTCGTTAGAGATACTCGTTTGCACTGAAGACTGGCTGAACGCTGAAGATAGGACGCAAGGAAAAATATTATCTACGTCTACAAGTGGGAGCAACTCGCCGGAAGAACAACAATAGCAACCAAAATGAAGAATTTAAGACCAACAACAACAATTCAACAACAACAAATGAAGGCCATCAAATTGAAGACAATTGTAAATAGATAAAAAATTGTATTAAATCTTTGCTTTTTATTTCAAATTAGAAAAATTGAAGTAAATTGAAATTGTATATAAGAAATTTGTTAGTGTATAAAACAAATTTGTGAAATCTTTATTTCTTATTACAAATTGTGAAACTTGTATAACTTGAAATCATATGAATAATATATCATTTTTTTTTTGGCAATTTCACTCTTTCGATCTTATTATTATTATTATGATTTTTAATGTTTATTTTTTTTAAATTAAAAAAAAAGTTCACTATCTAACCGGGCCAACCTGCGACCCGACCCGACCCGACCCGAGTTGGACCCGAAAGGGTTCATGGGTTGGGCGGGTCGCGAATTCAGCTCTTTGACCCGACCCGGTTAAGCCTTCGACCCGACCGGAACCTGCCCAAGTCAACGTTCAACCCGGGCGGGTCCAATCCGACCCGACCAGGTCGACCCGAATGCCAACCCTACTCTCATGCACGAATCATACACAATCTTAACCCATTATTTCAACAAGTCAACTAAATGTAACCTACAATAAGAATAAAACAACAAGTTGTAAATATTGTGCATACCCAGTGGCGGATCCAGGAATTTAGTTCAGTGGGGTCCTTACACAATTGGATGAAGATGTGGGTTGCTAATTAATTTTGAGTGGGTTCCTTTCCAAAAAAAATTAGTTTTAGTATATGTTCAGTGGGTTCCTTTCCAGTCTGTATACTAAAACAGCAAAAAAAAATTACACTGTACCAAAAAGTTCAGTGGGGTCCGTTCCCCCCCCCTCCTCTCCATCTACATCCGCCCCTGTGCATACCTATCTAGGGTTTTGGATTTCGAATTCCCAAATTTTCAAATGTCGATGGTGGTCGCTAGTTGGTGGAGAGATAAAGAGAGACAAGTCCTTTAGAGGGATCTTTGGGGTCTACGGAAGTGTATGATGATTTGGGGGAGGAATGGAGGATTAAGGTTTTGGGAATGAAGAAGAGGGGAAATCGATGTGTAGAGAGAGGGGGAGAGACAGTGGGTACACCGGCCTTATTAGAGGCCGGGTCCCACTAACGACCACTATTGGAAATAGCGACCACAGTAATATTAGGTCGTTATTCCCAATAGCGACCTCAGTTAAGTGTTCATTATCCAAAAATCCATGGGAATACTGACAGAGTTATAAAAATCCCATAACATTTATAACAGGGGTTGTTATTCCCATTAGCAGCATCAAATATGAAGAGGTCGCTATTCCCGATAGCGGCCGTTGCTGACGTGGCGCTGGCTAGCTCACGAACGTTAATAGTTTGGGAATTGACCTAAAATTGCAAATAGTTTCAAAAAGTGGCCTAGTACGTCACAAAAAACCTTTACTTCCACATGCACACACGTCATCTTCTACCTCCGTATATGCACAAAGATTCTAGAGTCATAGTTATAAACTCATATAAATTCTTGTTTTTACTCACTATTTCAAAACATTATTATTTCAAACATAATTATGATTTAGGCATAAAATTTATCTACAAAAAAATATTTTTTCAACAATAAAAATTTAACATTTACTTAATCAAAGTATAAATAATCAAAAATTCTCTTGTAAAATATTACCATCAATAGAATTATTCAAGTAAAAATAAAACCCATCAATCATAATCCAAAACTCATCTCTAGACTAAACTCAAAATTCAAGATTTCAATTTCATACTCAAAACTCACCTCTAAACTAAACTTAAAATTCGAAATAAATGTCATTATTTAATTTAGCCACAAAAAAAAAAAAAACTTTTGATGTGTCTTACTCATGAGATGTCTATATTGTGAATTAATGATTGATATGCTATCAATATACATTTATTTATAAGTAGAACTTTGAACACGTTTACAATCCTACTCATTTTACTACTCATTAGAGCATCTGTAGTCGTTGGCTATTTTTCCAATTTTTCCAAAAAATGAGAAAAGAATCGTTGTAGTCGTTGGCCAAAAATCCAAAGTAGACTGCCAAATATGGCAGAAGATTTGGGATTTTGGAAAACATAGCAAACGAAAGACGATTTATCATTTGTTGCATCGGATGGGTAAAAAAGTCGTCGGAGACATTTTTACTATTCTGAAAAGTATCGGACGAAAATTAATCTTCCGTCCCAAAAAAAAAAAAAAATATTGAAGGACGGAAAAGATTTCCCGTCCGATCGAAGAAAAAAAAACCTCCTCTTTCCCAAGACGTGGAAAGGTTCCCCGTCCGACAACTTTTTTTTTAATATATATATATATATATATATATATATATATATATATATATATATATATATATATATAAATGGATGGACGGGAATTCTTTTCCCGTTTGTTCATTTTTTTAATTTTTTTAATTTTATTATTACTTCAGAGAAAAAATCGTCTTTCGTCTGAGAATTTGAAATTTTCGAACACCCATTTTTTGGCAATATCGCAAACCCATTTTTTCCAATTCTATTTTCCAAATACCCAAAATTTGGGTCAAGACGAACTACAAATGCTCTTATGCTACTACTCATTTTATTATTCATTACAGGGATTTATATCAACCGTAATTAAATGTAGTATTTTAATTTGTCTTCCTGTGAATCGGTGATGTGTCATGGTCTTTTAAAGGCTTACCCGCTCAAGAGCATCTGTAGTCGTTGAAAATCAAATTTTAGGTACTTGGCATATAGGAAAGAAAATTTTGGGTTTCAGCTGTAGTCATTTGAACCCAAATTTTGGGTTTTAATAAATAAAAAATCGACGGACGGTGAATGATTTCCCATCCATTATTTATTATTATTATTTTTTTAAAATAAAAAACTAACAGACGGGAAATCATTTTCCGTCTGAGATTTTTTTATAAACCAAAATTAACTTCTAATTAATTTCTAATTAACTCTTAATTTAATCCTAATTAAATCTTAATTAAAACCTAATCTATACACATATAAATGTTTATAGGCTTAGTATCTAGGATTTTTTCCACCCAAATTGGAAAGAAAGAGCATGGGACGGTTTATCAGACGATCTACTATCTGAGCTCAATTTTTTTTTAATAATTAAATTGGACGGGAAATATTTTCCGTCTTATCGATTTTTTTTTTCAAAAAAAATTGGATCAGACGGGAAATTATTTCGGGAAATCATTTCCCGTCCGATATATTTAAATAAAATAAAATTGCAGCGACGAAAGATCTTTCGTCTGATTGAACGGACGAAAGATTATCTTTCGTTAGCTATTTTTTCTGAATTTCTATATCTTCTTCCATATATGGTAGACCACTGTTCACAAAAAAACCAAAATTTGAATATATAGCCAACGACTACAGCACATTTTTTTCTATTTCCCCCCCAAATTTGGCATTTTAGCCAACGACTATAGACAGGGTCGGCCCTCACCTTGAGGCAGGTGAGGCGGCCGCCTCATGAACCCAATTTTTTGGTAATTTTAGGGGTCCCAAATTTGTATTCTCCTTAAAAATATAGACACGGATTTTATGCGTAAAATATTTATATTGTAATTAAGGGCCCTAAAAATAATTATTTAGGCCTTTCGCCTTGGGATCCCGCGAACTCAAGGCCAACCTTGAGTACAGATGCTAGGCTGAAGATAACGAATCCTATATATAAGTTGCTCTTCTACTCTCAATGTCAACTTCAAGTCTTCAACCACAAATGCGAGAAAATAGTAATGATGTAAGCTTTCAAAAAAAAAATGAAAATGTTGGATTCATATATCCGCCTTTTCACGTGTATTAAGTGCGACTCTTCATCCCCAAAAAAACTATTATGCAGTCCAGACTACTAAAGACTTACCGTTATGAAAGCAATAGTGAAAATTATTGGCATCAATATATACTGTTGAGCAAGGGTGTAAAATGAGATTGGTGTTAGGATTTCTTAGGAAAACCTGGCTGAGAGTCTTGTTGAGTTATTCGATGCAATCAATACAAGCTACCAAGCACATACGAGATCATACTAAACACACCAAAGCACACACAAGTTTGTCCCGGTTGGGGCTTTCGCCTTATTCTGAGGGAGAAGAAACCCTAGATGTTATTCAACTAGAGAAGATACAATAATATTAAAATTCTCGCAACGACCATCTCTCAAGCCTCACCAGCAAGTACTGGTTGTTTAAAATTAGAGAATCACTCGATCTCTCTTTCAATGAAGTACTTTCTCTCTTTTTGTCTCTCAATGGAGGCCAATAACAACAATATATAGAGATCTACAGAAACCTTAGTTAGATATCTTGATACAATAGCCATTAGATATTCCTGAAGAGAAATCTACGATAAGAGCTGTATGATCTGACTTGAAGAGCAAGTTGGGCTTCTCACAAATCACCAAAGCCCGAGCCAAATAATTCATCAGCGCCGTGTTCGGTCGACTGCACCCCTAAGGTCGGTCGACCGTCCCCCTCTTGGGAACTCCTGCATAGTAAAGCGGTCGACCGCAACTCAGGGTCGGTCGACCGCAACCTGATGCTGCTACTGTTGCTGACCGTTTCCCCTTGTTCCCACATCGTCTCTGATCGTCTCGATTCCTATATCGTCTCATCATCTTCTTATCCAACATAGTATGCAAGACATAAACCCAACAATCTCCACCTTGGATTGCATACTCATGAATACACACATGTGTGATTCAAAAACTTATAAACTCTTTTTCTTCTCTTCTTGCAAACAACTTGTTTTGATGACTTCCTCTACTATTTGAATCTATCTCCACCTGTTTTTCTCTAGCTGTATGCCCTCCTCAAGGGCACACTCCAGTATATGTAATTATGGAGGTGCCACCCTCCATACGAACTCCACCTACCTCAAGGCTCTTTCCACCTTCCGACGATATTCAAACGTCGCAGTCTCGCTCGGATGAATCAAGTGACGACATACTAGATGGTACTTTAGGAACAATGGACTTCGAAACACTTGCACAAGTTTTTATATTCCTCCAAAACTGGTAGAGGTTGTATTGACTCTGCTCAATCTCCATCTCACCCTTTATCACCTTACGATAACTTTTCCAACCGATCAAACTCCACCTGAATCTGTGTACCCGCAGTCCCGTGCTTCTAAAGTTATCACGGATATAAGGCTCCACTTCATCAAAGGAATATACATGCTCACCTATAGTGTATGTTTCCTTCCGTCTGTCATCTTCGACTCATTTATTTTCTCACCCCTTACTTCACAAGTCTTGTCAGTCTTCGTTTTCAAACAACGATATGAGGCAAACATGTAAGTAGAAATCATTACTTCACAAATCTTATTAACATTCGTTATCACACAATGACATGATGCAAAATTGTAAGTAGAAACCATCTCCCTTTCGGAGCAAACTTGAGAATAACTAACCGAATCAAAGGAACGACCGGAATTCACATTTACAGGACTTGAAACAAAATAATTGTTTAAGCCATCACCTGATTCAGTGACACTGAATTTGGTGCATCTCTGACTCAACCGCTTGCAACAGTCTCTTCTGTAATGCTTAATCCCTTTACACTGGTGGCCACGAACCTTACCCCTACATACACTTTCCTTTCCATTCGAATTACAATCCACCTCGAAGCAACTCACACAAGTTGACGCCAATTTATGACTCTCCTTCCTAAGTGCATCCTCATCCATCCCCTTGATCATACCTACTATGAAAAACTTCTCATTACTATATTTCTTATCTAGCACGGTTATCATGTTGGATGGATTTGGTGGTGAATATATCGAGTTGGAAACATTTAGATCATCTGCGTTGAACGCCCTCAGTTCAGATTACTCCATATTGAACTTCACTACATGATTTTGAAGAACGGTACTTTCCTTCATTGAGAAATCCCACAACTTTTCTTTATAATATATCCGACCCTGTAATGACGTTCCCGGATAGTCAGTTCTGAATCTTGCCCAAAGACTCGCCGCACTTCTCCTACACCTGACTTCGCTCATTAAATACATACGTATTAAACCCAAGGCTTCTGAATAAATCTCCTCCCTATTATCCTGCTTTGTGCCGATTGGTCTCCCTTTATCTCCTTCTAGAACTAGATCCAAGTCCCGTTTAACTGATGCTTCATGCATGTCCTCCTTCAAGAGATCAAAATTGATCTTACCTTTGAATCGTTTGATCTTCATGATCTGATCTGTCATCTTCTCCAAGGAACTCAAACAAACCCTTTAGTCCGAAGCTCTAATACCAATTGTTAGGATTTCTTAGGAAAACATAAGTGAGGATATTGTTAAGTCATTCGATGTAATCAACACAAACTACAAGCACATATGAGATCATACCAAACACACCAAAGCACATACAAGTTTGTCCCGGTTGGGGCTTTCGCCTTAATCTGGGAGAAAAGAAACCCAAGATGTTATTCAACTATAGAAGATACAAGAATATTACAATTCTCACAACGATCTTGTCTCAAACCTCACCAGCAAGTACTAGTCGTTTACAATTAGAGAATCACTCAATATTTATTTTAATGAAGTACTTTTTCTCTTTTTGGCTCTCAATGGAGGCCAATAACAATAATATATAGAGATGTAGAGAAACCCTAATTAGATATCTTATTACAATAGCCATTGGATATTTTCCTGAAGAGCTAACCCTATGTTAAGAGCCGTATGTTCTGACTTGAAGAGCAAGTTGGGCTTCTCACGAATCATCAGACCCGACCCAAATAATTCATCAGTGCCGCGTTCGGTCGACCGCTCCCCCAAGGTTGGTTGACCATCCCCCTATCGGAAACTCCTGCATAGTAGGGCGATCAACCGCACTCCAGAGTCGGTCGATCGCAACCTGCTGTTGCAACTACTGCTGACTATTTTCCTTTGCTTTCACTTCGTCTCCGATCGTCTCGATTCTTCCATCGTCTTATCGTTTTCTTATCCAACATAGTATGCAAGACATAAACCCAACAATTGATAATATCTAGCATCATATTTTTTTTAAAATATATGTTCTTTTTCTCAGCTATTTGCAAAAAAAAAGACACTTGTTAAACTAATTGCGCTCGGAGACTCAACAACTAAACTTGCCGTTTCCAACAACGAACTTAGTTATCTCGTGTGCTTGTCGTTTGAAACGGTGGACCTAGTTTTATTTTTAAAGAAACTCATCGTTCCTGTTAGGAACGATGAGTGTTGTTTAAAATTACCAAACAAGACTCGTCGTTCCCAACAACTACAACCGAGCGTAGTTGTCGAGTCCCCAAGCACAAAGTAAACTTTGGCAACTTTCAATTTTTTATAAATAGTTGCGAAAAGAAACGGCATAGTATTAAAAAAATTCGTATCATAAGCTGAAAAGAAAAACTCGCCTACTATGTTTCCAGTTTCTCGTAAAATTGTGGAGGGGAAGAAGTGAACAAACTTGAGCTGGTCCAAAATGGGCCATTACCACTTACTTGAGATATATTACGGTTATCCATTTGAGCCAAAATGGGCTAGGCCCATGGTCCAAAGCACCAGTTACAGTCAAGTGTTAAAGTCCAATCCCAACAGTTCTTCAATCCTACGGCCCACATCTAACAGTAACTGAATGGACGGAAGGGTACTTCCGTCATTCATTCCCAAACTCAGAACCCTAGAATCTAAATCTGTGCTCCTATAATTGAAGCCCAATCCCGTTTCGAGGGTTTCACCACCGTCAAAATGCAGATCTTCGGGAAACCCTGACCGGGAAGACGACCATGCTTTTGATATGCGGCGCTCGGAAAGCCCTATCTAGGAATTGGGAAAGCTCTACATAGAGCTGGACAAGGAAGGTGAGATCTTTTTCCATTTCTGCTTTGAATTTCGTGCTGTTTTTTTTCGGGGGGGGGGGGGGGGGGGGGGTTGGGTGTGAAATTTGGGTGTTTTGGGGGGCAGGAATTCCGCCGGATCAGCAGAGGTTGATCTTTGCTGGAAAGCAGCTTGAGGATGGAAGGACTTTGGAGGATTACAACATCTAGAAAGGTAAAGTTTCGATCTTTTTTGTGTGCTGGAATTTGGATGATTGTTTGTTGTTGTTTTTGTGCGATGTGGTGGTGAAATTTGATGGTTCTTTGTGAAATGAGAGAAATATATGGTTAGAGGAGAGAAATCGGTATATAAAGTGATAATCTTTGCTACAAACCGTAAAAGTTTTGCTATTTTTGTGACCAAACTTTTACTAGTTTTGATTTTGATTCGATATTTTGATGTACTGAGCTGGAATTTGTATTGATATTGCTAGTTTTATGTTATTTTATGCAATTTAATGTATTTTGTAAAATGAGGGAATTATATTAATAAATCAGAGTAAGTGATATATAAAAGGAGGTTCTTTGGTGAGAATTGAGAAAGTGATGATTTTGGTTGTGAAATTTGTGCATAGTCTACTTTGCATTTGGTGCTGAGTTTGAGGGGTGGGATCATCGACCCTTCCCTTATGGTTCTTGCCAGGGAGTACAACCTGGAGAAGTGCTGCAAGTATGCATTTTCTTTTACGATGAAATTGATATTTTTACTTAGATTTGTTAGTTTGCTATCGTTTCTTTTTTGTCCAATAGTTGTCATTTTTTACTTGGTGATTTTTTAATGAAGGGTAGTCTTGTATTTTTTTGGGCTTAAAATTTCGTTAAACGATGACTATTGGAGAGTAGTTACCAAATTGTGAAATTTATTGTTTCCTTAGATGACTGTTTTGTATATAGGCTTTAAAATAAATATATACTGGTAAACAGTGAGTTAATTTTAACCAAAGATGGATTATTTCTGATAGTGTTATGATAAATTGTAAAATTTATGATATCCATAAATGTGACTGTTATAAGTGATTCTTTTTTGCTTTATCTTTTTTAGTGTTTTATTTATGGATTTATTTATTTTGTTTAATTTTCTGTCTTTAATTTGAAGAGAGGGTTTGTGGTGATGACACGGAAAATTCAAGCTCAACAGACCGTATTGTAGGTCATATCTCTCTTATCAGAGAAAGATTTACATGTCGATAATCCCGCTGAACTGAGCAATCCCTTCTCTCTTGCTGTTCATTTTGTTGTTGTGTTTTTGATATTTGAAAGAGAAGAATACGATGAGGATAAAAGAGCTCCCTCTTCTGAAATTATATTGAGGATGCTCGCAGGCAGAATCGAACCAATTATATAATTGCCACCACTGAGTATTTATTCTCTTATATTTTACATCTTTTTTGTGTGTGAATTTATCGGATAATGATGAAGTAATTATAATAATCCAACACTTGAACTGAGGATTTCTTTCCAAGTGATGTCTCAATCTCATTACTTCCTGAATCTGATTGGTTTTTTTTTATGTTGTTTTTGTTTGTTAGCCATTCTTCAAGTGATGAAAGCTAGAAATTTAATCTTAGGACACCTTCCTACACAACCTGATTTTTTCATGTTGTGGATGAGAATGAACTTCTGTTCTGATGATGATGGTCACTCCAGTATCTAGTGAAAAGTTATTTTTTATTTGAATTCATGTTTTTCTTATACATGCAAAGCCTGTGAGGATTTGTTAATTTGGAATTACCGGCTGAGGTTTATTAACCTTCACTGATGTATAAATTATCTGGCTGTGTCTGAGGCATTTTATTATTGCTAAGTTTGCGTCTATTATTAGCTATCTTTTTACTATGAGTTGAAATGAGGAACGGATCCCAATGAGGAATGGACCTAAAAGATAGGAAAAGCCGTCTGACATTGTAGCAGCAGTTGGTTCCTTCACTCTCTATCCTTCCAATTCTTCCTTGCACCTCCTATCTTGGTCCTAAAGAAATTTAGGGTTGCTGTTTTACGAGTGCATCTTCTGTCTCGGTCCTAAAGAAATTTAGGATTGCTGTTTTAGGAATGCATCTCCTATCTCAGTCCTAAACAAATTTAGGGTTGCTGTTTTAGGAGTTTGCTACATAGGAACGAATATGAAAGTGTTTTGGGATTGTTGTCATCAACTGTGTGTGTGATTATACATTGGTCACTGAGGGATCCTTTAACGTTTTTAATTGAAATGAGGTATTATATAGTTGTTGTAGTTAGTAGTATATTGAATAAGCCTGATGCCACGTTACCAAGAGCTAACTGCACTGATTGGTAATGCTATGATTGGGCTTAGAGTGATCTGGTTTATCTGGTGTTTCACATCTTGATAGGAAACTGTGATGATATTTTCATTCATCCACAGTGCTGTTTTGTGTGATTAAATTTTATTGATGTTTCTTTTTAATTGATTTTAATGATATAGTAGTATAGTACTATTACTTATCGTGTTTTTATAAGAAATGTATCTTAGGTTCTGAAGATGATATCTACCACACTGCCAAGAGCTCGTGCACTTATTGGTAATGCTATGATTGGGCTAGAGTGATCTGTGTTATATGCTATGATTGGTCTTTAATTTGGAGAGAGGGTTTGTGGTGATGACACGGAAAATTCAAGCTCAACAGACCGTATTGTAGGTCTCTCTCTTTTTGGAGAAAGATTTACATGTCGATAAACCCGCTGATCTGAGCAGGCCCTTCTCTCAAATAAATTAGGATACAAATTGTAGTAGTTCTGGGATGGTTTTTGAATGCAGTAGCTGCCATATCTATGAATACTTTTAAGCAAAAAAATATATGTTTTAATTTCTATCATTTGTTAAAAATGAACTCATACGGTTTAGTATCAATACACAAAGATGGCTTAATCAGATATAACAAAAGGATATAAATTCTCTTCACTTCTTTCAATGCTATAGCTGTAGTTGTCTATGCTTTATCGTATTTAGTGTTATATTTCTGGATTTATTTATTTTGGTTTATTTTTCTTTGTCTTTAATTTTAAGAGTTTGTGGTCATGACACGGAAAATTCAAGCTCAACAGACCGTATTGTAGGTCTCCCTCTTTTAAGAGAAATTTACATGTTGATAACCCCGCTGAACTGAGCAATCCCTTCTCTCCTGCCATTCATTTCTCTGCTGTTGTGTTTGTCATATTCTAAAGAGAAGAATACGATGAGGATAAAAGAGCTCCCTCTTCTGAAATTATATTGACGATGCCCACTGGCAGAATCGAACCAATTATATAATTGCCACCACTGAGTATTTATTCTCTTATATTTTACATCTTTTTTGTGTGTGAATTTATCGGATAATGATTTAGTAATTATAATAATCCAACACTTGAACTGAGGATTTCTTTCCAAGTGATGTTTCAATCTCATTGCTTCCTGAATCTGATCTTTTTTATCTGTTATTTTTGTTTGTTTTGTTTTAAAGATTTTTTCGAAGATGTGGCCATTCATCAAGTGATGAAAGCTAGAAATTTAATCTTAGGACACCTTCCTACACAATCTGGTTTTATCAGGTTGTGGATGAGAAAAAAACTTCTGTTCTGATTGATATGGTCACTCCAGTATCTAGTTAAATGCTATTTTGTATTCGAAATCATGTTTTTCTTCTACATGCAAAGCCTGTGAGGATTTGTTAATTTGGAATTACCGGCTGAGGTTTATTAACCTTCACTGATGTATAAATTATCTGGCTGTGTCTGAGGCATTTTATTATTGCTATGTTTGCCTTTATTATTATCTTTATTTTTACTATCAGTTGAAGTGAGGAACAGATCCCAATGAGGAATGGACCTAAAAGATAGGAAAAGCCGTCTGACATTGTAGCAGCAGCCGGTTCACTTCAGTTCCAACCCTTTCAATTCTTCCTTCTACCTCCTTTCTCGGTCCTAAAGAAATTTAGGTTTGCTGCTTTAGGGGTGCATCTTCCACCCCGATCCTAAAGAAATTTAGGGTTGCCGGTTTAGGAGTGTATCTCCTATCTCAGTCCTAAACAAATTTAGGGTTGCTGTTTTAGGAGTTTGCTACATAGGAACGAATATGGAGGTGTTTGGGGATTGTTGTCATCAACTGTCAGTGTGATTATACATTGGTCACTGAGGGTTCCTTTGATGTTTTTAATTGAAATGAGGTATTATATAGTTGTTGTAGTTAGTAGTATTTTGAATAAGCCTGATGCCACGTTACCAAGAGCTAACTGCACTGATTGGTAATGCTATGATTTGGCTTAGAGTGATCTGGGTTATCTGGTGTTTCACATCTTGATAGGAAACTGTGATGATATTTTCATTCATCCATAGTGCCGTTTTGTGTGATTAAATTTTATTGATGTTTCTTTTTAATTGATTTTAATGATATAGTATTTTAGTACTATAACTTGTTTTTATAAGAAATTTATCTTTGGTTCTGAAGATGATATCTACTTCTATCTAATTAGTACTGAAGAGATTAAGCTGGATACCACATTGCCAAGAGCTAGATGCACTTATTGGTAATACTATGATTGGGCTTAGAGTGATCTGGATAAATGATGAAATTATCACTGTTCAATTAATTTTTCTTGATTATTGCCATAGAAACTATTGCTGTTCAATTAATCTTTCTTGATTATTCTTTAGCTGATGAAATGATGAAATTTTACTGAAAACTCACCGAACTAATTCATATTATGATAATTATTTGAAAAATACAGCTAACTATCAACAATGCTATTTCAGCAATAGAACTCTTAGGTTGTTAAATGTTACAAGTATATAATCTATGGAATACAAACATGCTGCAGTGTTTTATATTTATATTTTTCATGACAGGTGGTATGAAGGTGAAGGCTGACAGGGATGAGTCATCTCCTTATGCTGCTATGCTTGCAGCTCAGGGTGCTGCACAGCGTTGCAAGGTCTGTTACCTGCTTATCCTTTTACCGGCTCTTTACTGGTTTCATAATATCTTGTGATATAAAAATCTTTACTGCTTATCATTTATGTCTATTGGAACTTTGGTATCACTGCTTTCCATATTAAGCGTTGGGCAACTGGTGGGAACAAGACCAAAACACCTGTCCCTGGTTGTCGGTCTGCCTTTCTTGCACTCGCTGGCCGCATCGGTACATTTTCACTTTTTTTATTGTTAAATTATGTATCCCTGCTGTCTAATCTAGCTCATATCATTTATTCACTGTAGTCACATCATTGGTTGTTGACCTATTCTCTTGTAGCCTTGTAGAGTTGTAGTTATTATATGCAGCTTGTGAAGCTGTTACCATGAGATGGTACAACCCATTGCATAAAAATACTCGGGTTTCATTTCTTTAGGGGAATTTAAACACTCGGAATGAGTTGTAAAATTCCGATATTGTAGGAAATTTCCTTCATGATCTATACTATCAGTCTTTGTAGTGTTATAGTAATATATGCAGCTCATGAAGTTGCAGCCATCATTAAAATATTCATCTGCTTTCAATTTTTATAGGGAATTTTGACTTAATGTATTGTTAAAGTTATAAAAACTCATTTATGAGGAAGGACATATGCCCATCTATATGCCATATTGCCTCGTTCATTCATTCAACCATTGATTGTGAATTGAGTGATTTTTTTGTATAATAGAACTTATTTTCAAACCACTTGGTCCATGAGAAAATAATCCCTATGGATTTTTTGTACGCATTTGTGGCTCAGATACCACGAGATACATGTACCATAGAGTACAGTACACCAATTGATTACAATCTTCATTAGGAGAATTTTCTCATATAGATTATGTGACTAATAAATTTTACTAATTTTTTCTTTCCTGTTTTCTTTTTTGGAAATAATTTTTGCTCTGGTATTGATGCAGAGGATGTAACACCAATTCCAACTGAGTACTCGAAGTTGCTATTTATAGTTATTACAGTTGCTATTCTTATTGTGGAATACAATTTGCAGTCATAATGATCATGAAAATAAATAAATCAAAACGTGTAAAAGAATCATACTCATTAGTATACAAAAGAATCATTCATTAGTATACAAAAGAATCATACGTCTGAATACTATAATTTAACGACACTCAGACCGCTTTAGTCTTTGGTCAAGTTAGTTGGCGACCTGTAATTAAGCAGAATGGGCCTCAAATCTATTGGCCTATCCACGCATTGCTTCTGTTAGTGGAGGTTCGATGCTGCATCAATTTGATCCTTAAAGGTATTAACATAAGATTTCAAGATAGCAGCACAGTACTTAATCCTTAATACATTAAGCTGTCTTTTATTGTTCTTTTTTAAGTCACTATTCTAATTTTTTTCTCCTCCGCCATGATATGTCTCCATGTGGCGCATCAGAAATACTCCACAATCTTCCTTATTCGTGTCGTCCTTCCAAGGTATACTCGGCCTCCGGATATTTACATCCCGCAGTTCAATGGACTCCTTAATTTTTTCCTTTGACTCTAAAAATAGATTAAACAATTCGCTCTGCAAGAATGTTTAAAAACAATATTAACTAAATGTACGCTGCATTCACAACGTTATAAATTTAGGTTTGCAATTATTATAATGTTCGTACCAGTGATCCTGGAACATCGCCATATTTCGTCTTCAACGAACCAGTATCCATCACCGAGAAGTTATCAATAAGATCAATGGATATATTCTTCAACTCATACTATCATGTAAAAATGACTTGTATGTATTATTGGAAACACAAACTGCATACGCAAAACGAAATATGCATAGTCGTCAAGTCAACAATCATATTATATACATGAGGATAGCAATTTTTAAGTATCTAAATAGCAATTTCTAAATTACTTAATAGAAACTTTACACTAACTAAAGTGTAACTAACTGAATAGGAATTTCTAAACAACTAAATAGTAATTTCAAATTAACTAAATAGCAACAAATTTTTTTTACGTCACAAATTATAAGATATGCCTAACATTAAAAAAATTAATAACCATCAAACTTACGATGTCAATACTGCCCAATTTCATCCACTTCGTATCAACGATTTCCTTATCAAGTCGCTCGAAGAACTTCTCTCCTCGTCTATGTTAGTATAGATGTCTTAGAGGCAATACAATGATATTATGTAATCAGTATTATTGACATTATGTTCTATTTGATTATATTAATAATTTATTATGCTTCGTATTTACTGCGTTATAAATGTTAGCATGATAAATGTCCTTAAATTATTAATACGAACTATATGTACAAGAGATTATATATAGTATAATAATCTTAAATGTCCCTAGTCGAGTATTATTATTATTAGGACAGTAATAATACATTGAGATTAGTATGTTGATTGATTGATGACCACCTCTCATGGGTCATTAGTATAGAGATACTAAAATCAATACATAGGTAAATTTAAGAGTACATTGTACTGGACAGACCCACTGTGAGATTCAACCATGGAATAAATAAATAAGTGTCATAAGTAATCTCACTGTGATAATGGTGTAATGGTCATCTGACATGAAATCATTATATTTCTACACGAGAATTAATGTACTTTGATTATATCAAAAGTTATCTTTAATCGGGTAATGAGAAAGATAGTATTGGGTTCATTATGAATCGTGTGAGAAATGTGAATGATCAAGATGGAATTTAACCCTCCTAATTTTAGGAGCGCTATTATCGGCCTCTTGTTTGAGTGAGACTATGAAATGCATGGCCATGCAGAAATATTGATTTGTTTGAATAGTCTACTTATCGATCAAGAAAATAAAGATTAAATTATTAAGAGGATGACACGAACCATGCCTCTAGTTTAATCTATAATATCAAAGGTTAAAAGGATTATATTACACGGAGACATTAGTCACGAAAGGTTTAATTGAATCACCAATTATTATTATTACTTGGGTAGCAATGATGTATTACTAGATGCCGCTCATTGTTTATAATTTTATTATTAGATAATAAAATTATTGCCAACGTAATAATAACCTAAAGGGTCACACACTTAGAATGTTTAAAATTTGAAATTAGTTATTTAATTGAGTTGGACTTGATTAATTAAAGTATAATTCGAATTTAAATTATTAAACCAAATCAGTTTGGTTTTAGTTGAAGCCCAAACCGATTACGGTTACGCCCACCTCATTCTTTCTTATAAATACATAGAGATGTATTGGTTTAGAGTTATCTTTTGGCAAATTCGTTTTCTATAGAAAACCCTAGCCGCTCCAACTGTTGAGAGGCAAGAGAGAGAGAGATAGAGGCAAGCATTATCGGCTATTTCCGGCTTCCTTGATCGTTGGACGATCGGACGTTCGTGTAGACTGCTTTAGAGACGCGGATCTTGCTACAAGGGTTGCGTGGTGATTGTATAACAGGACCTACATCTTTCAGCTTCGTAAAGCTCTTAAAAGGTAAAATTTCGTTTCTCCATAATCAGCCATGTCTTGTACACGGATCATAGGGTTAGGGTTTCGAATTTTTATGGTTTTATCGCTGCGTTTGTGCCCCGAAATCCAACAGTCTATTCATACTCCATTCTTTAACTGGGTTCACAGCAGTGTATGTCTAACCGTAAATTATGTTAGGCCGAAATAGTGGTGAAACTTACAAAAGAATGCAAAAAATAAATAAATAAATAAATAAATAAATAAATTAATAATTTCAGTCAGACTCACAGTTAGGTATGTAGATGCGAAGAATCTACATGGTTCGACCGAGACATCTCCTTGTGATTGAGTATCATACTCCAAATATCAATTACTGATGCTTCTACATAAACAGATGGCAAAAGTGAAATCATTTATTCCCTACTGAGCTGAAACTGTCCGGTGTAAAATAAGATTTCCATCCTACATCAATAAATAATAAGTCGGCCATAAAAATCCTTAGAATTTCATAATAACTTGCAAAATATTGCATACGTTAAAGAAAAACTTACATATCAGCATCAGCACTGTGCATCACCCAGAACACAATCTTCTTTTCAGCATCAGTCCATCCGTCAGTCAACGCCACTTTTCTACGGACGTATAGGGAAATTAATTTTTCAGTCTTCTTCTTTTCTGTTTGTTTCCGGCGTACCTTGTGGTGTGCAGTCTCAACAGAGTTTTTGGCTTTCAAAATATCAGAATTCTTCTTCACCTTATTAATCTCCACGCCCTCTTCTGGACCTTTCACAATCAAGTATTCCCCTCAATCAGTCGGAATATGCGTCTCGGTCTCCTATGAAGTGTTGGTAACAAATATTCTAGTTAACATCATTCAAAAAATAGCACAACAATTGAAGTAAATCTTAAAAACAACAATCCAAATACCTTGCCACTTCTCATGTTTATCTGACGCTTTTTATTTCCTAGTTCCGCATCTTGAACAACCTTTAAACATAAATACTACTCCCATAAGCAAATGCAGCATGATTATACAGCAACTGTAATGATTATAAATAGCAACTGCAATACCAATACCTGACTAGGAAATCGACGTTTTCTAACAGGATTTCGACGTTTTGTAACAGGAATTTGCGCCCATTCAACATTTTGTTGACAATCATTTGTTTTCCCGTCAATCAATTCCTAAACACAAAAAAGGAAATCACATTATGGTTCTTTTGTATATTAATGAAAAACATTCATTATATGTTTTTTTATTTTAATAATAAAAAAATTAAATTTTATTCCAGAATAAGAATAGTTTTAATATTGACAAACATACATTATCATCACTTTAATCTATGACATTTTAATGTAATGAGCAATTGAATAAGAATTAGACTGCAATTGAATATTATCAAATTAGAAACTCAATTTTTCATGTAAATAGCAAGTGCATAGCAATTAATTAGCAACTGCATAGACTCTCAAAACAAAATAGCAACTGCATAGTAATTAATTAGCAACTGCATAGCAACTATTTAGAAACTCAATATTTCATATAAATAGCAACTGCATAGCAATTAATTAGCAACTGTATAGACTCTCAAAACAAAACAGCAACTGCATAGCAATTAATTAGCAACTGCATAGCAACTATTTAGAAACTCAATTTTTCAAGTAAATAGCAACTGCATAGTAATTAATAAGCAATTGCATATCAACTGCATAGAAACTCAAAACAAAATAGCAACTGCACAGCAATCAATTAGCAACTGCATAGCAACTATTTAGAAACTCAATTTTTCAAGTAAATATCAACTGCATAGCAATTAATTAGCAACGGCATATCAATTGCATAAACTCAAAACAAAAATAGCAACTGCATAGCAATTAATTAGCAATTGCGTAGCAACTGGATAGAAAATCAAAACAAAATAGCAACTGCATAGCAATTATTTAGAAACTCAATATTTCAAGTAAATAACAACTGCATATCAACTGCATAGCAACTCAAAACAAAATAGTAACTGCATAGCAATTAATTAGCAATTGCATAGCAACTAGATAGAAAATCAAAACAAAATAGCAACTGCATAGCAATTAATTAGCAAGTATATACATTAAACGTAGCAAAAAAGATGACATTTGTAAGGTATGACTTGTACATTTTTTTCCTTCCTTCTCAGTGCTCTTATTGTGTGCCTACAAAATACACAAGTCTTTCAATTAAAATAACTTTCCGTATAGGAAAAGTTGAAAAGGAAAAATATATAATTCATTATTTATCAACCTGCAACAAGGGATCTTGAACGTGCTCAGCTCCCGTATCATCGTCACCTTTCAGTTGTGTTAATCCAAGGCTGAAACTTGGCTCATTACATCGCATTACACTAATGTCTGTTCGATCTGTTTTAGCGGCCACTTCTTTATTAAATTCGAAACGCTTAACAGCTGCTTCCTCAAGCACTATTAACTGATCAAATACATCATTCTGGGCCCAGAAGGAATCGTACATGTTCTGCGTGCTACCAGCTTGCTGATCTACCAAATTTTCCTTTTCTACTGCTACATTGGCTGTACAACCCAATAGTACTTGAGCCTTATCAACCATATTCTTGACATTCGGATCAGACATGATCTCTGCCGGCGCATCTCGGACCATTGACATTAGATCAACCATCGTATCAGCCAATATTTTCACCTTGGTAAGGAATTTATCCGCAAACAAGCGAACAGCGCCTCCGGCTTCACTACTTTCACCATCGGTTGACATTCCCGTACGCTTCTCAGATGCTTTTTCAAGAACTTCAGCATCTTTATCTTCTTCAAATTCCTCACCCGACCATTCGATTCGGTCGCAAAGATGTTCTGTCCCGAAACCTCCGTGTTTCTTTTCATCCTTCTCCCGCTTGAACATCTAACTAAACGTCCAAACCTTTATTAACGGATAACATCTTGGGACGGTTCTTTTCAAGAACACGACACGATCGAGGTAAAGAGGCTACAAAAGATATGAAAAAATAATACAATTAAAAATAATATCAAAAACACGACTCGATCGAGATAAAGAGCTGAAAAAATCAATTAACCCAATATTTTATTAGTTGCAACTTATAACTATTCATATTGTTAATTACAGTACACAAAATATATATTTATGAAGTGCGAAAATCCACCACAATGAACAAGGTCGGGCCCATGAAGTTTTGTTTTTTTCCCCTCCCATTTCAGCTTCCATTCTATGAGGCATCTCACTATGTAATCACCCCAATCGTACTTCCTTAGCGTCGACATACATTCCAAGTTGCTCAATATTTGGGGATTCACATACCCATTGCCAGGATTTTCAAATAGACAAGCTCCTAATAAAACCACGAAATGACGCTTGAACCATACGCCACCATCAACCTCGTCAAGCATCTTGTCCTTCAGAGTATTGATTAATACTTTATCTTTCCGAATCTGCTGTTTCCACTCCATAACCTTCGGACATACTGCCCTTTTCCGTTTTCTATCTAACTGGCGCTTACCTCTCGGCAGTCCAAAAATTAGTGCAGCGTCATCGGATTCTACATGAAGTGACCGTCCATTATCCATCTTTAATTCGCAGCTCCTAGGATCAAAGTGATCAAGAACCCAATACGCCAAAGAAGCTGTACCTTTGTGGTTTTCAAATGCAGGATTTTACCAAATCCCATCTCAATAACAGCACGTCGCTGTGCATCCTTCATGTCTTTAATAGCGTTCACCAGAATACGGGAGCATGTTCTACTAAGTACAACTGGCTCATCGGCGACGTTCTCAGCCGGCTTCTCAACTGCTATTTTGTGTAGTTGTACTTAGTAGGACACTCCCGTATTCTGGTGAATGCTATTAAAGACATGAAGAATGCACAACGACGTGCTGTAATTGAGATGGGATTTGGGAACATCCTGCATTTTAAAACCACGAAGGTACCAGCTTCTTTGTCGTATTGGGTTCTTGATCACTTTGATTCTAGGAGCTGCGAATTGAAGACGGATAATGGACGGTCACTTCATGTGGAATCCGATGACGCTGCACTAATTTTTGGATTACCAAGAGGTAAGCGCCAGTTAGATAGAAAACGGAAAAGGGCAGTATGTCCGAAGGTTATGGAGTGGAAACAGCAGATTAGGAAAGATAAAGTATTAATCAATACTCTGAAGGACAAGATGCTTGGCGAGGTTGATGGTATCGTATGGTTCAAGCGTCATTTCGTGGTTTTATTAGGAGCTTGTCTATTTGAAAATCCTGGCAATGGGTATGTGAATCCCCAAATATTGAGCAACTTGGAATGTATGTCGACGCTAAGGGAGTACGATTGGGGTGATTACATGGTGAGATGCCTCATAGAATGGAAGCTGAAATGGGAGGGGAAAAAAACAAAACTTCATGGGCCCGACCTTGTTCATTGTGGTGGATTTTTCCACTTCATAAATATATATTTTGTGTACTGTAATTAGCAATATGAATAGTTATAAGTTGCAACTAATAAAATATTGGGTTAATTGATTTTTTCAGCTCTTTATCTCGATCGAGTCGTGTTTTTGATATTATTTTTAATTGTATTATTTTTTCATATCTTTTGTAGCCTCTTTACCTCGATCGTGTAGTGTTCTTGAAAAGAACCGTCCCAAGATGTTATCCGTTAATAAAGGTTTGGACGTTTAGTGAGATGTTCAAGCGGGAGAAGGATGAAAAGAAACACGGAGGTTTCGGGACAGGACATCTTTGCGACCGAATCGAATGGTCGGGTGAGGAATTTGAAGAAGATAAAGATGCTGAAGTTCTTGAAAAAGCATCTGAGAAGCGTACGGGAATGTCAACCGATGGTGAAAGTAGTGAAGCCGGAGGCGCTGTTCGCTTGTTTGCGGATAAATTCCTTACCAAGGCGAAAATATTGGCTGATACGATGGTTGATCTAATGTCAATGGTCCGAGATGCGCCGGCAGAGATCATGTTTGATCCGAATGTCAAGAATATGATTGATAAGGCTCAAGTACTATTGGGTTGTACAGCCAATGTAGCAGTAGAAAAGAAAAATTTGGTAGATCAGTAAGCTGGTAGCACGCAGAACATGTACGATTCCTTCTGGACCCAGGATGATGTATTTGATCAGTTAATAGTGCTTGAGGAAGCAGCTGTTAAGCGTTTCGAATTTAATAAAGAAGTGGCCGCTAAAACAGATCGAACAGACATTAGTGTAATGGGATGTAATGAGCCAAGTTTCAGCCTTGGATTAACACAACTGAAAGGTGACGATGATACGGGAGCTGAGCACGTTCAAGATTTCTTGTTGCAGGTTGATAAATAATGAATTATATATTTTTCCTTTTTAACTTTTTCTATACGGAAAGTTATTTTAATTGAAAGACTTGTGTATTTTGTAGGCACACAATAAGAGCACTGAGAAGGAGGAAGGAAAAAATGTACAAGTCATACCTTACAAATGTCATCTTTTTTGCTACGTTTAATGTATATACTTGCTAATTAATTGCTATGCAGTTGCTATTTTGTTTTGATTTTCTATCTAGTTGCTATGCAATTGCTAATTAATTGCTATGCAGTTGCTATTTTGTTTTGAGTTGCTATGCAGTTGATATGCAGTTGTTATTTACTTGAAATATTGAGTTTCTAAATAATTGCTATGCAGTTGTTATTTTGTTTTGATTTTCTATCCAGTTGCTACGCAATTGCTAATTAATTGCTATTCAGTTGCTATTTTTGTTTTGAGTTTATGCAATTGATATGCCGTTGCTAATTAATTGCTATGCAGTTGATATTTACTTGAAAAATTGAGTTTCTAAATAGTTGCTATGCAGTTGCTAATTGATTGCTGTGCAGTTGCTATTTTGTTTTGAGTTTCTATGCAGTTGATATGCAATTGCTTATTAATTACTATGCAGTTGCTATTTACTTGAAAAATTGAGATTCTAAATAGTTGCTATGCAGTTGCTAATTAATTGCTATGCAGTTGCTGTTTTGTTTTGAGAGTCTATACAGTTGCTAATTAATTGCTATGCAGTTGCTATTTATATGAAATATTGAGTTTCTAAATAGTTGCTATGCAGTTGCTAATTAATTACTATGCAGTTGCTATTTTGTTTTGAGAGTCTATGCAGTTGCTAATTAATTGCTATGCACTTGCTATTTACATGAAAAATTGAGTTTCTAATTTGATAATATTCAATTGCAGTCTAATTCTTATTCAATTGCTCATTACATTAAAATGTCATAGATTAAAGTGATGATAATGTATGTTTGTCAATATTAAAACTATTCTTATTCTGGAATAAAATTTAATTTTTTTATTATTAAAATAAAAAAACATATAATGAATGTTTTTCATTAATATACAAAAGAACCATAATGTGATTTCCTTTTTTGTGTTTAGGAATTGATTGACGGGAAAACAAATGATTGTCAACAAAATGTTGAATGGGCGCAAATTCCTGTTACAAAACGTCGAAATCCTGTTAGAAAACGTCGATTTCCTAGTCAGGTATTGGTATTGCAGTTGCTATTTATAATCATTACAGTTGCTGTATAATCATGCTGCATTTGCTTATGGGAGTAGTATTTATGTTTAAAGGTTGTTCAAGATGCGGAACTAGGAAATAAAAAGCGTCAGATAAACATGAGAAGTGGCAAGGTATTTGGATTGTTGTTTTTAAGATTTACTTCAATTGTTGTGCTATTTTTTGAATGATGTTAACTAGAATATTTGTTACCAACACTTCATAGGAGACCGAGACGCATATTCCGACTGATTGAGGGGAATACTTGATTGTGAAAGGTCCAGAAGAGGGCGTGGAGATTAATAAGGTGAAGAAGAATTCTGATATTTTGAAAGCCAAAAACTCTGTTGAGACTGCACACCACATGGTTCTTCTGATATTTTGAAAGCCAAAAACTCTGTTGAGACTGCACACCACATGGTACGCCGGAAACAAACAGAAAAGAAGAAGACTGAAAAATTAATTTCCCCATACGTCCGTAGTAAAGTGGCGTTGACTGACGGATGGACTGATGCTGAAAAGAAGATTGGGTTCTGGGTGATGCACAATGCTGATGCTGATATGTAAGTTTTTCTTTAACGTATACAATATTTTGCAAGTTATTATGAAATTCTAAGGATTTTTATTGCTGACTTATTATTTATTGATATAGGATGGAGATCTTATTTTACACCGGACAGTTTCAGCTCAGTAGAGAACAAATGATTTCACTTTTGCCATCTGTTTATGTAGAAGCATCAGTTATTGATATTTGGAGTATGATACTCAATCACAAGGAGATGTCTCGGTCGAACCATGTAGATTCTTCGCATCTACAAATCTAACTGTGAGTCTGACTGAAATTATTAATTTATTTATTTATTTATTTATTTATTGCAAATCTAACTGTGAGTCTGACTGAAATTATTAATTTATTTATTTATTTATTTATTTATTTTTTGCATTCTTTTATTTGTTTCACCACTATTTCGGCCTAACATAATTTACGGTTAGGCATATACTGCTGTGAACCCTGTTAAAGAATGGAGTATGAATAGACTGTTGGGTTTCGGGGCACAAACGCAGCGATAAAATCATAAAAATTCGAAACCCTAACCCTATGATCCGTGTACAAGACATTGCTGATTATGGAGAAACGAAATTTTACCTTTTAAGAGCTTTACGAAGGCTGAAAGATGGAGGTCCTGTTATACAATCACCACGCAACCCTTGTAGCAAGATCCGCGTCTCTAAAGCAGTCCACACGAACGTCCGATCGTCCAACGATCAAGGGAGCCGGTACTAGCCGATGATGCTTGCCTTTATCTCTCTCTCTCTTGCCTCTCAACAGTTGGAGCGGCTAGGGTTTTTTATAGAAAACGAATTTGCCAAAAGATAACTCTAAACCAATACATCTCTATGTATTTATAAGAGAGAATGAGGTGTGCGTAACCGTAATCGGTTTGGGCTTCAACTAAAACCAAACTGATTTGGTTTATTGATTTAAATTCGAATTATACTTTAATTAATCAAGTCCAACTCAATTAAATAACTAATTTCGAATTTATAAACATTTAATTTAAGTTTCGAATTTAAATTAAAACTCCTTTTAAACGTTCTAAGTGTGTGATCCTTTAGATTATTATTACGTTGGCAATAATTTTATTATCTAATAATAAAATTATAAACAATGAGCGGCATCTAGTAATACATCATTGCTACCCAAGTAATAATAATAATTGGTGAGTCAATTAAATCTTTCGTGACTAATGTCTCCGTGTAATATAATCATTTTAACCTTGATATTATAGATTAAACTAGAGGCATGGTTCGTGTCATCCTCTTAATAATTTAATCTTTATTTTCTTGATCGATGAGTAGACTATTCAAACAAATCAATATTTGAGCATGGCCATGCATTTCATAGTCTCACTCAAACAAGAGGCCGATAATATCGCTACTAAAATTAGGATGGTTAAATTCCATCTTGATCATTCACATTTCTCACACGATTCATAATGAACCCAATACTATCTTTATCATTACCCGATTAAAGATAACTTTTGATAGAATCAAAGTACATTAATTCTTGTGTAGAAATATAATGATTTCAGGTCAGAGGACCATTACACCATTATCACAGTGAGATTACTTATGACATTTATTTATTCCTTGGTTGAATCTCACAGTGGGTCTGTCCAGTACAATGTACTCTTACATTTACCTATGTATTGATTTTAGTATCTCTATACTAATGACCCATGAGAGATGGTCATCAATCAATCAACATACTAGTCTTAATGTATTATTACTGTCCTAATAATAATAATACTCGACTAGGGACATTTAAGATTATTATACTATATATAATCTCATGTTCATATAGTTCGTATTAATAATCTAAGGACATTTATCATGCTAACATTTATAACGCAGTAAATACGAAGCATAATAAATTATTAATATAATCAAATAGAACATAATGTCAATAATACTGATTACATAATATCATTGTATTGCCTCTAGGGCATCTACACTAACATAGACGAGGAGAGAAGTTCTTCGAGGACTTGATGAGGAAATCGTTGATACGAAGTGGATGAAATTGGGCAGCATTGACATCGTAAGTTTGATGGTTATTAATTTTTTTAATGTTAGGCATATCTTACAATTTGTGACGTAAAAAGAATTTGTTGCTATTTAGTTAATTTGAAATTGATATTTAGTTGTTTAGAAATTCCTATTCAGTTAGTTACACTTTAGTTAGTGTGAAGTTTTTATTAAGTAATTTAGAAATTGCTATTTAGATACTTAAAAATTGCTATCCTCATGTATATAATATGATTGTTGACTTGACGACTATGCATATTTCGTTTTGCGTATGCAGTTTGTGTTTCCAATAATACATGCAAGTCATTTTTACATGATGGTATGACTTGAAGAATATGTCCATTGATCTTATTGATAACTCCTCGGCGATGGATACTGGTTCGTTGAAGACGAAATATGGCGATGTTCCAGGATCACTGGTACGAACATTATGATAATTGCAAACCTAAATTTATA
Source organism: Hemerocallis citrina (assembly GCA_017893485.1). NCBI lineage: Eukaryota > Viridiplantae > Streptophyta > Magnoliopsida > Asparagales > Asphodelaceae > Hemerocallis > Hemerocallis citrina. Next base: position 188,058,822 of record CM030367.1, on the reverse strand, counting down.
ACGTTGTGAGTGCAGCCTACATTTAGTTAATATTGTTTTTAAACATTCTTGCAGAGCCAATTGTTTAATCTATTTTTGGAGTCAAAAGGAAAAATTAAGGAGTCCATAGAACTGCGGGATGTAAATATCCGGAGGCATAAAGGCTGAGTATGCCTTGGAGGGACGACACGAACAAGGAGGATTGTGGAGTATTTCTGATGCGCCACATGGAGACATCATGGCGGGGGAGAAAAAAATTGGAATAGTGGCTTAAAGAAGAACAATAAGAGACAACTTAATGTATTGAGGATTAAGTACTGTGCTGCCATCTTGAAATCTGATGTTAATACCTTAAAGGATCAAGTTGATGCAGCATCGAACCTCCACTATCAGCAGCAATGCGTGGATAGGCCAATAGATTTGGGGCCCATTCTGCTTAATTACAGGTCGCCAACTAACTTGACCAAAGACTAAAGCGGTCTGAGTGTCGTTAGATTATAGTTGTCAGACGTATAATTCTTTTGTATACTAATGAATGATATTGAAATTGCAAAACAGTATGATTCTTTTGTATACTAATGAATGATGTTGTGATTGATCGATATAGACTCATTTTACACGTTTTGGTTTATTTATTTTCATGATCTTTATGACTGCAAATTGTATTCCGCAATAAGAATATTTTTGATATTTACAAATCTACATCATCATTACTTTAATTTTAAATAGCAACTGTAATAACTATAAATAGCAACTGAAATAATTATACAGCAATACCTGGTCACTTAAACAACAACTGTAATAATTATAAAAAGCAACTGTAATAAACTGGAACTGTATGGAACGAAATGGTGAATGATTCTGCAGTTGCTATTAATTTGGGAATAAATATTTTCAATTCAAAAATAGCAACTGTATATAAACTCAAATGAAAATAGCAACTGCATAGCAATTAATTAGTAATTGCATAGCAACTGTATAGCAATTAATTAGAAACTCAATATTTCAAGTAAATAGCAACTGCATAGCAATTAATTAGCAACTGCATAGCAAATACAGAGAAGCTTATGTTGTTTATTTCAAACTTAAACAGAAACTGTAATAATTATAAATAGTAACTGTAATAAACAGTAACTGCATCTGTAATAACTATAAATAGCAACTGTAATTACTATAAATAGCAACTGTAAAAACTATAAATAGCAACTGAAATAATTATACAGCAATACCTGACCACTTAAGCAGCAACTATAATAATTATAAATAGCAACTGTAATAAACAGTAACTGTATGGAACGAAATGGTGAATGATTCTGCAGTTACTATTAATTTGCGAATAAATATTTTCAGTTTAAAAATAGCAACTGCATAGAAACTCATAACAAAATAGCAACTGCATAGCAATTAATTAGCAACTGCATAGTAACTGCATAGCAATTAATTAGAAACTCAATATTTAAAGTAAATAGCAACTGTATAGCAATTAATTAGCAACTGCATAGCAACTACAGAGGAATTTATGTTGTTTATTTCGAACTCAAAGTAACTATATAATTAACGTTACAAATTTGATATTAAAATAGCAAAACCATAGAAACAAAATAGCAAATAATTAACACTAAACTATGAACATAGATTGAATTCAACGAGAACATAGATTGAATCCATAAAATCATTCGACTCCGATGTCTTCTTCAACGAGAACTGTTCGGCCAGGACAATTTCTAGCATCATGTCTAATCTTTTTCATGCATATGCTGCACGTACGCAACGGTTTCTTGTTGCGCTCAATCGCAGCTTCTTGACGAGAAACAAGTCTACTACCACTTCATTTGGTGCTGACCTTGGTGGGTGGATGCACCGAGACTTGTTCAGGAGCAGGAGCTCCGAAATGCGTTTCGAACATCCTATTCTTGGTAGATGGACCAGCTTGTAGGTCTTCGGTGGAATTAAGCAGGGTCATTTGTTCTTTGATGCAGCGGTGGAAAATCGACATCTTCGCGATGTTACCATCAAGAAGACCAATACACGAGTAAAAATCTGAAATTAAATTATTCATGATAGACTTTTGCTCATCGATGCTTGCGCAGTCGTTAAGGACATTGTCGTCAAGTTGGTGTATTGGCTTCGATTCAGCTGTTTTAGTCCATCGGTCGAGAACATACTTATCAGGTATAGCTTCAAGTTTTTGATCTTTGAACACCCAGAAAATATGCCGACATAGTAAGCCCATCATTGTAAACTTCTTGCAGGTGCATGTCACATCCTCAGCAGTGTTGTTGTGTGTGACAGTTGCTATATCGCTACTGTCACTACTTATTTCATATGTGGAACTTAGTGAGCCTTTTGTGATACTGACAATGCTACAATCATAACATGCAGAGACGATCTCCTTTTGTGTTTCTTTGAAAATTGTTGACGTGTATACCTTGCTAGCATGCCTCTCGATCAACAACTGGGTGATGGGAATGGAGACAGATAAAATGTTCTTGTTGTTCAACTTGTCGTATTCATTTCGCTGTTTCTCTAAAGCCCCTTCAAAAAACATGAAAAACTCAATCAAGTTTGATCGAGGGTTGAAGTGTATTTTGAAGAAATTGTTTTCGCTCTCAGACATTGATGTAGTTCGTAGCAAGCCGCCTATAGGACAGTCCCTAAAATATGCTGGGATCCAAAACCGACGTATCTGAAACATTGACTTCAACCAATTGTCGTCTTGAACTCCGTACTCGGTCATTAATGTAACCCACTTATCTTCAAATTCTGGTGGCTCAATGAGGCTTGTCCAAACAATCGACCTCAACATCGATTTGAAAATATCGTCATCTTTCACTTTATTTGGTAGCCTCAAAGGCAACTTCTGCATGATGTGCCACATGCACAGGCGTCGCCTGACACCAGGAAATACGCGTTCAAGTGCAATCTTCAATGCAGGGTCTTGGTCTGTAATAATCATTGAGGGGCAATGACCCATGCAATCTTTAAATTTCTCAAGCACCCAAGTGTAAGAATCGACATCTTCCTTAGTGAGCAACGCAACAGCAAAAGTTATACATCCGCCGTGGTTGTCTTTTCCCGTGAACGGAGTGAAGATCATGTTATACCTATGGATATATAAAAATTAACATAAACTTGATTGTGGACATATTTATTTAAAAAAAATCTAAAAGTATCTTGTTTTGTTTGACAGAAATAACTATAAATAGCAACTGTAATAACTATAAATAGCAACTGTAATAACTATAAATAGCAACTGAAATAGTTATACGGCAATACCTGACCACTTAAACAACAACTGTAATAATTATAAATAGAAACTGTAATAAACAGTAATTGTAACGAACGAAATGGTGAATGATTCTGCAGTTGCTATTAATTTGGGAATAAATATTTTCAATTCAAAATAGCAACTGCATAGAAGCTCAAACACAAAAGAGCAACTGCATAGCAATTAATTAGCAACTGTAAAGCAATTGCATAGCAACTGCATAATACATTCAGTTGCTATATAGTGAATTCACATCATGTAGTACATAAATTTGCGAAATGAGAAACAAGCAATATTAATATTGTTTCCAACTAATATATGTAATATTTGTGGCTACTTAAAATCAGAAAACAAACGCATGCTCGTACCTATTAGTTGAATAAGTAGCTTCAAAGCTCAGAACATTACCGAAAACGGCATAATTTCTGCGGCATATTGAGTCAGCCCAAAAGACACGTGTCAGCTGGTCTTTCTCATTGACATCGTACTCCAAAACAAAGGCTGGACTTATTTCTTTTTTCCTGAAAAGCCTGTCCAAAGCCATTTGAGCATCAACACCAAGCGCATATGCCTTAAGGTCGCGCGAAAAATTTTTGAACTCAACACTTGTGCATCCGATATTGGAGTAAGATCCAACCACCTCTTTGAACAACCTATAAGACTTCATCGGACCTATATTTGCTCTAGCACAATTAAGAATGAAATTTTGATGACCAGGATTTAATGTTTTATTCGCGTCGAGGAATTGTCTCTGAACCAATGGAACTAACGGGTGAGAATGATGCTCGACGAATTTAGAGACAATGTAGTTCGAATTTGTTTCATGTTTTTAAAGCATAAAAGCCTTGCAGTCTAGCCGTTTTGACACCCGACGCCTCTTGATTTTTGGCTTATCGATCGGATCATTCTTCTCTACAATATTCTCCTTGACAATATCATTATCGAGATGGGTGTTTGAAACATCAGACTTAACGGTATTCTTATTTTCCTGCCTGTTACAATAAAGCCACTTGTGTGTAATTAAACCACGTTTTCTCTTGTCGCCACCCCGCCGAACATCAAAACCACAAGCTGCGGTGTATTCTGTATAAAACATTATCCCGTCATTCATATTAGCAAATTGCTTGCCGACAAAAGGCTTCAAGTCACTGTCGCAATGAGGTATATGGCGTTCAGTTAATTCGGGCGATATCGATAAGGTACGACCCTGGACTGGAATAATTTTATTTCCAACTACAAAATCAATATAAACGTTGTTATGACATTTATATCAAATAAGATTTATAAAAAAAAGTATAAATCTTGCTACTCAGTATTTGCGAATTTTCATTTTAGTGGTTTTTTTGTTTGATAGATAAAAGTAGCTATTTAATTGTACTATTGTTGCTGTTTATATCTATGTATCTTGCTGTTCAGTATTTGCTATTTTCAATTCCAGTAATTTTTTTGTTTGCTAATACAAGAGTTGCTATTTAGTACGCTGTAGTTGTTGTTTATATAATATGTAGTTGCTGTTTATAGTTATACTGAAGTTGTTGCTAACAATATGCAGTATAGTGTAGTTGTAGTTTATATAATATGTAGTTGCTGTTTATATTATAAACAGTTGCTAATTAACTGTATAGTTGTTGCTGTTTTAAATTATTTTTTCAACAGTTAAATTTCATCATTGCTATGCACTTGCTATTTACATGAAATATTGAGTTTTCCATGCAGTTGCATGAAATATTGCTATGCACTTGCTATTTACATGAAATATTGCTATGCAATTGCATAAGTGCTATTTACATGCAGTTGCTAATTAATTGCTATGCACTTGCTATTTACATGAAATATTGAGTTTCTAATTTGATATTATTCAGTTACAGTCTGATTCTTATGCAATTGCTCATTACATTAAAACAGCAACAACTATTTTTGAAAATAAGTATAACACATTGCTTTGTTTATTATCTTATAATTGATGATTCTTATACAGTAGTGTATATTATGTTTCTATTGATAAAATATAAATCTGCAAACAACAAGAAAAAAAGATGGAATATAATGACCTGATCGACGTTCTATATAATAAGAAATACGGTAATCAGAAACATTAAAGCATAGTAGAATGAAAACCTGGTGTATCCACCTTCTTCGGACTCATTGGAGGAGATGAGAACGGTGTTTGGATATTAGTCGGATTGTCTACACCGGAAGTTTTGGCAGTAGGGTTACCGTCGTCGTAATCGGAAGTGTTCATCATCCTGATGAAGAATTTGGTTCGGTTGCAAATAAATTAAAAATGGCAAAAAATATTGACCGAAAAATCTGTCTAATATCTTCATTCCTTTTATTATGCGATCCCCAACGCTTAATTAAAGGGATTGACATCTAAAATCAAAAATTAATTAATCTAATTAATTATAACGGATAACATCTAGACCGTTAATATTAGTCAGATGAATGGCTGGGATAGGCCCTTAGGTTCTCACCCCAGGGAATGGTTCTCACCCGAACCTTTCTCTCTCTCTATATATATAGTTCCCTTCGATTGCACACTATTTTTGGTGACCACTCCGTAAGTACTCGTGAAATAAAGATTTTATGAAAAATTCGAATCACTCATATTGTTCTATATGCTTAAGATAGCCTAACAATAAAAAATCAAGTAATTTGAAGTTTATTTGTCCATCCGTCGTGCTGTTAGAATTTTCAGCCATAAAATTTTGTGATAATGTAATTTGTGATAATGTAAATCATGGACAAATGAATTTCAAATTAATTGATTTTTTATTGTTAGGCTATCTTAGGTATATAGATTAATATGAGCGGTTCAGATTTGTCGTAGGTGCTCTATTTTGTGAGTGCTCACCAAAGTAGTGTGCACCCGAAGATTTTTTTTTTCTCTTTCTCTCTCTCTCTCTATATATATATGAGTAATGTGAGTCTCATATTTGTATGAGAAAATTTTCCTCATACAAAGTGATTACACTCATTTGGTGGGGCCCTTATGGAAGATCCAGTCCGTCCATCATTTTTATCATGCTAATAGATGTATGTGTAGAAAAATTTAAGTGGTTTGGAGGTCGTTCACCCATGCATTATGTGGATCCAATTTGTGGTTAGATTTGTATTACTATTGAAATTGTTCATTTTTCAACCACACTTGATTTTTTATACACATACATCTATTAGTATGATAAACATGATGGACGGAGTGGATTTTCTATAAGGACCCCATCAAGTGAGTATAATCACTTTGTATGAGGAAAAGATTTCCTCATACTCTATATGAGGCTCACTTTTCTCTCTCTCTCTATATATATATATACACTCACTCTCTCTCTCTCTCTCTCTCTCTCTATATATATATATAGACACACACAGAGACACACACGAGACATTGTATTTAATTCTTAACCTTCCAATAAAAGATTTTTATTTATTTTTTCTTATTTTATTGTTATCAATAATGAAAGAACGAGTGAAACATCAAGAATGTAATAATCGTCAACTCTCACCGCAACTTCAGATGACTCGAGAGTTTTAGTCTAGAGGTGGGGATTTTTCGGAAATAGTAGTAGGTGAAAGAAGTACGAAGCATCTACCAATACAAATCTGGCGTTGTGAATTCATCAAAAAAAAATCTGGCATTGTGAATACATCTTTTCATCAATATTTACGAAAAAAAAAGGTAAAATGGTAAAATCAAGTAGCGGCAAGCAAAGAAATGTGAACTTTAGAATATATTCAAAAGTAAACATTAGTTTCTTACACCGAAACAACATTAGCTACTTGCTTTACTACATCAGATAATTGCAAGGATAATCTTAAATATCTTGTTTACCACAGTCTTACAGTCAAACAACCCTTTTATGACAGCAGGAAAGAGCCATTAATCCCTAGTACAGGTTAGAATACAAAAGTTTGAAGGCGTTGCCTTGCCTCAGCAGCAGCAACTGCTGCCAAACAGCGAGTTCTTGCCTCTTCCATTTTTGTCATCTCTATCTCGTCAAATTGATCCTACAAGTATCCAAAAGAGATGTAGTTAGAAATATGTAACAACAGAACCAAAAATGGTGCAATAACATTATAAGATAATATCCCCAACATCTTTAGGGTACAGAAAACTAAAATGGACGAGATCCTGGAGTGACATCGATACACTATTCTCTAGCAAACATTTGACACACGTTGCCTAGTATCATGTAAATAGGAACTTGTGCAATTCTCGACTTGATGTTCATGTTCATGCACGGGAAGAACTCCACCTTAGCAGCTAACATAGAACAAGGGCCACACTCCTGCTTTCCACTATATTAAGATTGGAAGAGAAGTCTAAGAAATCTTTCCTATATCATTAAGGTATCTCTGGAATTGGACAAAAGAAAAATATCTCATCAAATTTCTTAGACTTCTCACAAAAGTAAAATTAAATCATAGGAGGACAAAGATAATTCATTCCTAAAACTATGTTTCAGTCCACTGACTGCAGGTGCAATCAACAGGGTATTAACCCTCTGGATTCCAAAGGGCTCGAAGCCAATCAACTGCAGTTGCATGCTCGCATGCTCAAGACTTGTATATCATAGCGCCTTTGTTTCTTTGTCTGTTCTATGTGTGATTTCGTTGCAAGGTTCTCACCACTTGATCTTGGATATGTATGTTGGCAGAAACCCCAAATAATTTAGTCTAAGCTATTCTTTTCCACCTAAGTAATATGGACTCCATGATTGCAACATATTTCAGGACATTGTTACAACAACGACAAAACCATCAACCAAAATATGAATCTGGATTTTGTGTATTGCGCTCAATAAATGGAATCTAATCAGCTTTTTGAATTGAAACATCACTTGGTTCAAAAGTTTTTGATAAGCCCGGATAAGACAAAATTAATGTTGGCAAACATATAATTCAAAAGAAAACAGTGAGTAAAAACGTGTTAGAAGTTTGCTTTGAAAATGTCTTCTTCTTCCTGCCTTTCCCCGTTCAGATCCGGCGCCCTTCGTCATCTTCTCCTACCTCTCCCTTCATTAAATCTTCTCTCCTCTCCTCGATCTCCATACCCTTTTCATCTCCCTTTCTGGCATTTCCGATCTCGTTTCTCCCCCTAGCGTGTCTTCGCCGAGCCTCTCCTGTCTCAACGATTCGGGAGGGGATCTTCCTGTCCCCTAGTGCCAGCAGCTGGTGGTGTTCTCCCTCAGGCCTACGGCATCCGGAAGGAGGTTTCACCCACCTCAGATCGCAGAGCGCGACCCCTCACCTCGTCCAGCTCCTCGCGTCCCGCCGGCGGCCTCGCCCTGTCTCGTTCTCGCCATTGACAGACCCTCCTGTCTATCGTTGCGGTTGTTGCTGGCCCCCTTACTCCGTAAGTATTCGATTTTCCTATTTCGCTGATCGTTAGCGAGTCTGCAGCATTTTTTCGGACGTGTCCCTCAGCACTGTAAGTATTATTTATTTTTATGCTTTATTTCTCCGTTTCTTGCATTCTTGTAATGTTGCGAAGGTATATTGCGGTGTTTCCTCAGTGTTTTTCTCAGTTCTTCTGAATTCCTCGTTTTTTTCTCTGACGAGGAGTTTGTGTGGTTGGATTTAAATTCTTCATCCATCCGCCTTCTTCTTCCATCCCCTACTCGCTTTCTCTTAGTGTATTCTCTGGCTTCTTGCCATGGATCTACTGTGGGTTGACGTGGTAAAAAAAAATCAAAAAAAAAAAAATTATTCCAACTGTTTTCTTAAGAATGCTATTTTGCCGGTTGGTGGGCCAGCTCCTTTGAGGCCCACCAAGCCCAACTTCGAGAAGCGTCCTGGAACGTCTTCTCTGCGATTATCCCGCCATTTCCTTCACCCCTACTCATCTCCTTTTACCTCGTCTTCTGGTCGATCTCGATCTTCCATCACCTGCTTTCGTTGCCTTCAACATGGTCATATAAAAAAATTCTGCTCTTCCATTATGAAATGTCTTTTTTGTCTGAAGCCGGGACACTCTCGTCCTCGTTGCTTCGCCTTACAGAGGCTATTAGTGCTTACCCTCGAAGTCCCGAGCTCTGAGCAAGTTCTGGGGGCTATTGACCTTCCTTCTCTCCAAAGTAAGTTAGCGGCTGAAAGCAGCGCTAACCCTAAGAAGCAGAAGACATCTTCTAAATCCCCCCTTCTCCCAACTCCTTCTTTGGCTACTCGACTCTCCGACAAGGATCCTCTACCACAGGTTGAGTTTATCTCTCCGTCAACGTCCCCCCCCCAAACCAACTGTCTCTCATGTGTTCATCCACTCCTCGGAACTATCCGATCGTTTGAAGTTCTTCGACACTTACGGAGCCATCTCCTTCTCCGGAGGCACTGTCCCAATCTTCACTCTAAACTCATTCCTGAGTATTTCTTGCAACGTTAAAGATTGGAATTGGGTCCTTAGTTCCTGCACTAATGAAGATGTAGTGATTCATTGCCCCTCTCCTAAGATGCTTCATGAGCTGATCGAAAACTCTTCGCTTGCTATTGGCTCTATATTGCTAACCATTCGGAAATGGGTGCAAGCGTGTCCCTCTCTGACGATCCCCAGTTCCTCCACCATCAAAGTAACTATCATTGGCCTCCCTCCTTTTTGTGACTCATTAAAGCGGGTGAGTGATATGTCCAAATGTATTGGAGAGATTGATAGTATCTCTTCTACGTCTAAATTAGCATCGGGTTGTATGCAAGTAGAGGCGATATTCAAAATTCCTGTCAATCTATTTCGGATTGAAGCCTTCTTGCTTTATGGCGGCAATGTGTCGTTCCCTGTTTCCGTGCAATACCACGACTACGTGAGTACTGGCGATGCTGTTCAGCAGCTTCCAGCTGCTCCCCCGAAGTCTGCTTCCAAACCAACACCCTCGACTGCCTCTTTTCACCCCGGCTCATCCACCTCTTCTAAATTAGTTTGGAAAGGACCAAATAAACCCACTCCAAGAAAAAAAAAGCCCCGCATCCGACCAAGTACTTGGGTCCTGTTACTACCCAGAAGGTTTCTCCATCCAAGCCCCCGAACTTAGTTTGGATTAATCCCGATTTACCCGCTATTCAGGCGGGCAAGACCCCCACTCCACTATCTTCCTCCGCTGTTGCGCGAGCTTAGTCTTCTCACATCTCCACCCCCTCTAAGTCGGCGCAGTTGGCTGTCACTATTTCACAACCCCCCCATTCCTCTACATCCAAAACTGTCATCAAGCAAGCATTTTCGTCCCAGTGGTCTCCATGGGAGACTAACCCTCATTACGAGTCGGACTGGGCTCAATTTCAAAGGCTAGCTCATTTCTTTGATATAACCGCCGATGACCCAAAGCTTTCTAGCATTAAAGTTAAATGTGCCCCTCCTTCCACTGCCAAGAATTGGATTGATCAGGACAATCTTCTTGAGGAGGAGGAAGCTGATCGGAAGCGAGACCTCGCTAGTCAAAAGGTAATTTCTATCTCTTGCTTACGACATTGCATTTACTTCACTTTTTTGGGATCAATTCTGCGGCTTTTGGTCGATGGCACTCTCTGGCGTTTTCCCCCGACTATTTATAGTTCCCCACGGCCTACCCTCTCTTGGTCAGGAGTGACTGTTTCGATCCCGACCGAGTGCAAATGTGCGATGGAAAACATTCCGGGCATCTCTTTGTCCGAAGGTCACATTTTCCCCTTAAGCGATTTTCGGTCGAGAGATGATAATAATCGTAGGATTCCATTTCTATCACGTCTCTCATCTCATTCTTCTTTCCTTACCCCTCCCAATGGCGACCGTGATGGTTGCCCTTCTACTGATCCGGTTAAGCTGGTCTCGTTACTGAATGTACATACTCCATTTAGTGGCAAGTCCCCGCCTCGTCTCATTAGATCTAGCGCTCGCCTATTGGCTAAAAAATCTCCCATAGCAACGGCTCTCTGTCTTTCGGGGATAGCGGTAAATCCAATCGCCGCCACAGAAGAACCGTGTTCTTCCCCCCCTCCCTCGTCTAACCACAGTCCATTAGGATCGATTTTCCAATTACGGGTTGATGATATTTCTGATCTAGAGCTCATTAACATCACCCAAGAATTGGGCTTTCTGGTCATCTCTAGCT